>OZ038512.1:39053044-39118044 GCA_964036315.1 Acanthosepion esculentum
ATCGCTATCACTTGACTTAAAATATTTTTGCCCTTCCTTCCCTTTAAAGGAGTGTCCTTTGCCGTGTTGATGTTGCTACATGCCTTACTTCTTGCCTATCTCACACTGCGAATTTTTCCTAAGCTCTATACTAAACATTAAATCTGTTACGAAAAAAAGAACTAAACAAAATGAACACAAAACGATCAGCTTTAAAAAAAGGACTCGTAACTGGAAAAACCGAATGAAAAAAGAATTTTAACAACAAATTTTTTTTACACCCAACCCAGTTCCGCGGAATCAGAATCAACGTTGAGTTTAAGCAAGCGAATCAGCCAATTGGAGTAAAGTGCCATGCAGATTTAAATTTTTCACACTTTTGACGAATGCAGCTATCGATTTTTTTTGCATGCTACCATGCTAGTTAACATTCGTGTCAGTCAGCTGTTGGCTCTCACGCTGGCCAGTATAAACTTCCTGCCTATTCGTGGCAGCCAGCTATAGGCTCTCACTCTGGCCAGTAGAAACTACATGGAAACTGCCGTAGAAGCATGAAGAAATCGATTATTTCCACTACTTTATATATACATGGGGGAGAAGAAGTATATATATGGTAGGGTGTAACAGGTAAATTGTCCAAATCGTGTCACAGCATAATTACCCAGCCCACAAAATGTTTAATATCTTTCAGTTATTCAGCTATAAAGAAAACAGTTTAAAATCGTTTTGTGTCAGCCCTACTAACTTCAAAATTGAATAATAGTTTTAAACGATTTTGAACAATTTTGCTGTTACACGCTGTATAGGAATGTTGTTTTAAAAAATTCAAACATACATATATATATATATATATATATATATATATATATATATATATATATATATATATATATGATTAAATTATATGATTAATTATATGATTAATTATATGATTATATGATGAGTTATATGATTAATTTTATGATTATATGATTAATTATATGATTATATGATTAATTATGATTAAAGTCTATGTTATTAGACGCCCACACTAGCTTCGGTCGATTTCTTGGTAGAAATATAGTCCAATAAATAAGACCATTTTATGTGGGATCTTTGCTGCTATCGTCATAACTCGCTTTGTCATAACTCGCTTTGTCATAGAACTCAAACAAGTGGTTTAAAGAGTGTCTTTGAAATTGCGCATACTTCTCCCCACCTAAATCTTCAGCGTGCTCTCTTCAGGATTTTGGAATCGTCGTTGGGATAACCTGTAATAGTCGAAGCAAATACACCAACCTGTTCCTTCGCGAAGTTAAATCATTCACATTTTAAATTAGTAATCAGCTATTTATAATGGTATCTCCGTGTTTGGTCAAACATTCAATCCTTTTCTTTTTTTTTTTTGAGTAGCGTGAAAATTGGCTTAACGGTTAAATCCTTATGACAGTTTCTTTGTTTCCCGCGTTGTCTTCCGTTTTTCTACAGTTGGTTTGGCGTTGCCTTGACCTCCATGGCTTCTCCTTGAACAAAATGGCGCCAGCCACTGCGATCGTCTGCTGGCTGTTCCCACCTAGCAGAGTTGGCTTTCTGAACTCGAGGAAATATGACACTTTTTTTTCGAAGCTCCACAAAAATTAACGGATCTTAAGTTTAACTGAAAAAAAACAGAACTATGTTGCTTAAAAGTGATATAATAATTTAATATAATTTACAATATTTATTTATTTAATTTAATTTACAGTAGGGTTGAATAAGTGATCGTACAGCAAACAAATGCTTGTTATTCTCACTTATAGCGAATGGAAACCTCGAATAACAATGTTATATATGTATTTTGGGGGCATAGAATCAGAATCTGCAATTTAAAATTAGAAATTCACCGATAAATGATAGTTATGCAAAATATTATATTTCAAATATTGAAAAAAAATCTTCGTACAATATCAGTTTTTGCATTATAAGACGGTAGATTTTGGTTGTACTTCAAAGTAGAAGATTCTGAACTGTTCTAGAATATTCTCAGTAATTCTATGGCTACATTCAGTTCAAAATTGTATCATTCTGCAGTCACTGTTCACTGATAACGTTCCTAATAATGGCTAGACGTAAGGAAATGACTCAAAAAGAGCTAATTATTAAGCTATGAAACAATGGAAAAAGTTACAGAAACATCTCCAGTGACAAGAACATAACTTTTTCAACAATTGGTTCATTTATTTCAAGATATAAAAGACGTACTACTGTTGAGAAAAAAAAGGCATACCGGTGCTCCCAGGAAGATCTCTCCTAGATTACGAAGAAAGTTGATGCGACAGGTCCAAAATAACCCAATGGCCATCAGAAAAGACCTTCAGAATGATCTGACTTTGTCAGGAATTAACGTAACTAAGCAAACGATTAGTAATTAATTACGCAGAGACGGTATAAAGTCGCGCTTCCCAAGATAGACACCACTCCTTCTGAAAGGGCCTGGAGACACCAGGTTGAAATTTGCGACACAGCATAAAGATAAGAAAAATTCTTATTAGGAAAAAGTTCTTTGGACAGATGAAAGTAAAATTGAGTTGATCGCTCGCAATTCCCTGAATCCTGTATGGAGGAAAGACGGCGAAGTATACGCACCCAAGTACACCATACCAACTGTTAAAAATAGTGGGTGTAGTATCATGATTTGGGGCTGCTTTTCGATGCGAAGTGTTCGAAAACTAGCAATTATAGACGGTAGAATGAATGCAGAAAAATATCAACTAATCCTAAGCGAAAATTTATCGCTTTCTGTAGAGAATCTTGGGCTTCCTCCTGATTGGATCTTCCAACAGGACAATGATCCCAAGCATACTGCTAAGAGTACGAAGAATTGGCTTGCTAATAACAATGTTAACATCTTACAATGGCCCAGTCAGTTGCCGGATCTGAATCCAATAGAGAATTTATAGTGGTTTTTGAAAAAATAAGATCCGTGACAGAGGTCCAACAAACATAAAAAACCTGAAGACAATTACTCAGGAAGAATGGGACAAAATACCTACTAAAGTATGCGAATCGTTAATTAAAGACTACAGGAATGGATTTCTTGCTGCTGAACTTAAAGCCTTTGCTTGTGAGACTACCCACCTCTGCAACTCGTTGCGCAAAGATATAGACCCCACGTCGTAGAATTTCTGTGCGGCGGATCGAGCAGGCTCACAGGCAAAAGAAAAACACAACTACAAACTTGCGTAGGACGAAAAGAGGAGGGAAGGCGTGTGACCTTTTTGTGGATGATAACTCTGGGCTGATTCTCGGCTGGCGAAAAAATATATATATCTTAACTAACAATGTCCAGCTGCTAATGGGTCGCTCTTCGATGTTACGTGCTCCGGCCTAAATCAACCTTCCTCGAACCTAAACTAAGTCTAACTAACTCGTGGCCCAAAGCGCTCCTGTATATATGCAGAATCCTCTTTCATCATTTCCGGACAAGGGACACCCACGAATAAACCCATAACTTTTTCATGACCATTTCTCTCTTTGAAGAAAGTGGACATAAAAATATTTCTTAGCTTAGCTGACTCCGATTCAGGGACATTAAATTCAGACCCTTTTAAGTTTTGACCAGAGCCGGTCTTTTTCCTATCTTCGTATTTTGACAAGTACTTAACACTTATCTACCCTTTTGGCCATATGTCAAAAACATGTTTTTATCTAGATTCCTAATCTAGTCATTGGGTCTTAAAGTTTGATACCCAGGTCAAATCTAACTAATGTTCTCGCACATATGTGTGCGCGTGCACGCACACACAGATGTGGGGGTGTATATATACACACACACAGAATGTGCGGGCGCACACACACACACGCGTGCGCATATATCCAACTCATAGTGTCACAGCTACAAAATATTAAATGGAGAAAACATGTTTTTGTTCTGCTGTACGATCATTTTTTAAACTAATAAAAATTTAATTAATGCTATATTTTCTTAACCATGGAATATTATTTAGTTTTACATGCAGATATATTTAGTTTTACATGCAGATATATTTAGTTTTACATGCATACATATTTAGTTTTACATGCATACATATTTAGTATGCAATCTGATACAGTAGATATATTCCCGTTTTGTTAATTTAATATGTTACAAATAATAGTATGAAATATTTTCATGTGTACGTATAACTATATTAGTTACTACATTTTACTTCAGATTTTTATGATTCACCGAGCTCGAAAAAACGTACGCACGGACAGACGGACGGATACACGTACACTGCGCTTTATTTGTATAGATCCTATAAATAATGGTGTCAAACTCTATTAGTATTTGGGGCTTAAATATCGAATTATATTTTTATTTTGTTTACCTTTTTCCACCCCACCGTATAATATATTTTGATTATATTTATTTATATTTATATATGTATTGATTATTATTTATTTGAACATTTTCAGTTGCCGGTTTTTGTCTCTGAACCTTGTTTGTCTTTTTTTTTTTACTTATTCTTTATGTTTACCTAAAGTCATATTCATCATCATTAACTTTTCTACTCTTATTTTTTATATCAGTTCATACTTTAGACGTTAGCTTTGTCAAAAACGTAGTATATATGATTTTTAACTAGCCTAGAATCCTCCCTTTGGGCGGATTTAGGCTAGCTCCCGCGGAGAGATTTTGGGTATTACCTTCAGTGCGTTATGCACGTAAATTTATAAGAATTTAGAAATAATAAAATTATTTTTTCCTGACTCGACACCTTAATTCGGCATCATCTTTCTTCGTATACACCACCGATCTCCGTAGCTTGTTTATATTTATTTTACACACAATTTTTATTTTCTTTTAAAATCACAATTCTTTATGAACACTTCCTGTAAAGTCACTCTTTAAAGACGTTAGTGAACCCGAAATATGTAATATTTCGAATATCACAGTAAGCGTGCTAGAAAAAGAAAACATGAACAACGAATCGTCCGCACACCTTAAATTTTAATTACGGTTTAATTAGACGATATCAATTGAAATTTCGACGAAAAGCGAAGTTTAAGTTGTTTTAATTTTTTTTAAAAATCTATCACACTTTTCAATATTTAAATTAAACTTTAAATGGGTCATTTATTTAATTTTTAATCACGTATAACTATATTAGTTACTACATTTTACTTCAGATTTTTATGATTCGCCGTGCTCGAAAAAACGTACGCACAGACAGACGGACGGATACACGTACACTGCGCTTTATTTGTATAGATCCTATAAATAATGGAGTCAAACTCTATTAGTATTTGGGGCTTAAATATCGAATTATATTTTTATTTTGTCTACCTTTTCCCACGGTTATCAAATTTTGTGTTTGTTTATTTATGCACGACTCTTTGTCTTGCTTTCTAGTGATTATTTTATAAAGAAAACACGTTTTGAAATAATAGCTTTTAAACAGAAGCAAATCTGAAGTGTAATAAAACCAATAATTTTAGACATAGTGTTTATACCGATAGTAGACGTAAGAAAAAATTAGTTCCACGTTTAACCTTTTACATCTAGAGTTTTTTCTTGTCAGTGCCCTAAACGCTATCCATTTTTTTTTTTTTCGGAGAGAACGAGGCATCGCTCACGATCTCCCGACCAGCTAAACTAATTGTCTCCAGACTTTCGACGTAGACCAATGATTCGACTCCACGTGAAATGCTATCGATTGTTGACATTTATTCGATTTGACTGAAGACGAAGACACATATTAACGTCCGCGTATTGCGACGAAGACACATATTAACGTCCGCGTATAAAGCCCCATTCTGTCACTGAGATCACCGTAGATGATAATTCTTGGTGATGAGAAAAGGAGGTTTTCTTTCATGTCATTAACTAATGATGATTAGACTTTATTATAAAGGTTTCATTATAAAGGTATGACGATTATCAGCAGGGAAAACTGACTCGGTAAACCACCGCAGTTCGTATTGAATTCTCCTCAACCCGTTTGCTATGTGAAGACAGTCAAGCTATGGAAGACAAAGAAAAGGGCAGGAAAATATGATATAACAAGTTTATATATCAGACAAATATTGTTTTCTATTTATTATACAATTATACACCACACACAGACACACACCTGGTGTAACAGCAAAATTGTTCAAAATCGTGTAAAATCAAGTGTCCATTGGTTAGATTAAGTTCTGAAACTTTCTATCTTAGAAATGATTAAATATATCTTACTGGAATTCTCCGAAGTTTTTATAACACTACTGGACTCTTTGAGTAATAAGAATATATAATTACTCTCCAAGTTTAACAGAAGAATCGTGATGAAATCGATAATAAACGAAAATGACATAGTCATCATTAATTAATTATAGGTAAGGATTGGAAGCATATGAAGGATTGAAATAAATTTCATATATATATATATATATATATATATATATATATATATATATATATATATATATATATATGAAGTCTATCAGAAAGGATATTCAAATGGTCTGCATTAGACTGCCGATTTTCATGTGATCTTCGTTGATTACCAAATCTGGCAGGAAATAACACAATCTTCCCGCAAATATTACGTACAAGCTCAGATCCAACATCTTCTGGGATAGAATCTCTTTCATCTTTCCTAACAACCCATCTGAACTATAAATTCTGACCTAAAAAAGATTGCAATCATCAAAAACTAACCTTCTCCAAGTGGAACTATTTTTTGCCTCTTTTCCCCGCTCTTTGATAATATTTTCAATAGTTTCCAGGTTGTCTTTTACATCCCGGAATCGTTTCTTGGGTTTGTTTCGGTAGCACTTACCAAGTATGAACTCTCAATAAAACAGATGCTTAGGCAATTTCTCATTTTTCCATTCACCTGAAATATGCTAGCAGCTGATTACAGATGGGCATTCTCTCTATGCTGGATGTTTGGTCCTGTTGCAGAATGACTGTGCCTGGTGTTATATATGTTTATTTGAATATGACAGACAAAGACATTTTCATTATTTATTTCTTATTTCTTACATTTTTCCGTTCTGGTGGAAATATATATATATATATATATATATATATATATATAAGCTTATCACCCCAAGCAAGGCTGGAAGCCACTAGCACGCAATAGGTTACAGAAGGTTTGGAAGAAGAGCAGATAGGAGTGGTAAAGGAGAGGATGTGGAGAAAGATAGTGGATCGATCAAGGCAAGGGGGTTACAGAAGATTTGGAGCGAGAGCAGATAGGAATGAAAGGTGAAAAGATGTGGAGAAGGAAAGTGGATAGATCAAGGCAACTGGAGATTACGATTGACGTTACACTTAAATAGTTGGAGATTGTATTTGTCAGGGAAACAGGAATAAGGAAGGGAGTTCCACAGGCGTGATGACGAGATATGAAGCTATTGGAGTAGAAAAGACGTCTACATCTAACAGTTTAAACGGTGAAGGGGTGGGAACGGGATGCCAGCCTCGTAAGACGTTTAAATTCATGAGGCCTAGGAACCAGTGAAAGCAGCTCATCGGAGCAATTACCGTGAAAGTATTTGTAAAAAAGACAGAGCGAGGCAACGTCGCGTCTGTGAGAGAGCGACAGCCGACGAGATGACAGATTAGGGCCAATTATATTGCATATCCGTCTCTGGATCTTATCAAGAACACTGAGTCAAACAGCAGGGCTCCAGACCATATATGGCAGCAATACTCCATGCAAGGACGAATGGTCGATTTATAGATTTGGAGGATCGATTCCGGGGAGAAAAATTTCCTGGCTCGGCAAAGGGAGCCAACTTTCCTTGCGGTGGATGATGCAACTGACTCGATGTATTTCTTCCATCAGGTCAGCGGACAGCGTGAGACCGATATATATATATATATATATATATATATATATATATATATATATATATATATATATATATATATAGGATGTCCATAAAGTCCGTGTGCACATTAAAAAAATTATAACTTTATTTGTATTTGCGAGAGAAATAATTTGTAAAAAGGATTAAAAAAGAAGTAAATCTATATTTTTTTAAGGTTTTATTGAAATTTTATTTAAGTTTACACATGTCCTCCATCATTAGCATTACAAAGGGTAATACGATTTTGCAGTTCACGGAAAACTTTTGGCAACTGATTTACAGTAACGCCTGAAATCACATTAGTTATTTTAGCTATACTTAAAACTAGGTATATTAAACGTTATAACATTTTTACAGATTATTTCTATCGCAAATACAAATATATATATATATATATATATATATATATATATATATATATATATATATATATATATATATATATATATATATATATATATATATATATATATATATATATATATATATATATATATATATATATATATATATATATATATATATATATATATATATATATATATATATATATATATATATATATATATATATATATATATATATATATATATATATATATATATCAACCAGGCGCGCAGGGTAAAATCTCCGACTGGTGCAAAACCAGTCGGGTTTCGATCCCGGCTTGAGAGAATATATATTTATACATATATATTACAACGTTTTGGTCGTTGTACGCTCCTTCAGGACACATGGCACAGTGGATAAAGGCGTTGTTTAGCGGAAAACTTGGAGAGGGGAATTAAGAGGAGATAACTGATAAATTACATCCATTAAACATGGGTACGTGGAACTAGAACAATCTACCCCAGTGAGCGAAATAAATGGTTCAGTTAGACATTCCAACCAACTGAAGACGGCCGGATCGTACAACGGCCGAAACGTTGTTGTAAATATGGCGACAAAGATGAGGACAATAGTCCGAATAATGTAAAAAAAAATATTAATGCATGCCTGGTTCGAGCGCATTTATAGTCGCGCCAACGTAACAAATTTAGTCCAATGAAGAATTTTTTTGCACTTTATCATCGATCTTTATATATAAAGATATACATCGTTATCTCATATATATATATATATATATATATATATATATATTCGTTCTAGCGTACTATTGACAGGCCACTACCAATATTTCATAGATGGAGATTTATACAATCTTCAGGTAGTTGGTAATTGTAGTTCTTGTATTAATAACAAGTATCCGATGAAAGGCTGTCCACTCAAAAAGGGCAAAAAGAAAAGATTATCCGTAAACAACTAAAATAGAGCTCACACCATTGTGATTGGCTATTGGTCAACCTCCAATCAAATGCGTTATAACGGGGTATATTTATAGTAGTCAGTGTCTGCAAGCATTTTTTAGAGGGCGTATCAGAGTCCGATCAGCTCTGATGGGGTCGACTTGGTGAGGTCAGTATGATGTTTGAAAGACCCGAAACTGCCCAATGATCCAAATCAGAACATCACTGACGATGCCGTTTAGCGCTAAAGTGCGTATATTCAAAACATGCAAACATTTATTAAGCGCACCGGGGTAGGGAAAATACCCATGCGGTTAAAGATCGAACAACCAAAACATTAACGCTATTTGAAATAAAACAAAAAAAAACAAAATAATTTTTAGGTGAAGCCAACAAATGTTCAATGCCATGGGAAGAATTCGCCAAATGAACGTAAAGTTGCAATAAAAACTCTGCTCGACAATGCCGGGGGTCATTAAATCCACCACCCTCCGGTGCCAGAACGTGCATATATTGTAAAACACGTAGCAACTCCCGAAAGAATTTGCACGCCTCTTTAGCAAATTCTTTGTCTTTATTTCGCGTGTTTTACAATCTATATATATATAAATTTGTAGCCTTGGTCTGTCCGTCTGTTATCGAACACCCCCAACGATTTTGGAGATGGAACTCAGTAACTATATATATTTTGAAATTACATTTCCCAAATCACTTCGATAAGTGTATTTAATTTTGATCAAAGTGGATCCCTGATAGACACAAACGCGCCACTGAAAATTTTTCTGCTTTTCATTTAAATTAAATTTAATTGTCAGTAAGGGAATGGCTATCAAAAATAAAGAAACCAGAAGATAGAGATCACATAGGCTAGATCAAAATGAGACAATATGGACGTCAAGTTGAACAAGAAATCACCAATCTGTGGGTAGCGCCTTACAATACATATCTGTTGCAACAATTCAACTGTAATACCAATGTTGAAATCTGTTCATCAGTTCATTCAATCAAGTATTGCATCAAATACATATCAAAGGATCAAGCTGTTTTTGCACCCACGCTAAAAATCTTTTCCTTGTGATTTAAATTAAATTTAAATTTGAACAAGGGAATAACTCCTATCCGAAATATAAAGGGAGAAAGCCAGAAGATGGAGGTCACATCGGCAAGACCAAAATGAGACAATATGGACGTCAAGTTGAGAAAGAAATCACCAATCAGTCGATAGTACCTTACAATACATATTTGTTGCGACAATGCAACTGTCATATCAATGTTGAAATCTGCTCATCAATTCATTCAATCAAGTATTGCATTAAATATATATCAAAGGGGCCAGATCAGATCAAACTGTTTTGCACCCCTCAATGAATTTTTATGCCTTTGATTTAAATAAAATTTAAATTTGACCAAGGGAATGACTCCTATCCAAAATATAGAAGGAGAAAATCAGAAGATGGAGGTCACATCGGCAAGATCATTGAGTAATATTGAAATGCATCATTTTTCTCCAAAAATTATAACAATGATTTAAAATCAATCATTTTCTAACAAAAATATGTGACATGCAGCAAAGTGCGGGTAATTCGGCTAGTATGTACGCAGACAAACACACAAACACACACACACACACACACACACACACATATATATATATATATATATATATATATATATATATATATATATATATATACATACAGGGTGACCCCCAAAAAAGGGGATTTTTGAAGTGCGTATTTCCAGACATGAGCAAGAGACAGTGACCTTGAGCAAGTAAACATTTCGCCATTTTAGTAACGAGAATGAAATTCACAGTATCCCAGCTGAGATGTTGCAGCAGTCAATGAGGAATCTCAACAGCAGATTTCCAGAATGCATTCGTACAGGAGGACGCCATCTACAGGACGTAATTTTAAAAAAATGAAAATTCTATCATTGTTTCTTAAATGACATGTTTTAAGGTTTCAATTACTATGAATTAAATATTTTTCTTCCATCACTCTTGGTTTTATTGGATTGTTAAAAATTTCCCGTTTTTTGGAGTCACCATATATATATATATATATATATATATATATATATATATATATATATATATATATAAGTGGGCGAAAATGTTATTTCGGTTATTAAGTAGAAAATTTACTTTTCGACCAACACAATATATAGACACTTACAACAATGACACTTTTCGATGGTACTTTTGTTTTCATTTTGACATCTATGTGTTTTTGTATGTGTGTTTGTATGTGTGTTTGTGCGTTAGTGTAGGCGTATATATGTGTGCTTTGTTTAAATCCCCCATTTAAAGTTGTTTACGCTTAAAGGAAGTGTTCTTCATGTTGATTAATAGACTTTTTAAAAAAGAATCTAAAACAGAGCACTCTCATAAAACTATATTTTAAATGAATCTAAAATAGGACACTCTTATTTAAGTATGGAAATTAATACCAGAACAATACACATATATAATTTAATAAATAGAGCTCAGATAATATCCTCTACACTCGATATTTCTAACGGAAAACACTAAAATAAAGAATGACTCGGAAATTAAACCTTATAAATCAATATACGATAATTAAAAGAGTTCTCCTAAAAAATGTTCTCGAATTTTAAGAAAACTCATTCAGACGGTAAAAACATATACTTTGTGTGTGTTTTTTTTATCATTTCACCACAAGCAAGGCGATAAAGCCACACAAGGGTTACTGAGTGCAAAAGAATCCAGGGAGAGAGAGAGATCAATAAAACAAACGAGAATTAAGAATGACAGAAGATAACGATTGACGTTGCATTCAGATTTTTGAAGATCAAATTTGACTGGAAAGCAAGAAGCCAGAAGAGGGTTACACAAGCGAGAAGTGCGATAGAAGAAACACTTAACATAAAACTTACGGTTATATCTAGCTATTTCAACTGAAAATAATGAGCCCTAGCTACCAGTCTAATAATTCGCTTCAATTCGTAAAGTCGATAATACCAAAGGCTCATCAGAACAATTACCACGAAAATATTTATAGAAAACGCGCAGAGAAGCTACACTACCGTAGTGGGAAAGTAAATGAAGCCGAGATGCCATGTCAGGACCCATAAAATTGCATATTCTTTGAATTTTATGAAGTAACTCTAAATAACAGAAGCATAAGATCATTGCCGTCTAAATCTATTTTCAACTAAAATATATAAAATTTTGTTTTCGTTATCTTCCTCCCTATATGTGCGGATATCCGTCATGATGTGACCAGGCATGACTCTCCATAACTTCCTATTCTTTGTAGCTCTAAGCAGTTTTTCACCTAGCTGTAAATCTCATTTTATTTTCTGCCATCCACTCGCATGAGCTGGTTAGCTGGATTATTCAGTGTCTCCCACACCGCACCTCTTGCCTACAGTATGTCCCCAAATATCTTCTCATCCTAAACGCAAGGCGACCTGGGTAAGACGATAAACTACATCCTCTGATCAAGAGGCTTTGAGAATCGTGGAACCACTTCTTAATTACTGGTGTTCCCAGGTCCACCCTGACCCGTGGTGGTAGCACCTGTTAGGGTCTCAGTTATGGGAAAATAGTTAAACCCCAAACTAGGATCAAAACACTATGAAAGTGTAAAAATAGGTTTAATACCAGCAATACGTTTTTGTAAAAATATTACCAGCAATGCATTCTGGAAAAAAATATTACCAGCAATACATTTTTGAAAAATAAATATTACCAGCAATAGAAGTCTTGCGGGCATGAAATAACTCATTGAGGTCGATAAGCCGTAAAATAAAGCAAACCAAACCTAAACCTAAATTCTCAGTTTCCTTTCCATTAACCTCAAAACTTCCGTGTATCTCACATGTTCACTTCTTCGTATTTTCAAAATTCTTTTGTAAAAGCATGTGTGTTACCTCAGGTTTGCTTAAGTGTGAGGAAATTATCCAACATTCACTGTCATATTGGAAATTCGATATTACATAGCATCACAAGAACCCTTTTCTCTTCATATACCAAGTACAAGTTCCTTTTTTCATTAACAGGTTCCTTACAAATTCCTCGATACTCACATGTTGCGTCATATTCTCGGCATTGCGTTGCTGGCTCTTCAGCAAGAAAATTCTCAAGCATCCATTGTCATACAGAAGGATTGTTATTACATAGCATTTCAGCATATTTTTTTTTACTGGCTTACGGCAACGTCACGTTGAAATACCGGTTCCCCTACGATCACCGGTTTTAAGTAACGTCGAATCGTGTCCCTACCTAGATGGGTGATCGCTTGAAAATACCAGGTGCAGTTGGATGTGAGGGGGAGGTAATCAATAACGGCTCGCAATTGTTAATCGGAGAGCGGAGTTTCAATTTTAAGTTGTGTTCGTTGTATTCACTTATGCGCTAATACCCTTGGGAAAGGTATGAATACGCCTCTTCTCCTCTCCAGCTATGGGTTAATTAGTAAGACTTGTATCAGCAAATCATTATTATCTTCAAAAATCTCTTGCAGTTTAAAAATATTTTCTGACTTTAAGTAAGCAGCAAAAGGTTGATAAACCGTAAAATCATATCAATCTAGCAAACGAAAGAACTTCCAAGAATATTCGGCGTGTCTGGTTCCCTGAAAACTACATTATCCTGTTCAAGTCTAGGGTCAATAACTGTTTATCCTCCTTATCCTCAATCCTTTCTTCTTTATATATCCTCTTATACTTATATTAACATATCTCATTTTTCCCCTCAATCAGTTAATCCCTGATAATTTATTGAACAAAGTAACTAATAATAACAAAACAAAAGTCATTGAAACAAAGCAAGTTCAGTCGACCAATGATGACAATTCCAGAACAACGTAACTATAAACAATTTTTTCTATCCTCTGCCAGCCGCTATGATGTAGAAAGCATTGCCTCGAACCGCCGCCAGTGAGACACGCTGCAAGAGCCACTCCGTTTCGCGAGGCTCGTTCCTTAATCGAGACGCAAATGCGCCAATCCTCCGAAGGAACGCCATCGAACGAGGGCCAATAACCCCTGAAGTCTCCACTGCCACAGGAGTAAAAAAAAATATCAGCAAGAGAAGAATATTTATCTATTTTTTTATCTCAGCGTCTCGGGCGACGAACCCCGGCTCAACCGCAAGACCTGATCAAATTACCGGCAAGAAAATGTATCCGCACAGGTCGCATCCCAAATCAACGACTTACCCATTTTAAAAGGGAACATGGTAATGCCATCCAGCCGCTTTCCATTACCACAATCGAGGCCCACGGGTTCGATTTGGGAAGGGAACCCAGCTGCATCCAAACCTCTTTTGATGATGTCGTTAATTGCTGCATGCCCTGGAAAGCGGCCAGCACTACGATGGAGAGGAGAGAGGATGCAAACCAAACTTATCGATGGAGGCTCCACATCTGCATCTGTGACGCTCACATAATTTGAGTCCAAGACGGATCGCGACTCCGACCCGAGTGCACTCATCATCTGAATGGGTACCGGTAGATGAAGAGGGCACTTCGTTGAGCCAGGCGCCACTACTCGGTTGTGAAGCAGATAGTAGACAGGCGAGGCGATGCTGATCCAGAGAGAGCCTCAAATTAGTAAAATTGGCCTCGCATTTTATTTTATCCTAGCTTTTTTGTTTTGATGTGTCTAGTGGGATAGAAAGTAATTCTTGGGTCCAGACGCTGCAAGCATGTTCGAAAGAAATATCCGAGAAACACTGAGACGATCCACTGAGTATCTGATCAATTAATTCGCGACTGGACGAAAGTGAAGAAAGATATGCTGGAAGCGCCAAATCTACCGCTGTTCGAAGGCCTAGGCCTACGAAACTCAAAGGGAGCTTTGCCTGCCTCCACCCTGTGTCGTCGAAATTGACGTTGCAAATTAGCTCCGCGCATCCCTTAATTGTGATATCTGTCTCATTTAAGAAATCCTGTTCGAGGTAGCAAGGGGCACTTCGGAGTAACTCCTTAACCCTGAGTGACTCTAAAATTAAATTTTGTTAAAATAGAATGAAATAGGCATACATTTGTTTTAGTTCTTGAAAAAGATCAGCGTGAACCGAAAAATCAATCTTATATCTATAATTCTCAAAATGTGTGTGTGTGTGTGTGTGTGTGTGTGTGTGTGTGTGTGTGTGTGTGTGTGTGTGTGTGTGTGTGTGTGTATATATGATCGGGTGTTGTTTATTCGTTTCCACAGTTTTCATCCGATTTCGATGAATTTTTTTGTTTTATAGATAATTCTTCAGTGCCGGTTTTGAGTCCAAATTATATGGGAAAAATTACGATCTTAAAGGTGAAAAATGGAAAAAAACTGATTTTTTCTTCTTTGCGCAAAAATCAAAGGCAAAATTTAATATCTGTAAAAAACAGCGTCCAATCAATTTAGAAAGTTGAGATCTAACGCAAAAGATTATTAGAATTATAAAAAAAATTATATTATAAATAAAAATTATCGTATATTATATATATATATATATATATATCATATTGCACCCAAGTGTTATTACTAATATTGATTTTCGGGTGGGTTGACTTTAAACTTAAACTGCTCCAATTGAACGGCAAAAATTCCCAGTCGAAGACGTGTGATACTGTAGTACAATATACGCAATAAGGGTAAATCCTTAATCCTTAAAAATCCAGACTTTTCGAACATTGATTGAACCAGTCCTACTGTATGGATCAGAAATTTGGATATTATCTTCTTGTCTTAAAAGACGACTAGATGGAACACATACAAATCTACTTAAAAAACCTTCAGAACATCAATTGGAGATCCCATGCAATGCTTAATACAATTTACGGAGAATTCAGACCAATCTTTCTTAAGCTCAAACAAAAACGAGTACAGTTTGTCAGTCAATGCCACCGAGGGGGCAGAGAAATCGTCTTATACTTATTCCTATGGCTTCCTTCTGGAAGTGTCTTCAAGAAAATTGAATTTCCCAGACTGTATACCTCGGGAATCAGGGTTGGACATTGGGGGTCTGGGGACAGGAATGCAAGACCGAAAACTTGGAAAGAAATAGTCAATAGAGTATCGACCAACCATAAGGAGGCCGAACGATGAACATGATGATGAATTAGATAGATTTTAGTAAAAATAAAAATGACAAAAGTATTACGGTAACTAAATATCGCACGCAAAACGCTGGTTAGTAGTCCCCTTTTGTAAGATCGTTGTACCCATGCCTAAGTTAACTACTCCAAAATAATCAGTGGGAGACTGTAATTGTTTCAAAACCAGGTTGAATAGCACCTCGATTCTAATTAGAAAATCGCGCTGCGATATTTGAAATCAATGCATAACAGAAAGTATAAAATAAAATTTTAAAAAGTAAAATATAAGAATCAGCAATATTATCGGCCCTTATCTGGCAGCTCGGCTTCAGTCACTTTCCAACTGCTGTAAGGTTGCCTCTTTGTGTCTTTTCTATAAATACTTTCATGATAATAGTTCGGACGACCTCTTCGCTATGGTACCTAGACTTTTTGAGATTTATGTGTAGTACTAGACTCGCGTCGAGATCACATCAATTTAAAGTTGAGCTGGCTAGATGTAGCCGTAAATTCTATGCTAACAGTTTCTTTTCTCGTACTTGTCGCTTGTGGAACTCCGGCTCCATGCTGCTCCGTCAGCTTTAATCTACAAAGATTTAAATGCAATGTCAATCGCTATCTGTTGTCCTCCTGATTACTCTTTACTCTTCTCGTTCATTAATAATGTTTATGTTCTTAATTCTTGCACACCCAGTAATCTCTTGTGTCTTTACAGCCGTGTATACGGTGAAACCAATTAAAAAAATTCTTTCTCAAAAGATAATGAAAGCCGAAAGCGCTAAAGATTTTCGAAAATATATATTTACATACTTGATATTAAACAACTCGCCTGCAAAGTGAAAAATGTTTATAAAAGCAAAACAATTCCTATAGTCTTTAATAAAACTTGCATTAATGAAAACCTCTTCCTGTGTATACAGGTAGTGAATACGCACACGCACACACACACACACACACGCGCGCGCGCGCGCAAACACACACAGATATACGTGTATATATATTAAATAATATAGACAACTTTTGTCTATTTATTTTATTTAAAATCTTTTCATATCGTCTGATAAGCTTAATAACATTACCATTAAAAGAAGAAAGAAAATCACAATACATATATCGTGAGTTTCTTTCTTCTTTTAATGATAATATTATTAAGCTTATCAGACAAAACTTGTCTATATTATTTAATAAAACAGGCATCAATCAAAAATGCTGCCTAAATACACACAATCTAGGTGTATATATGTATATATATATATATATATATATATATATATTATGAAATGGACAAAGTTCTACAATTATTTTAAGACATTTTTATACATTCTTTTTATAGATACAAATATTTAAGTAAATGCTCTGTTTATAATAAACGGCATTAACAACATTTACCGGCCTGAATGTCCGAGAAATTGTCATAGAAAATATGCATGCTCCGACAAAAATCGAACTTGTATCCTATACGGAACCGAAATATAGCCTGAAGTGATTTTACCGATTTCACCACAGAGGAGCTTACGTTAGCAAGGTAGATTTTAGTGTTTTTAAACTACAATCTTCCATGATTTTCTTACGTACATTCATATCTGCTCCATGGGTATCCAAATGTAAACAAATGACGTCACACATTATTATTTTAAGACATTTTTATGTTTATACATTCTTTTTTATAGATACAAATATTTAAGTAAGTGCTCTGTTTATAATAAACAGTATTAACAACATTTACCGTCCTGAATGTCCGAGAAATTGTCATGGAAAATAATATAAAAATATATCCTGTATTTTAAATATATTTTGATACAAAATGTTTGCGGGGAGTCTTTATTTAAAAATGACACTTTGAATTCGTTTTATGTCTGGTTTATCTAAATATAAACTGGACGTCATTATCTGACATGTCCAAAACATATGTTTCTAACATTTTCTTTGTGCATTATTTTTTTTTAAAGAATTTTATATACTCAATATCTGTATCTTCGCAGGTCAGCATGGAATGCTATTAAAACAGACGTGAGGCTTTTTTTCCCTCATTTATCAGACGATCGACATAACAATTGCTTAACCGTATCT
Source organism: Acanthosepion esculentum (assembly GCA_964036315.1). Lineage (NCBI taxonomy): Eukaryota > Metazoa > Mollusca > Cephalopoda > Sepiida > Sepiidae > Acanthosepion > Acanthosepion esculentum. The sequence continues at coordinate 39,071,232 of OZ038512.1, forward strand.
TTTTTTCTTTATCCCGTTTCAAGGCAGAAACAAATCATTGCTCCGTTTGAAGTGATATTTTTGAAAATGTATTTCTTCACGGAGACAAATCCACCTGGAAAAGCATCTAATCTAATACGTAACAAAATGGCGAGAGAAATGGACCGAAATTCTGTCTCCCATTCACCCAAGGTCAAAGATTAGCTGATTAAGTCATATTCAGTTGTGGACGTAGCCAAAGGTTAAAATAATTATGCACTGAAAATGATTCATCTTGATAGAATGATGCTTTAGTATTGATTCGAGGATAGCTAGAGTTTCACGTGCATAATTTTGGCTTCTGCTTAGAAGTAAATTGCAAGACTGATTTAGTCGAAGCTTTGCCACAGTAATTAACCTGTCTCTGAACATTCTAAACTACACAAAAACTAAAGTTTCCTCTGTCTGACTCGCTACTTCAATTTAAGTGTTATTGTGCCTTAAAAACAAACTGTACATATTTCAGCACTTGAATTCAGACATTAGGTTTAATTTTCCAAAATTACACTGATTGTCCAAATAGGCACATAGACTAGTTAAACGTTAGGGAAATTGAGTTCCTGACAATTGTAAGCGCAATTCCAGAGTTATCCAGTGTATAAAACCACATACTCTAAGGAGAGAAACTAACAAGCTACATAAGAGTGAATATTAATTCACATGAAATATCATTTCGTACTGTTTTTCTCATCTTGGTTAATATAGATGTTATTATAGTCACGACGTTTCGATCAACTATACTGTTGTCATCATCAAGTGTCCATTGGTTGGTTGATATGAGATGTCCGTTGATTGTAATATATTCGTATTTCTTAATATTGTTCTCATCTTGGTTAATATAGATCTTATTATAGACACAGCATTCCAACCAAATACCCTAGGATAATCACAGATATTAATTGCTAAATCAGGAAATATCTTGTCATGAGAACAACCTACAACCGTTGAGTGAATATTTGCTTAGGTTCGAAATTCCAGACAGGCATCTGTACAGAACATTAGACTACAGTGGTAGAATCGATGTTAATAAAAAAAAGTAAAGCCTATAATAATAATAATAATTCCTGATATTCTTACAAATATATTTTAATTCAGTTTTTCGGATCTTTGCGGGAATTCTACTATCAAAGAGACAAAACAAGGTATATGTTATATAATTAAAAAAAAGGTGAATTAATTTTATTGTATTTAGAAAATGATGTGATTCAGCAGTCTGTAATGTTAATTTTTCAATTAAGAATTTAAATGTTTTGTTGGTAGCAATCTTACTGGGAATGACTGTAAAATACTTTCCCGTCCTTGTTTTATAAGTAGAAGCACGCAAACGCAAGCTGAGATTTTTGTCTAGCCAATCAAATAGGTCGGTTCGCGTTTTCATCTAACTCAGTCCCGATCTGACTTGTCTTGAAGTCAGAACGCTACGTTCGATTATCTTAACTTGCTTTCACCTGTCAAAGCTAATTCTTAGTTTGTGAACTTTTTGTCATATTACTGTTGTTTTGCCTTATTACTGTTAATTTGCCTTATTACTGTTGTTTTGCCTTATTACTGTTAATTTGCCTTGCATATATTGTTTGTTTGTTTCATATTATCGTTTGCCCTGTTCTTTTTTCATTAACTATTGCAAACATTGTTAATTCTATTTCTTCGACCGTTCTTTTACTTATTTTGCACCTGACCATGGCTAAGCACTCCACATATTTTATACTAGCAGCATGGCCCGGCGTTGCCCGTGCTTGATTCAAAAATCGTACGACTCATACAGCAATCGCTATCACTTGACTTAAAATATTTTTGCCCTTCATTGCCTTTAAAGGAGTGCCCTTTGCAGTGCTAATGTTGCTACATGCCTTACTTCTTGCCTATCTGACACTGCGAATTTTTTCTAAGCTCTATACTAAACATTAAATCTGTTACGAAAAAAGAACTAAACAAAATGAACACAAAACGATCAGCTTTAAAAAAGGACTCGTAACTGGAAAAACTGAATGAAAAAAGAATGTTAACAACAAATACTTTTTCACACGCAACCCAGTTTAAGCAAGCGAATGAGCCAATTGGAGTAAAGTGACATGCAAATTTAAATTTTTCCCACTTGTCACGAATGCAGCTAACGATTTTTTTTGCATGCTAGCATGCTAGTTAACATTCGTGTCAGTCAGCTGTTGGCCATCACACTGGCCAATAGAATCTCCCTGCCTATTCGTAGCAGCCAGCTATAGGCTCTCACTCTGGCCAGTAGAAAATGGCCGCAAACTACATGAAAACTGTCGTAGAAGCATGAAAAAATCGATTATTTCCAATATCGATGGTAGTTGAGAAATGCAACGTCGGTCTTGGCATTCTTACTAACTTGGAGCATGTACATGTAAATTTTGGTGCAAATCTGTCGAAAACTGCGACCGTGCATTCGTTACATACACACATACACATATACACATCCTGCCTTTTATAGATAGAGATTTCATTCCTTGGTGAGAACCATATATTCTGTCTTCGTTAAACATGGAGAAATGTTCCTGTAATAAGACGTAATGTCAAAAGGATCATTTTTCCCATAACACCGCTATTATTTTAACAACCTAAACTCCTCGGTAATTTTTATTGCTTTATAGATAGAGATTCTTCGATGCTATTTTTCCTATTAGGAAGTTTCATTATGTCAAAAAGTTATGATCATGAGAGATGAATGAAAATAAATAACATGAAGATATTTGATTGGAAGGAAAAGTTCTTGCGGTTTCTAAATAAATTTAATGACCTAAAAACGCAAGAACTTTTCTTCCAACCAGATAAAACAATAAGATATCCAAACCAAGGTATTTTGCAATGAGCTGAGTGATACTGATTGCATTTATTTGATTCTGTTTCATTCTATGAAATTCTTTGAATAGCCAAAGGAATATTCTTTGACGACTTAAAAAAAAGTTAAGTTATGTTTTTACTTTAATTCATTGCCTCACTTCTACGAGACACTCAGCTACCTCAAGATCTAAACTTATTTACTGACAGGAAGAGAAACAGTGTACAAGTTACAAAACAATCAAAATTGTTTCATAACTTTAGCTTCGAGCATCAATTTAGCGTCCTGGGTAAGACGATAAACTACATCCGCGTTCTAGGTAAGACGATAAACTACATACCACAGCAATGCCTTTGATCAGGAGGTTTTGAGGTGTCCACCCTTACAAGGGGTAGTAGCATCTGTTAGGGTTCTAGCTATGGGCAAATACTTAACACCCAAACTGGGTTCAAGACGTGGAAGAATAGGTTTTAATACCATCAATACATTTTTCGAAAAATTATAACCAGCAGTAAATTTTCGAAAAAATTATTTCAACCAATACAAAATACTAGCAATACTTCTTGAAAAAAATATTACCAGCAATACATCTTTGAAATACTTCTTGAAAAAATATTACCAGCATTACATCTTTGAAATATTTCTTGAAAAAAATATTACCAGAAATACATCTTTGAAATACTTCTTGAAAAAATATTACCAGCAAGACATCTTTGAAATACTTCTTGAAAAAGATATAACCACCAATACATCTTTGAAATACTTCTTGAAAAAATATTACCAGCAATAAAAATCTTGTCGGCATTAAATAACCAATTGAGGTTGATATGCCGTAAAACAAAATAAACCAAACTCTCAATAAAAACTCTCTTTACATCAATGAAACTTGATCTCCAAACTGATTTCTAACAAATACATATTATATTCATACGAATCTATTGTAAAATAAAATCTTGTCCACATTAAATAACCCATAGTCGTTGATACGTTGAAAAAACATAAACCAAAAGCAAGCATCAATCTACTGGATTGTAACATTAAATTCGCCAATACAAAGCTCGGAACGTTTCATAATCAGTCAGTGATTTTCCATGCTTAGGCGATCATGTAGCTTTCGATACATGACTGACGAAGCAGTTTTTTTTCCGCAGTAGGTTGCCATTTTTTCTTCAGTAGAACAGTTGCCAACTAAGGCTATAGAACCCGGTATGTCCTTCTATTTGTCAATAGCTGCGATGGGGAAGACGAGGATTTATACCTTTCCCAATGGTATTAGCATATAGTGAATGTAGTGGATTCGACTGGAATTTGAACTCGGCTCTCCGATTCCTCAATCCGACCCGCTATCCATTGCTCTACCGTGACCATCGAGAAAAACGATGAAAAATTGTACTCCATAAAAATTTCCAAACATTAAACATCTATTGGGATTCAAGTTAATTCAAGTGGAATACATATATCGCTAAAGAGTTTGAGAAAAAAGTACCGCTTTCAAAGGTACCTGGCTGCTTCTTCTAGACTTTAGCTAGACAAAAATAAAAATGAGTCAGGATGCGTGCTTCCCAATCCCCACTTTCCAGCTTTGATAGATTTCTAAATTGGTCACGCGATTTTGTAAGGCATCCGTTATTGTCCACTGTATGGCCTCTTCCCCCCACTGATGTCGCAAGTATATCATTACTGTCGCAAAATTTTCAAATGAAAACTCCAGTCTTTAGTACACCCAGTCCAGACATTTATAGCAAGGTCACACCATGCTACGTCCACAGAATTGAATCACCCACATTTCATCCTTATTCCATTTGTAAAGAGGAAGTTCCACTGAGCTGTTTTTTTCCCCGCAGAGAACTGCTATTTGGTGCTGCAGAGTCTCGCGTGCATGCTTCCCTGAACGCTACATGTGTCAAACGTTAGCTATCCTCCTCCTCCTCACTTCACGTTCCTATTCCATTTAGCAACGTTACCATGAGCTGCTCATTTTGTATTGGGTTAACCTTAGAATAGAAAATAGTCGTCACCCATATTAATATTGATCGGTTCTATACTTCTTAACTTAATGATTAGGCGAATACAAGTTACACTGTATCTCTTTATTGGATTGAGTAAGTGTACATAATTGGTCATAGTTAAATGTAATTGGCAGAAATGCCCAACATACAGAATTGACAAATTTTGCAGTAATCAATAACAAAAGATAGAAAATAACAAGGCAAAAATAATACCAAGCAAACAACAAATACAAAAGTAGACAACGCAACCATAATGAGACAAAATACTTCAGAAACTTAGAATGTTAACAGACAAAGGGATAAAGACATAATCGCAACGTTCTGACTTCATGACAATAAAAAAATATGGCGGATAAAACTGTCCAGTGGTTTATCGTGGCTCGGAAGAAATCCCAGCATGCATCTGTATGCTTGTTCGATACATTTTGAGTGTGGGATGTTTTTTGTAGTCATTTCTGATCGACTGGAAGCAACAGTAAGTTTTGCAAAGTTTTGCATAAAGCCATAAAATATTTAGCGTATAAAATGTTACTTGGCTGTGAAATATCTGGGTCTGGTGTCGCTTAGCTTTCAAAAGAATAGAGTCTGGAACAAGGTCACACGCTTTTTACAGTACTTGGTGTTTCTGAGCAGTCACTCATCTAATTACTGACTTGGTAAAAAAGAACAAAAATAAAAATCATAATTAACATAGAACTCCGTGTGGATAATTCCAAAAAGGATGTGATCCAGTGAGCTCAATGTAACAACAGAGCAAATATTAATTAAATAATTAAGAAAGAGTCAACATTAAGGTTTCATTACTATAATTTATTTCCCCAGAAATCATAAAAATATTTTTTCTGTGGAAATAAATTATAATCATGGAAACTTAAGCTTGCCCCTTTCGTATCTATCATCACTTGATAAGACACCAGTGGTGTTGAAACAAAATGGCTAATTTTTAGTGATTTTATAACATATTTATGTTATAATTTTCGAATAAATAATTATATATATATATATATATATATATATATATATATATATATATATATATATATATATATATATATAAATATATTTAAATAAAAATAAAAACAGACCACTTTAAGGTTACATGTAATAAATTATTTCACCACACACACACATATATATACATGTAGAGAGAGACTGAGAGTTATTTCGTGATTTTGACAATATACTAATTATGATTTCAATACCTGGAATGGCCAGTGTTTACAATGGAAAAAAGACGAGCAACAACGGAACAATACTAAAAATAAGCACGATATCCGTAGACATAGGCAGTGGAACGAAAACAATCTACTTCCGTATATTCAATAAAGTGTTCAGTTTGAAAATTCCGGTCGACACTTGAAGAAATGCAAAATGGCCGAAACGTTGTGATAATAACAACAAAGATGGGGACAGTAGTCTGAACGTAAATAACCTAAATAAGAGATTCATTTACTACCCAATCCATTTCAGATTTCTATACGCATGACGTAAAGGAAATTGTCGCAATTTTCTACATCGCTACTCTGACCTAATTCAAACAGCTCAATGGGGGAGCAGCTAGTTTGTAACATCCAGTCCTTCTATAACAAGCTTGTATTGCTTCATCAAATGTGCCAGTTGTCATTATTAACGGCTGTAATCTCAATGAGTTCTCCTAGCCTTGAATTTCTATTGAGATGTTCCATAATTTATAACTTGGATCTCGTATATACGATCGATCTCTAAAGGTGTTGGGAAAACGATTTGGTTTTTTGTACCGTATCAGATTGTACTTGACTCCTCCTGCCATAGACTATCTTTACAAGACAAGATTATCGTAATGGGATCTAGTATGAATGTATTTTCAAATCGGTCCTATGCATCAGCTGTCTAACTCTGGTCATCTGGGTTTTTAGAGGTGCACGCATAAACGGTGGTATCACCTGCATTTATATTTAAATAGGGATCTGAGAATGTTCTTAGGTAGATCGTTATTATAGAGAAGAAAAATCGTAGGGCCGAAGAGAGAGTCGTAGGGAAAGCCTGTGTTGATCTAATGGGCTTCAGAGGAATGGGCATTAAAACTATCTTCATCGACTTAATTTATAGAAAGGACTTGATACCAGGGGACTTATCCAGAGCAGGAGAGTTTGTATAGCAACCATCTATATTTTACTTTGTTAACATCATTCGTTTTATTTATGGGTTCATTATCAAGCGATTTAATTAACATACCAGCTCGGGTTTGATTGGAACTAGGGACAACGACAATTAAGACGAGTTTCACGCTCCTCAAAACCTCCTCATCAGAGTCCTTGCTACTGGATGTAGTTTACAGTCATACGCAGGACGACACCGATTTGAGCGAGGTATCGTGTTGCTGCAGCCCTCATATAAAAGATAAACGCTTGAGTTTTTAAAAAATAACTTGAATAGCTGTAATGTTAAAGGCACACTGAAATTTGGTTCTTCCAATTTCAAAACAAAAAAGGTATTATTATTATTATTATTATTATTATTATTATTATTATTATTATTATTATTTCTGCATGTTATTTTTCCTGATTTGTAGCGTGTAGAGCCATGCCCAAATTATGGTCCTTAGGCTCTATAGGAGAATTGTCATTTAATTGATACCACTTCTTAGTATTTGGGACGTTCTTAGTAGGGCGATCTTGTGGGCAGCTTGTATGTTGATTTTACCTGGAACACTTAGTAAAATTACCGCTTCCTTTTCTCACGAGACCCAGAGCTCCGTTTACCATTGGTACACTCTCAGTCTTAATTCATTCATGTTAATCTCGATCTCCAGGTCCTTGTATTTGAACACATTCTTGACAATTTTCATGAAGGTGTTTCCCCCTTCAAATGGTACTGCTATGTCAATAAGCACACATCTCCTGAATCTATTGTCTTTTATGATAATATTAGGTCTGTTGGCTTATATTTCCCTGTTAGTTGACTAACACTGTCATTGTTTTAACCCCAGTTTAGCTGGGACTCTAACAGGTGCTACCACCCCGGGTTAGGGTGAAGCTGGGAACACCAGCAATTAAGAGGTACTACCAAGCTCCAAAAGGCCTCCTTATCAGAGGTGTTCCTGTTGGATGTAGTTTATCGTCTGACTCAGCACGGTCTTCTGAATTACCTAATTTTATTTCTACACGAGTCAGATTAGGAATATTGCTACATTACAGCTACCAATTTAGAAGAATGGGAACTCGGAATTGGAAAAACCACAGAGAAGCTAAAAAGTTTCCACTCCACTATTTGTCTTTTTCAAACAATTATAAAATGCAGTTTTAAATATTAAATAAAAAAAGAGTAATATGGTTTGCCAATGTGGATTTCTTTAAACTATCTGACTTCGTCTATTGGCCATTTACAAAAGGGGACAGGCTCTGCTAAATGCCTTTCTTCGCTAGATGAAGATCCAGCAAGTCACCCCAACAATCTCCATGTTCATACAAGTGTCGTCAGGTGGTACCAAGTGGTCTAGTATTACCAGACCCGTATTATTGGAAAGTAAGTGAACCCTGAGTATGGCATGTGGAACGCGTTCGATTGGTTAATACAACTGTCATTAGAGCAACCACAACGTATTGTGGGTTACGACGCTTGAGTGATTAATATCATTAGAAGAATTGCTAATTCGGTACTCTTGAATAAAGCAATGTTTGTTACTGCTAAAAATGGCTGATGATCGTTAAACATCTTTCTATGAATTATTAATGTTTTCCGTGGAATAACTTTGAAAAAATTACATGCAGATGCGCTGTAAAGAATGCATATGTTTCCATAACTAAATTGTTATAAAGTCACGTGAGAATGATTTCGGCAAGGAGACAGGTTGGCTGGGCGGGCGTCTTCCTGCCGCTTGCAATCATGTTCCACCGATGAATCCTGCAATTTCTGATAATTACAAAAAATTAGAGGCTTTCATAGGGTTTTGACTCCAGTTTGGGGGGGTTCAATATTTGCCCATAGCTGAGAATCTAACAGGTGCTACGAGCTCGGGTCTCAGTGAACCTAGGAACAACAACAATTAATACGAGTTTCACGCTTCCTAAAAAAACCTCCTGATCAGAGTCCTTGCTGCTGGATGTAGTTTACAGTCATACGCAGGACGACAGTGATTTGAGCGAGGAACCGTGCCGCTGCAGCCCCTCATATAAACGATAAACTCTTGAGATTAAAAAGATAACTTGAATAGCTGTATTGTTGAAGGCACACTGAAATTTGGTTCTTACAATTTCAAAACAAAAAAGTTATTATTATTATTATTATTATTATTATTATTACTGCATGTTATTTTTCCTGATTCGTAGCCTGTAGAGCCGGGGCCAAACTATGGTCCTTAGGCCCTATAGGAGAATTGTCATTTAATTGATAGCACTTAGTATTTGGGACGTTCCTAGTAGGGCGATCTTCTGGGCAACTTGTATGTTGATGTTACCTGGGACACTTAGGGAAAATTGCCGATTCCTTTTCTCACGAGGCCCAGAGCTTCGTTTACTATTGGTTCAGACTCAGTTTTCATTCTCCACATCCTGTTAATCTCGATCTCCAGGTCCTTGTATTTGAACACTTTCTCGACAATTTTCATGAAGATGTTTCCCCTCAGATCGTACTGCTATGTCAATAAGCATACACTTCCTGAATTTCTTGTCTTTTATGATAATATCAGGTCTGTTGGCTTTTATTTCCCTGTCAGTTCAAATTGGCATGTCCCAGAGGATAGTTATTATCATTATTATTATTATTATTATTATTATTATTATTATTATTATTATTATTATTATTATTGTTTTTATTTCCTTTGATTTCTGGCGTTTACACATTTCTTTCCGGGTCCGGCCCAGAGACCTAAGGTTAGAAATGGCATCATGACATTTTCCACTGACAAAAAAAAAAAATAATAATAAAAATAAAAAAATAAAAAACATAAAATAAATTAAAATATTTTACATAGGTAAAGCCCTCCGTAAAGTGTGGGCTGTACTTGTGAGAACAATTTTTTGTATTTCTTTGAGACATGGGCTTCCAGGAATCCTTTCAATTAGTCTACTGGAATCTTTTCCAACCAATTCTAGGACTCCGACTATAACAGGGATGGTTGATGTATCCATGTGTCACATTTTTGAGATTCTATTTCAAGGTCCTTGTATTTCGACAGCTTTTTGAATATCTTCAAAAATACATTGCAGTCTGCAGGGACTGCCATATCAATAAGTTGGCTTTGATTGTTCTGTCAGTGTGTATTGGGTAGTCCCATAGAATTGTAACAGGTCCAAACTCCGTAACCGGGCCACTCTGGCATGCCGGGTTTTATACTCAGTGGGTGCCAATATCGTGCAACCTGATACAAGATTATCAATTGTTTCTGGATATTTATCACAGAATCTGCATTTTGGGCTAACACAATATTTTAGTATATGTGCTTGATAATTCCTAGTTAACAAACATTGGTCCTGTGCAGCAAGGATAAAACCTTCAGTTTCAGCTTTCAACCCTGCACTACGTAGCCACTGATGGGTACGGTTTTTGTCTGCATCAGCTTGTTTGGTACGGGCAGAGTATTGACCATGAAGTGGTTTATCTTTCCATTGTTTCTGTATCTTATCGGTTGCATCTGTCTTTGCTTTCTTTTTTAAGTATTTTGCAGCTTCAGCCGGTTTACCGTGTTGTACTTGTATTTCTGCTCGCATTTGAAACTCTTATTATTATTATCATTATTATTATTATTATTTTATTTCCTTTGATTTCTGATGTGTACACATTTCTTTCCGGGTCCCAACCAGGGACCTATGGTTAGAGATGGCATTATGACATTTTCCACTGACAAAAAACCCCCCAAAAAAGACATATTTTACATAGACAAAGCCCTTCGTAAGTTGTGGGCTGTACTCGTGAGAAGAACTTATTGTATTTCTTTAAGGCATTGGTTTCCAGGAATCCCTTTAATTAATCTACTGGAAACTTTTCGAACCAATCCAAGGGATACAACAACAATGCTGGTGTTTCCATGTGCCACATTTTAAAAACATTATTATCATTGTTGTTATTATTGTTGTTATTATTATTATTATTATTATTATTATTTTTATTTCCTCTGATATCTGGCGTTTACACATTTCTTTCCGGGTCCCGCCCAGGGACCTAAGGTTAGAAATGGCATCATGACACTTTCCACTGCAAAAAAAAAATTAAAAAATTAAAAAAAATTTTTTTTTTAAATTAAAAAAAAAAAAAAATAAATAAATAAAAAAATAATTACATAGATAAAGCCCTTCGTAAAGTGTGGGCTGTACTTGTCAGAACAATTTTTTGTATCTCTTTGTGGCATGGACTTCCAGGGATCCCTTCAATCAGCCTACTGGAATCTTTTGCAACCAGTCCAAGGGCTCCAACTACAACAGGAATTGTTGATGTTCCCATGTGCCACAATTATTATTATTATTATTATTATTATTATTATTATTATTTGTTGTTGGTATTATTATTATTATTATTATTATTATTATTATTATTATTATTATTATTATTATTATTATTAATATTAATATCTTCTCTTCTTCCTCATGAATTTCTCGTTTTCAACGGATGATCTTACGTTACAGTTGTTCTCCATAATGTCGTATGACGCCCAATAGATAGTACACCTTCTGCAGAATATGTACGGCAACGCAGTCAGATGCGACCGGATAATAAACTTCATTCCGATGTTTTTAACGCGGGGCTTTCAAATGTTGTCATTATTTGATGTGATATCTTCTACGACTCTTAGCTGCTTCGGCCGAGTAATGATCATCATATTTCAGCTCTTAACCGCAGCTCACGACCAAGATTTCCCTTAGTGCGCAATCTGTTCCAAGCAGAGCTGCCACCAGCGCGCTCCCAGTGATGTCAGGTAACCGCCAGCTGACATTTCTTTTAAGCATTTCATCCCAAGCAAGGTGGGAGTGCCACTAGAACGCAATGGGTTACCGAGGGTAAAGAACAAGAGTAAAGAGGCGTGTTTCGTGAGAGAATAGAGAGAAGGATCGGTAACAAGATCAAAGTATCAGAAGATCTCGATTGATATTACACTTGAATATTTAAAAGATTAGAGTTATCAAGGAAGCAAGTAAGAGGAAGAGCATTCCACGGACGGCGAAAGAAGAAGCTGTTTGTGTAGAAGAGACGGTTTCATTTAAACATTCCAACAGTGAAAAGGTGGGACCGAGATGCCAACCTAGTAGCTCGCTTAAATTAATGCAGTCTGGGAACCAGCGAAAGTACCTAGTCGGAACAGTTGCCGTGAAAATACTTATAGATGAGACAGAGGGAAGTGACAATACGTCTGTGAGAAAGCGACTGTAGACTAAATGCTAGATCAGGACTTATCACATTGCATATCCGTCTCTTGATTTTGACTTGGACCTCAAGACTTATAGCGGGGGACACCAGACCATGTATGACTGCAATAGTCCATCCAAGGATGGATGGCTGATATATAGATTTGAAGGATGGATTCAGACGAGAAAAAATTTCTGGCAGGACACAGAGTGTACCCACCACAAAAGGGACAACTTAGCCTGCTGTTTGGTACATTTCTCCGATTTATCCTACCCTATTTATATTATTCGGACTATTGTCCTCATCTTTGTCGCCATATTTATTACAGCGTTTTGGTCGTTGTAAGCTCCGGCCTACTTCAGCTGGTTGGAATGTCGAACTGAACCCTTTATTTCGCTCACTGGGGTAGACTGATCTAGTTCCACGTGTCATGCTATTAATGGTTTCTAGTTATCAGTTATCTCCTGTTAATTCCCCTCTCTAAGTTCTCCACCGTCTTAACCGGGTATTGAACTCAGACTCTGTGGGTCCTGTCACTGGATCTAACCAACGCGTTTATCCACTGTGCCATGTATTCTTGAAACCTGAATCGGGCGAAACGTTGTAATAAATATGGCGACAAAGATGAGGAAATTAGTCCGAATAATGTAAATAGTGTACATAATACCCCATCTCAGAAATATAGACAGTCTTGATATATCTATATATTCGTCGGTTACGCCAACAAGATGTTTTATTCTTATTACAAGGATCCCAAACCTCTGTCAGGATCCATTCATATCTGTTCTTGGTCAAAAGTATGATATCAGGCCGATTGCTCTCCAAACTCTTTTCAGTCAAGATGATTGTATCCCCAGATAAGATTCACTTGCTAAATTTCGTTTACTGACGGTGAAGAATGGTTGCAACAATTCTCTGTGCAGTCAAGACCATACTTCAACATAGTTCCAAATGTGTTCTGAGAGCTATTATGTCATTGAGTCGTCTGTATTTTGGAGGCAATAATTATTATTATAAATACTCTCAATAAATATTATTATTATTGAGGGGGCGTGCATCTCGCCAACAAAGGGAAGCAGGGTACAAATTTACGAAGTCATATATACCCATGATGACATCCAGACTGATTAGTATAAAAGGTATAGGCATCATAGAGGAACGATGACATTTCATGACAAAAGCAACACTTAAACTTACAGGTGTGGTCCAGGTAAAAATACTCGTCGGGTAATGCAGTCCGCTGAGACGGTCTCCATTTCAAAGCATTCCCAAGTACCTCGATGCGACCCTCAAATTGCTTTGGATGTTTCATCCGTCAAACTTTTTTTTTAAATCGAAAAACCCCGATAACAGCAGTTCAGAAAACTGGTCTTAATTCTTCCTCACTCCACCCGCTTATCAACAGATATTCAAAGTGTGTCAGTGCAGGTTGGACATACCAAACATAAGGTCTGGCAACTGGCTAGCAAAGCTGAGGTACTGAACAGGATATTTAATGGCGCCTATGTTAGTTCAACAAAAAACCCACCCCAAACAAAAGACTACGAAAGTGTAAAACTACCAGCAATACATTTTTATATTATAAAATTACCAACGATACATATTCATAGTAAAATTACCAATAATAAATATTTATAGTAGAATTACCAACAATACATCTTTAACAAAATGACCAACATAGTGGTTTTGACGAGAGTGGAACCACCACGTAATTGCTGTTGTTCCCAGGTCCGCCTTGACTCTGAGTGGTAGCACCTGTTAGGGTCCCAGCTATAGGCAAATAGTGAATGACGCCCAAACAAAAGACTATGAAAGTGTAAAACTACCAGCAATACATTTTCATATGATAAAATTACCAACATATGTTAACACCAATATTCAAATATGACCAGAAGCCATGAGAATCATGCCTGCTGTAGTATCAAGGCATTTATTATTATTATTATTGTAATTATTATTGTTATTATTATTGTTGTTGTTGTTATTTCCTTTGATTTCTGTTGTATACACATTTACTTCCGAGTACCAAGCAGAAATCTAAATTCAGAAATGGCATCATGAAATTTCCACAAAGCATTTTTCTGAAAAAAATACCCAAAATAAAATGCAAGATCACACACATTTTATATAGATATAGCACTTTGTAAGGTGTGAGCTGTATTTCTGGGTACAATTTTATTGCATTTATTTAAGGCATGTGCTAACAGAGATCCCTTCAGTGAGTCTATAGGAACACTTTTCCAATTAAATCTACAGTTCAAACTGCAACTGGAATTCTTGATATCCCCATTTGCCACATATTTTAAATTTTCACTTCAAGTTCCTTGTATTTTCTTAGTCTTTTTTTATGATCATCAAAGATACATTACAATCTGCAGGAACCGCCATGACAAAAAGAAAATGTACTCCGGCCTTCTTAAGGTGCTTCTCAAACAAGATAAACTTCAAGGAATTTTTAACGGATCTTTTTATTTCATCTATAGCCGTGAATTATTGCCTTTTCGCGTAGGTTCAATTAAGGGATTCATTTGTAAATTCCTCGAAGGATATCTGAATCGACAGATACTTAAAGAACGTCTGACAGATAAGGACATTGGTATGGCTATAAACTATAACTAATCGAGAGATTGGGGATTTTAAGGAGAGTGGAACCCCCACGTAACTGCTGCTGTCCCCAGGTCCGACCTGACGCTCACTGGTAACACCTGTTAGGGTCCCAGCTATAGGCAAATACTGAACCCCCAAACAAAAAACTATGAGAGTTTAAATCTACTAGCAATATATTTTATATAATTACAAGCCATACATATTCATAGTATAATTACCAATAATAAATATTTATAGTAAAATAACCAACAATAAATTTTATAGCAAAATGATCAACGATACTTTTTCTCTGTAGTTGAAGGCATACAATTGCGTTCAAAATATATTTAGTTGAAGCCATAAAGTGTGTGCAAAATATTTAGATTTCGGCATAAAATATATCATAGTGGCTTATATGCCACTAAAAATCAACCAAAATGAAAGAACACTTTCATGATGTTAATCCATATAATATCCTACAAGGTCTTAAAGAAATGAAAATGTATTACAAAATAAAACATCAACAAAACTACCACATAAAGCACACATATCACAACTTCTAGTAATTATATCTGCACAAACTTATCTATGCGCAAAAGCTGAGTACCATCTACCATGTATTCAACTATGAAAGAAGAATAACGTGTATCATTTTTATTACTTCAGATTTCCCAAGAATATTAAATTTCGGCATTAAATGACCCATAAGTACTTAAGTAAACAAATCAAATCCCGACATTGGTCTGCCTGTGAATAATGTTGACACCTCATCCCAGAATTCAAACAGATATATTCCTGATTTGGTTTAGTACAGGGCGGATCAGATGGTGGTTCTCCTACCAAAGGAGATGCTGGTTTGAATCCCACCGGAGGGTACACTATCATAAACTTTTCTCGAATGCACGGGTCGGTAGACAAAATCAACACTTTAAAGGTAGTGTGTCTTTGGGGGAGAGGGTACACAAATACGGGTTTATACTAAAAAATAACGTAATAAAATTAATAAAATATATTAAAAATAAAAATCGATATCTATCTATCTCTCTCTCTCTCTCTCTCTCTATATATATATATATATATATATATATATATATATATATACACACACACACACAAGTAAAATGTCAGATTATATATATATATATATATATATATATATATATATATAAATATATATACACGTACAGTGTGCGATGGGTAATTTTTTTTTTTCGCGCATATGCCGTGTTTCTTTCTGATATTGTAGACTGCACAGTATAGTAGGGTTATTTGGACACCATCTGCGAGAAAAAGACTATAAAAATAAAGTAAAATAAATTAAACCAAACAAATAATTTCCGCTAAAATAACCATCAGAATTGACTACCCATAATGCACCACTGACCTGTACATATAAATAGTCGAGAAAAAAACCAATACATGTGGCCTGACTATTTTGTGTCTAGCAAGAAACAACCTGTCGCCTCTGAGTCTTGCCTTCAAAGTTTACTTTTATATATATATATATATATATATATATGTGTGTGTGTGTGTGTGTGTGTGTGTGTGTGTGTGTGCGTGCGCGCGTGTGTGTTGTAGAGATATATAGAAGAATTGTCTTTCACAAATTCCGGCAATATGTTTCTTTTTATTTTCTACGCTTATCACATTCAAAGAAGCAGATAGCTTCATGAATCATGCGAAAAGCGTATTTCTCTTGAAAAGCCATCATTCATTGATGCTAGAACTAAAAGCACAACTACCACAGCCATCAGGTTTTGTTCAGATGTGCTTGTATGTATTCTTTACATTTATTTTTTCGAAGTTTGTATTTAATGGGTAAAAAAATCCCAGTCTGAACCCGGGGGTGGTGTACAGAACGGGAGGCACGAGCTGAAAATTGCCATAACAAGTGTTCGTTTTTGGTCGCTCCGTTGATACGGCACATATGTTAAAAGCATTCAAAGAATTCACACAGTGGAAGTAATAGAATTGGAGGGTTTATTAGCTAGCGTGCCTCAATTTGGTTTTATTTTGATGATCATCACTGAATAACTTACAGACTACGATAGATAGATAGATAGATAGATAGATAGATAGATAGATAGATAGATAGATAGATAGATAGATAGATAGATAGATAGATATGAACAGGTTGAACAGATAGATATGAACAGGTTGAATAGATAGATAGATAGATAGATAGATAGATAGATAGATAGATAGATAGATAGATATGAACAGGTTTAAATGATAGATAAATATGAAAACGTTGAATAGATAAATAGATAGAAATCAACAGTTTGAATAGATAGATAGATAGATAGATAGATAGATAGATAGATAGATAGATAGATAGATAGATAGATATGAACAGGTTGAAGAGATAAATAGATATATATGAACAGATTGAATAGATATGAAACGGTTGAATAGATAGATAGATAGATAGATAGATAGATAGATAGATAGATAGATAGATAGATAGATAGATAGATAGATAGATATGAACAGGTTGAATGCATAGATAGATATGAAGAGATTGAACAGATAGATATGAACAGGTTGAATAAATATGAACAGGTTGAATACATAGATAGATAGATAGATAGATAGATAGATACATAGATAGATAGATAGATATGAACAGGTTGAAATGATTGATAGATATGAACAGGTTGCATAGATAGATATGAACAGGTTGAAATGATAGATATGAACTGGTTGACTAGATATGAAAAGGTTGAATGCATAGATAGATATGAAGAGATTGAATAGATAGATATGAACAGGTTGAATATATATGAAAAGGTTGATGAAATAGATATGAACAGGTTGAAATGATAGATATGAACAGGTTGAATAAATATGAAAAGGTTGAATACATCGATAGATAGGAACAGGTTGAATTCATAGATAGATATGAACAGGTTGAATAGATAGATATTAACAGGTTTAAATGATAGATAAATATGAAAAGGTTGAATAGATAAATAGATAGATATCAACAGGTTGAATAGATAGATATGAACAGGTTGAATAGATATGAACCGGATGAATTGATAGATATATAGATATGAACCAGCTTACATGCGTGTTTGCATTTATGTGCGTGTTTATGTATTTTTAGATTGATTATATATTTACCTACAAAAATTCATTAAAATTGTGGATACATAATGAAAATGCGCCAAGCATGATAAAAAGAAACTCTTATAGTCAAATTATGTTATTATTGTTAAGAAGGAACATCAAATGATTTTTTTTTCGATGAAAAGGTTTTTCTTCATTTTTATAAGCTTGGATATTTTGGGTAAAATCTTTTTTCTGGCGTCAACGTGGAATCATAAATTTGTATGGGATATCTCTCTGTGCTGTGAAAAACACATTACTTTGGAAATTCTTCCAACAGTCTTATAATTCTTGAATTTTAATGAAACCTTCAAAACCTGTTTAGAAATCAGTTAAATTATTTTAAAATATTTCTTTTATTAGAAATTATTATTAAAATTATGAAATATTGAGAAATTCTTTTATGCATCGATTAATTTATTATAAGGACAAGTACTGGGAGAATTTTAAACAAATTTTTGGGTCAAACAAGACCACAATTACATAAGATCAGCTCTCAACCATAAAATAAACAATGCAATAAAACTAAGTCTTCATTTAATTAGAAAAGTTTTGATTTTATTATAAAGAAAATATTTCATGGACACTATTGTCCTAAAATTTTAAATGAACAAGGAATTTCTAAGATTGCTGCTTGCATTTTTCAAAATGTTATTTGAAATAATTTATAAACTCTTAAATCTTTTAAAAGTCTTTATTAATTCGTAGCAACCAAGTGATATACTTATTAGATTAAAACTGTACTTCACTCCAAGTAAACGAACCAAGTATATAAAAAAAAAGTTTTCTTATGTATATAAACTTGTCGATTTTTGTAACTATGGAAGTCCTAAAAGACATTATCAGAAAATAGAAGAGGTACAAATACAATGTTTATGTTTCATTGGCAATTTTCTAATATTTTCACAAGTTTCTTCATAATTAAGACAATAAAGTTAAAGTGCCTAAAATTCAATAAAATATTAAAATATTTCAAGTTTTAAAGATTACTGTGTAGGTAAATATTAGACTAATATTAGATATTAGTAAATTAATAGACTGATATATATATATATATATATATATAGAGAGAGAGAGAGAGATAGATAGATAGATATGATGAGACTGATTGCTAGATATGACGAGACTTACTAATAGATAGGTAGATAACTAGATAGATATTGGACAATATATATATATATATATATATATATATATATATATATATATATATATATATATATATATAGATAGATAGATAGATAGATAGATAGATAGACATGACGAGACTGATAGATATGACGAGACTGATAGACAGATATGACGAGACTGATAGACAGATATGACGAGACTGATATATATATATATATATATATATATATATATATAGAGAGAGAGAGAGAGAGAGAGAGAGAGAGAGAGAGAGATAGATAGATAGATAGATAGATAGATAGATAGATAGATAGATAGATAATGATGAGACTGACTGCTAGATATGACGAGACATAATAATAGATAACTTGATAGATATTGGACGAAATGCAATAGATAGATAGATAGATAGATAGATAGATAGATAGATAGATAGATATGAACAAAATGAGCCAGATACTAGCAGGCTGAGATAAATGCCAACAGACTGTGATATATCCATTCCTACGTAAATTTTACTAACCTCCTGCTTCCCTATCACTATTTCCGCGGCAGATGTTCAGGTAGACTGTATCTCTTTGCTCTACCAGGACCTTTTTTTTTTTTTTTAATCATATCACCCCAAGCAAGGCCGGAGGCCACTATCACGCAAGGGGTTAAAGAAGGGTTGGAGGAAGAGCAGATAGGAGTGGCAAGGGAGGGGATGTGGAGAAAGAGAAAGACAGTGGGTCGATCAAGGCAAGGGGGCTACAAAAGATCCGGAGCGAGAGCAGATAGGAATGAAAAATGAAAGGCTGTGGAGAAGGGAAGTGTATAGATCAAGGCAACTGGAGATGTCGATTGACGCTACACTTAAACCGTTGGAGATTGTATTTGTCAGGGAAACAGTAATAGGGAAGGGAGTTTCATAGGCGAGATATGCGAGACATGAAGCTATTGGAGTAGAAGAGACGTCTACATCTAACAGTTTCCACGGTGTAGGGGTGGGAGCGGGATTCCAGCCTGGTGGGGCGTTTAAATTCACGAGGCCTGGAGACAAACGAACGCAACTCCTAAGAGCAATTACCGTGGAAGTACTTGTAAAAAAGACAGAGCGAGGCAACATCGCGTCTGTGAGAGAGCGACTGCAGACGAGATGGCAGATCAGGGCCAATCACGTTGCCTATCCGTCTCTGGATCTTATCAAGAACCCCGAGGCAAACAGCAGGGGTCCCAGACCATATATGGCAGCAATACTCCATGCAAGGGCGAATGGTCGATTTATAGACTTGAAGGATCGATTCCGGGGAGAAAAATTTCCTGGCTCGGCACAGAGAACCAACTTTCTTTGCGGTGGCTAATGCAACTGAATCGATGTATTTGTTCCATCTCAGATCAGCGGACAGCGTGAGACCGAGCAGCCGCAGGGAGGGGCTCTCGAGAAGATGGTCATCAGACATTCTAATGGGATGCAGGGATGGATCCTTCATAACATAGTCGTCTCATCCTCATTCCTTTCCTATTCTATTGGTAGAGTGGAAGCTTTTTGAGATACTTTCTTCCTCAGAACGATTATATTGTGTAAATGACACCTAAAGGGATGCTCCCACGATCAGTATTCTTTCAAGTCTGGGGTTAACCATTATCTCTTCTGCCTATCCGCATAATACACAGGGTTCTCCGAGAGTATTGTCACCCCTACCTTTCTTCCAGACTGTAGATGCACGTGCCAGCCATCTGAATAGAAAATTATGCTATATAAAGCTGACAAGACTTTCGAATCTCCCTGTACCATCCTACAGGCACTTAAAAATCCTTTAACAACCCTCCACCTTAAGTAGATCTTGAACCTTGTAATGAGTGAATCAACCCTGATCAAAAACTTAAGATCACTTGAAAAATTTTTATAAGAGATTGTTTGTCATGGATACCTTATGAACTTTTTCTTACTTAAAGTTACTAATTCTATAATCTAAAAGGTTATGTAGACAAAAAGTTATAATCCGATCAATTTATTCAGAAATGGACATTTTTATAAAATGAGGCGTTTTACACTTAATCAAAAATTATACGAGCAGGGATATAAATTGTTAGATCTAATGTAATTCCAATGTTTTTAGTTCAGTTAGAGATTAGTAATCACAGCGTAAAGGTGTCATCATACCTAAAGCAAGCAAACTTACCGAAGTTGAGCGTGCTCGAATTCTAGATTTCCATAATCAAGGTTTGTCACAGCGGGCGATCGCAGCTAAGATAAATCGCAGTAAAACTGTGATTTGCAACTTTCTAAAGGACAGCGCGAATTATGGAAACGTAAAGTCTACTGGTAGGCTAAAAAAAATTTGAGTAGGAGAATAAGACGGGTTGTTGTGAAAGTCAGTGGACTTTCTACTAGTCAAATTAAGGTAGCCACAGATGCTGATTGCAGCCCAGTAACCATCAGACGACACTTTCGACAAAAAGGCATGGTAAATAAAAAGTGAAAACATATCCCTCGGCTGCTTCCACGTCACACAGTGAACCGTTTATGGTTTGGTCTTGAATACCAAACATGGGATATTGAGAAGAGGAAGAAAGTCATGTTTTCTGATGAGAAAAAATTCAATCTAGATGGTCCTGATGGCTTCCAATAATATTGGAATAACAAAAATTTGCCTCTTGAAATTTTCTCCACACATCACTGTGGTGGAGGGTCCCTAATGTTATGGGGTGCCTTTTCTTACAGAGAGACGATGGAGCTCTAGGTGGTGCAGGGTCGTCAGACAGCGGCTGGTTATGTTAGTATGCTACAAAAAGCATCGTTGGTGAAGGAGGGCCATCGTTTGTGTAGGGATGGATGGTTATTCCAACAGGATAATACAGCAATCCACGCTCCACGCAGGACCTTGATCTTTCTACAAGAAAATGGCGTCCATCTCTTGAGACATCCTGCATGCTCACCGGACTTGAACCCGATTGAAAATCTTTGGGGATGGATGGCAAGAGATGTTTATCAAAATGTTAAACAATATTCAACAAACAATGAACTTCTTGAAGCTATCTTCAGAAGCTGGAGCAATATTCCTCGAAGCTTAATGGAAACATTAATTTCTACCATGCCCCAAAGAATTTTTGAAGTCATCAAAACCAGTGGAGGTAGAACTCATTATTAAATTTGGTTATTGAATGTTTTCGTATACTTTTCGTACAATTTCGTAGAATTTTTTGTCTCTGATCTTATAATTTTGATCAAGTGTAAAACGCCTCATTTTATAAAAATGTCAATTTCTCAATAAAATTTTCGGATTATAACTTTTTGTCTACATAACCTTTTAGATTATAAAATTAGTAACCTTAAGTAAGAAATGTTTAAAAATTTTCCATGAAAAACAGTCTTTTTAAAAAAAATTTCAAGTGATCTTAAATTTTTGATCAAGAGTGTAACAAAAGGTAAATAATTAGTTAAAAATCAACTGAGAAAGATAGTCTTTCAGTTTGACTACCTGACCTCGACAACTGCCCTTTTCACCTTTATAACCTAAGCTAAATAAAGAACAAGCGTTTTTGTGTAACGAAATGGTTTGGTTGATTTCGTTTAACGGCATATTAACATCTATGGGTCATTTAATGCCGAAATCTGAATATTTTCATCTGAATTTCTGAGAGAAGTTAACATTATTTACTCTTTATATCCGTACTATTGTCTTCTAAATATTTCAAAACAATATTAGGCATTCAACTACAATATTTTGTACATAATTTTATACTATCAAGGTAAATGTATTTTTTTTTCAGATATATAGTTTGTAGATAAGATGTATTGTGGCCCTATGGATAAAATCGTTGGTTGGATCCAATGACTTGACCCAAAGAGTTGGGAGTTCAATTCTGGCTACTGTAGTGATGAGCAAAAAACTTGGAGAGCTGACTTAAAGGGAGATAATAGAAACCGCCGGAAGAGATGTGGAACTAGAACAATCTACCTCGCTGGACGAAATAAAAGTTTCAGTTCGAAATTCCAGTCACCTAAAAAAGGCCGGAGCGTACAACCGCCGAAACGTCATTAGTATGAGAAAGAAGAGGACAACAGTCCGAACAATGCAAATTATGTAAATAATTACAATACCTCATCTCTGAAATATATACAAAAATGTATTTCTGGTATTTTTACTATAAAGATATATTTTTATACTCTTTTAGTGTCTGGATTCTTGTTTGGGGTGGTTCCTTATTTTCTGTAACCCTAACAGGTGCTACAACCCCAGGTCTGGGTGAACCTGGGAACAAAAGTAATTATGAGGAGGTTACACTCTCCTCAAAGCCTCCAATCTCCCGATCAACGGCTTTGCTGCGGGGTGTTGTTTATCGTCATGCCCAGGTCTAGGTAAACTTATGCTTAACGATATTGTTTAATATTCTCTTACTGTCAGGAAATGTGGTCTGTACTCATGTGTCGCATTGTAGTTTTTTTATCCATTTTAAGTTGTATAATGTTAAGCAACGTTGAACCATGTCATTATTTATATGAGTGACTGTTTAATGATATCGTTCAGTGTCGGCAGTTTTTAGGGCTGTGTCAGATTATGTCAAACTAAATGAAAAGTTATCAACGAAAAATAGTTAGAATACTAGTTTGGTTCATTATTATTAGTGTAGTGAGTTCTATCCTCAGTGGGTGAAAAATTATGCTAATGTTCTTACATGTATTTCCAAAAAGGCCAATATCTAAGCCTATTTTAAATCTCGTTTTTTTTATTATTGGGGAGGGGGTTTAAGGCAAGCCAGCCTCGTTAACTCGTCAATCTTTCTCATTTTATTATTTCAACATGAGCTTAATGTTTGCACCGGGGAAATAGCTGAATACGAAGGAACATTTTCTTTATTTGATCAAATTCAGACCACGGCCAATTTTGAGCTACATAATCTTTCCAAAAGCTGTATCCTACGAGCCTTGCTAGGAATACACAGTCGGTCTTGGATTCAGGTTGTCCTAGATTGGTTGCCGCCTTCAGTTCATAGCTGGGTTGATTAATAGATACAGTTAAAAGCTATTAGTTAATATATTTCGTCCAGCGAGGTAGATTGTTCACTGGATCCAACCAATGATTTTATCCATAGGGCCACAATACATCTTATCTACAAACTATATATCTAAAAAAAAGACATACATTTACCTTGATAGTATAAAATTATGTACAAAATATTGTAGTTGAATGCCTAACATTGTTTTAAAATATTTAGAAGACAATAGTACAGAGTAATAAAAAGTAAATAATGTTAACTTCTCTCAGAAATTCACACGAAAATATTCAGATTTCGGCATTAAATGACACACAGATGTTAATATGCCGCTAAACGAAATCAAATGGCCCAATGAACATTATTCCCGTGGTCATGTAGTAAAATATGTGGGTTCTTTCACATACCTCGGTAATAATATTGTTTCCACTAGGGCCGATGTTAATATAAGAATATATTGATTTGTTTTTACGGCTTATCAATGTTTTGCAGGTCATTTAAAGCCAGATGACAATTTTTATATTATAAGAATGTTTTGGGGAGTTAATGATTTACCTGAATCAAGAAAAGAGAAATAAAATCTACTAAAAAAGATCTGAAAATCCGCATAGGTAAATCCTGTTCCATCAGACAACCGCAAAGAGAAATTATATCGCGACACTGTGGAGGCGGGGTTTTTTTTGTTTAGTTTTTTTTTTTTGTATAGTGCAACTGCTTGGACATTAATTAAACCCTAAATTAGTCTCTTTTGTTTTGTAGGTTATTTTTTATTAGCAGTTTTTAGATTGGTTCCTTGCTGTATATATCCTCTTAATGTTTAGAGTCTCTTCATTCTGGTGCTGAAGGTTTTTGATAACTTATGTTTTATAGAATATCGAAGAAGTGGAATAAACGCGAATTTCGAGTTGTGTTTCCTGAGTTTGAACTCTGACATTTAGCTGTTGAAGCCACATTTAAAGCGTGAATAGTTAATTGGTGTTGGAGTCTTATAAAATGATATTGCATCTTTGGTTACAAAAATTGCATTTCTGGTGATCTGTAGCTTCAAGATTAGCCTAGGCGTTGTCGCAACTCTTTAGCTAAATATTAAGAATTCTGGGTAATTGTGACGACTGACACAGAAAAAAAACTGTGAATAAAGGCTCGTTCATGCAACAATCAGAAAACTTTCTGACAAATCGACAAAATTAAGAAAATACAGAAGAGAACACCCTCATGATTTTGATTGATGATCAGCACGCTTTTCACATCGTCTGCAATTTGTTTGATCGTTTGACAATGACGCATTTGTTGATCGTGTGCTTACCGTCGATGCAAAGTGATTTCTGGATGATAATCAAAAACGTGGATCAACAAGTCAATCCCCACCCCATAATCTTCGCAAAATTATATTATCACCTTCAAAGTCCTTCCTGACCATCGGGTGATGCTGTAAATGATTACTGCATTAAATCCACTTGCAAACTTAGTCCTGGGTATGACGATAAACTGCATCCAGCAGCAAGGCCTCTGATCGGGAAACTGGAGGATTTGAGGAGCGTGGACCCACCTCTTAATTGCTGCTGTTCCTAGGTCCACCCTGACCCGGGGTGATAGCACCTGTTTGGCGCCCAGCTATGAGCAAATAGTTAGCCTCCGAACAAAACACTATGAAAAAAAATATATTTTTATATAAAATACATTTTTATATAACATTTACCAACACATCTCGCCTGTTTCTGTTTCCCTGACAAATACAATCTCCAACTATTTAAGTGTAACGTCAATCGACATCTCCAGTTGCCTTGATCTATCCACTTCCCTTCTCCACATCCTTTGACCTTTCATTCCTATCTGCTCTCGCTCCAAATCTTCTGTAACCCCCTTGCCTTGATCGATCCACTATCTTTCTCCACACCCTCTCCTTTACCACTCCTATCTGCTCTTCCTCCAAACCTTCTGTAACCCCTTGCGTGCTTGTGGCTTCCAGCCTTGTTTGGGGTGATAAGCTTAAAAAAAACATTCCGCACATACTAACAAATTGTAGCGACTTCACCCAAATCCGTTTAAAATACTACCAAACATCCCATTTAATATAACTTTCATGTCATCAGGCCATATCTTACAAATTCTTAAACTGTATTCCAAAATTTAACTTGGCGCTATTACAATTTCGTACCCTCTGGCTATAAAAACGAACGTAATTTTGTCTAAAAAGCGCCAAGAATAAGATAAACACAACTACTGTAAGTCGTAGTTGGTATAGAAATAGAAAAAAGCATAAAAACAAAATTTACTACGCACACTGATTAAAACGAAAAGGAGAGTGCGAAATTGTAATAGCGCCATTTAACTTCAACAAAACCACAACATAAAACACGCATCACCGCCTCTAGTAATCTTACCCGCACAAACATGTATACTCACAAAAGCGGTGTATCATCTACCATGTATTCAGCTGTGAAAGCGGAATAACATCCACGTTATTTCCATTAAGATTTAATCTCGTCATAGAATAATCCATAAGCGCTTAAACAGACAGATCTGTCAATCTGGCAACCTACTAAGCCCATCGTGGCATACTTTTGTCATTTGGAACTTATGCATCAAATCTACAAACATTGTCCCCTGTGGAAAAACAAATGAAAATAAATAAGAACACATATTTTCCAAAATACGCAAAAGAAAAACGTTTAGGTATTGAGATCTCTTCACCTGATTCACTAAACACGTGCCAATCCAGCGGATTTACCAATTTTCGAAAAATGCGAGCTCCATTGGACAAACAACCTAAAGAGACACATAACGAAACTTATCATCCGAATTCTGATGAATAGAATGGCAAAATTAGTGCGCAACTCTGATAACAACAGATAACAACAACGGTTCATTGACATTATTTGGAACTGTGGGTATCTGTGGTGGCTCATCAGGAAAGTATTAATGTGAACCGGGTATTAAAGTGGACCAGGTATTATAGTTGAAAATATTTAATGTATTGCTGTGAACCAAGTATTAAAATAGACTAGGTATCAAGTGCATCAGATATTAAAGTAGATCCGGTATTAATGATGACCGGCGATAAAATGTGTACAAATTCAATTGATTAAAGTGGACAAGTTATTAAAATGAACTAGGTATTAAAGTGGACCATGTATTAAAGTAGATCAGATATAAAAGTAGATCCGGTATTAATGATGACCGTCGAAAAAATGTGTACAAATTTAATTGATTAAAGTGGACCTGTTATTAAAATTAACTAGGTATTAAAGTGGACCATGTATTGAAGTGGATCTGATATTAAAGTAGATCCGGTATTAATGATGACCAGCGATAAAATGTGTACAAATTTAATTGATTAAAGTGGACCAGTTATTAAAATGAACTAGGTATTAAAGGGGACCATGTATTAAAGTAGATCAGATATTAAAGTAGATCTGGTATTAATGAAAACCGGCGAAAAAATGTGTACAAATTTAATTGATTAAAGTGGACCAGTTATTAAAATGATCTAGGTATTAAAGTGGACCATGTATTAAAGTAGATCAGATATTAAAGTAGATCCGGTATTAATGATGACCGGCGAAAAAATGTGTACAAATTTAATTGGTTAAAGTGGACCAGTTATTAAAATGAACTAGGTATTAAAGTGGACCATGTATTAAAGTAGATCAGATATAAAAGTAGATCTGGTATTAATGATCGTCGAAAAATGTGTACACATTTAATTGATTAAAGTGGACCAGTTATTAAAATGAACTAGGTATTAAAGTGGACCATGTATTAAAGTAGATCAGATATTAAAGTAGATTCGGTATTAATGATGACCGGCGAAAAAATGTGTACAAGTTTAATTGATTAAAGTGGACCAGTTATTAAAATGAACTAGGTATTAAAGTGGACCATGTATTAAAGTAGATCAGATATTAAAGTAGATCCGGTATTAATGATGACCAGTTATAAAATGTGTACAAATTCAATTGATTAAAGTGGACCAGTTATTAAAATGAACTAGGTATTAAAGTGGACCATGTATTAAAGTAGATCAGATATAAAAGTAGATCTGGTATTAATGATGATCGTCGAATAAATGTGTACAAATTTAATTGATTAAAGTGGACCAGTTATTAAAATGAACTAGGTATTAAAGTGGACCATGTATTAAAGTAGATCAGATATTAAAGTAGATCTGGTATTAATGATGACCGTCGAAAAAATATGTACAAATTTAATTGATTAAAGTGGACCAGTTATTAAAATGAACTAGGTATTAAAGTGGACCATGTATTAAAGTAGATCAGATATTAAAGTAGATCCGGTATTAATGATGACCGGCGAAAAAATGTGTACAAATTTAATTGATTAAAGTGGACCAGTTATTAAAATGAACTAGGTATTAAAGTGGACCATGTATTAAAGTAGATAAGATATTAAAGTAGATCCGGTATTAATGATGACCAGCGATAAAATGTGTACAAATTTAATTGATTAAAGTGGACCAGTTATTAAAATGAACTAGGTATTAAAGTGGACTATGTATTAAAGTAGATCAGATATTAAAGTAGATCCGGTATTAATGATGACCGGCGAAAAAATGTGTATAAATTTAATTGATTAAAGTGGACCAGTTATTAAAATGAACTAGGTATTAAAGTGGACCATGTATGCTCTGATAACAACAGATAACAACAACGGTCCATTGACATTATTTGGAATTGTGGGTATCTGTGGTGGCTCATCAGGAAAACATTCTCGAAGCAAAGGTTGAGTTGACATCTGATAGAATCAAGCAATTCATGTTCGTGCTCCATAATATTACTGATGAACTGTTGTTGGAAATTTGTGTCATAATCAGAAACATGGTTAGGATATTTCGCCGAGGTGTAATGTCTAGGAAGCTTGTCTAGTTAGATCAGTTACGACTGACTCGTGAGTTCGATCCTAACTGGGTGCTCCTCACTTTCGGCCTTGTGCCACATCTACGCTCAGACAAACAGTATAATCAGAAACATCTTAGCTATGCTCATGGAATCATTTTGGGCCCCTCGACGTATGGTAATGGTTAGCATGCTTGTCTTTCTAGAACAGTTACAACTGAGTAGTGAGTTCGGTCCTCACTGGGTGCTCCATACTTTCGGCCTTGTGCCACATTTTATGTATGCTTGGGGAATCATTTTGAGCACCTCGACATGCTGTAATGGTTAGCATACTTGTATCTCTAGAACAGTTACAACTAAGTAGTGAGTTAGGTCTTCACTGGGTGCTCCATACTTTCGGCCTTGTGCCACAATTTAGCTACGCTTAGGGAATTATTTTAGGCACCTCGACGTGGTGTAATGGTTAACATGCTTGTCTCTCTACAACAGTTACAACTGAATAGTGATTGCGTTCCTCACTGAGTGCTCCATAATATCGACCTTGTGACACATCTACGCTCAGAAGAACACCATAATCGGAAACATGGTTTTCTTAACGTCTTCAACCTTCTTAAAAACAAATCGCCAATCTCACAAAAATAAATAAATAAATAAAAAAAACACCTCCCGACTTGTTTTGGGTGGTGCTCTAGTAGAGTAATCCTATACAGCCTGTTGCAGCCCGGTCAAACCAACACAGCAGAAATGATGAGATTTGGAACTGATGTACAATGGTATTGGACATCCTGCTGCAGGAAAATACAAGCCCTCATATTTCACAAACCAACCCAGGAAAATCTGACGATGCAGCTAGACATCAAGAATGTCTCCTACCTAAAATTCACTGAACTAGTTACCTAAAAATTGTCATATATGGGAGTTTTAAATTTTATATAGCGGCGTCCTGGGTACGACGTTAAACTGCATCCAACAGCAAGGCCTCTGATCAGGAGGTTTTGAGGAAGTGTGGAACCATCTCTTAATTGCTGGTGTTCCCAGGTCCACCCTGACCCAGGGTGGTAGCACCTGTTGGGGTCCCAGCTGTGGGAAAATAGTGAACTTCCAGGTCTTTTCCAGCAGATTTAAACAATGATGTTGCCAACTACACTTTTTGAAACAATGATGTTGCCAACTACACTTTTTTGAAATAATGATGTTGCCAGCTATACGTTTTTGAAACAATGATGTTGCCAGCTATACGTTTTTGAAACAATGATGTTGCCAACTATACTTTTTTGAAACGATGATGTTGCCAACTATACGTTTTTGAAACAATGATGTTGCCAGCTATACTATTTTGAAACAAAGGATGTTGCCAACTATACTTTTTTGAAACAATGATGTTGCCAGCTATACTTTTGTGAAACAATGATGCTGCCAGGGATATGTTTTTGAAACAATGATGTTGCCAGCTATACTTTTTTGAAACGATGATGTTGCCAGCTATACATTTTTGAAACAATGATGTTCCCAGCTATACTTTTTTGAAACAATGATGTTGCCAACTATACTTTTTTGAAACAATGATGTTGCCAGCTATACGTTTTTGAAACAATGAATTTGCCAGGGATACGTTTTTGAAACAATGATGTTGCCAGCTATACTTTTTTGAAACGATGATGTTGCCAGCTATACGTTTTTGAAACAATGATGTTGCCAGCTATACCTTTTTGAAACAATGATGTTGCCAGCTATACGTTTTTGAAACAATGATGTTGCCAGCTATACATTTTTGAAAAAATTATGTTGCCAGCTATACGTTTTTGAAACAATGATGTTGCCAGGGATACGTTTTTGAAACAATGATGTTGCCAGCTATACTTTTTTGAAACGATGATGTTGCCAGCAATACGTTTTTGAAACAATGATGTTGCCAGCTCTACGTTTTTGAAACAATGATGTTCCCAGCTATACGTTTTTGAAACAATGATGTTGCCAGCTATACGTTTTTGAAACAATGATGTTGCCAGGGATACGTTTTTGAAACAATGATGTTGCCAGCTATACTTTTGTGAAACGATGATGTTGCCAGCTATGTTTTTGAAACAATGATGTTGCCAACTATACGTTTTTGAAACAATGATGTTGCCAGCTATATATTTTTGAAGCAATGATGTTGCCAGCTATATTTTTTTGAAACAATGATGTTGCCAGCTATACGTTTTTGAAACAATGATGTTTCCAGCTATACGTTTTTTAAACAATGATGTTGCCAGCTATACCTTTTTGAAACAATGATGTTGCCAGCTATAAGTTTTTGAAACAATGATGTTGTCAGCTATACGTTTTTGAAACAATGATGTTGCCAACTATACTTTTTTGAAACAATGATGTTGCCAGCTATACGTTTTTGAAACAATGATCTTGCCAACTATACTTTTTTGAAACAATGATGTTGCCAACTATACTTTTTTGAAAGAATGATGTTGTCAGCTATACGTTTTTGAAACAATGATGTTGCCAGCTATACGTTTTTTGAAACAATGATGTTGCCAGCTATACGTTTTTGAAACAATGATGTTGCCAGCTATACGTTTTTGAAACAATGATGTTGCCAACTATACTTTTTTGAAACAATGATGTTGCCAGCTATACGTTTTTGAAACAATGATGTTGCCAGCTATACGTTTTTGAAACAATGATGTTGCCAACTATACTTTTTTGAAACAATTATGTTGCCAACTATACTTTTTTGAAACAATGATGTTGCCGGCTATACGTTTTTGAAACAATGATGTTGCCAGCTATACGTTTTTGAAACAATGATGTTGCCAGCTATACGTTTTTGAAACAATGATATTGCCAGCTATACGTTTTTGAAACAATGATGTTTTCACCTATACATTTTTGAAACAATGATGTTGCTAGCTATACGTTTTTGAAACAATGATGTTGCCAGCTATACGTTTTTGAAACAATGATGTTGCCAGCTATACGTTTTTTGAAACAATGATGTTGCCAACTATACGTTTTTGAAACAATGATGTTGCCAGCTATACGTTTTTGAAACAATGATGTTGCCAGCTATACGTTCTTGAAACAATGATGTTGCCAACTATACTTTTTTGAAACAATGATGTTGCCAGCTATACTTTTTTGAAACAATGATGTTGCCAACTATACTTTTTTGAAACAATGATGTTGCCAGATATACTTTTGTGAAACAATGATGCTGCCAGGGATATGTTTTTGAAACAATGATGTTGCCAGCTATACTTTTTTGAAACGATGATGTTGCCAGCTATACGTTTTTGAAACAATGATGTTCCCAGCTATACGTTTTTGAAACAATGATGTTGCCAGCTATACTTTTTTGAAACAATGATGTTGCCAACTATACTTTTTTGAAACAATGATGTTGCCAGCTATACGTTTTTGAAACAATGAATTTGCCAGGGATACGTTTTTGAAACAATGATGTTGCCAGCTATACTTTTTTGAAACGATGATGTTGCCAGCTATACGTTTTTGAAACAATGATGTTGCCAGCTATACGTTTTTGAAACAATGATGTTGCCAGCTATACGTTTTTGAAACAATGATGTTTCCAGCTATACATTTTTGAAAAAATTATGTTGCCAGCTATACGTTTTTGAAACAATGATGTTGCCAGGGATACGTTTTTGAAACAATGATGTTGCCAGCTATACTTTTTTGAAACGATGATGTTGCCAGCAATACGTTTTTGAAACAATGATGTTGCCAGCTCTACGTTTTTGAAACAATGATGTTGCCAGCTATACGTTTTTGAAACAATGATGTTGCCAGCTATACCTTTTTGAAACAATGATGTTGCCAGGGATACGTTTTTGAAACAATGATGTTGCCAGCTATACTTTTGTGAAACGATGATGTTGCCAGCTATACGTTTTTGAAACAATGATGTTGCCAGCTATACGTTTTTGAAACAATGATGTTGCCATCTATACATTTTTGAAACAATGATGTTCCCAGCTATACGTTTTTGAAACAATGATGTTGCCAGCTATACGTTTTTGAAACAATGATGTTTCCAGGTATACGTTTTTTAAACAATGATGTTGCCAGCTATACCTTTTTGAAACAATGATGTTGCCAGCTATACGTTTTTGAAACAATGATGTTGCCAGCTATACGTTTTTGAAACAATGATGTTGCCAACTATACTTTTTTGAAACAATGATGTTGCCAGCTATACGTTTTTGAAACAATGATCTTGCCAACTATGCTTTTTTGAAACAATGATGTTGCCAACTATACTTTTTTGAAACAATGATGTTGCCAACTATACTTTTTTGAAACAATGATGTTGCCAACTATACGTTTTTGAAACAATGATGTTGCCAGCTATACGTTTTTTGAAACAATGATGTTGCCAGCTAACGTTTTTGAAACAATGATTTTGCCAGCTATACGTTTTTGAAACAATGATGTTGCCAACTATACTTTTTTGAAACAATGATGTTGCCAGCTATACGTTTTTGAAACAATGATGTTGCCAGCTATACGTTTTTTGAAACAATGATGTTGCCAGCTAACGTTTTTGAAACAATGATGTTGCCAGCTATACGTTTTTGAAACAATGATGTTGCCAACTATACTTTTTTGAAACAATGATGTTGCCAGCTATACGTTTTTGAAACAATGATGTTGCCAGCTATACGTTTTTGAAACAATGATGTTGCCAACTATACTTTTTTGAAACAATTATGTTGCCAACTATACTTTTTTGAAACAATGATGTTGCCGGCTATACGTTTTTGAAACAATGATGTTGCCAGCTATACGTTTTTGAAACAATGATGTTGCCAGCTATACGTTTTTGAAACAATGATATTGCCAGCTATACGTTTTTGAAACAATGATGTTGCCACCTATACATTTTTGAAACAATGATGTTGCTAGCTATACGTTTTTGAAACAATGATGTTGCCAGCTATACGTTTTTGAAACAATGATGTTGCCAGCTATACGTTTTTGAAACAATGATGTTGCCAGCTATACGTTCTTGAAACAATGATGTTGCCAACTATACTTTTTTGAAACAATGATGTTGCCAACTATAATTTTTTGAAACAATGATGTTTCCAGCTATACGTTTTTGAAAAAATGATGTTGCCAGCTATACGTTTTTGAAACAATGATGTTGTCAACTATAGGTTTTTGAAACAATGATGTTGCCAGCTATACGTTTTTGAAACAATGATGTTGCCAGCTATACGTTTTTGAAACAATGATGTTGTCAACTATAGGTTTTTGAAACAATGATGTTGCCAACTATACGTTTTTGAAACAATGATGTTGCCAGCTATACGATTTTGAAACAATGATGTTGCCAACTATACGTTTTTGATATATTTAGTAAATACTAGATCTGGCATTAAATAAGCCATAGTGGTTGATATGCCATAAAACCCCAAACATACAAACCTATATATAGCGGCCAGCAGCTGTACGTTAATTCGAACCGCGTCAAAAAGGTCGATAGCTGTGATAGCATATTTCGGACAAATTCACTGCCGGGTCTTTAGCAATATTGTATCAGTTTTTATTATGTATTTGAGCCGGGTTTTTATTTAAGCTTAAATTAGTTTGAGCCGAAGCACGATGATTCCAATGAGGATAATTCTTACTACTTGTAATGGTCAAGTAAATAAGTTTGCTAACCACCGAGCCAAGGTTAAGCACTTTGGTTTGAGCAGAAGTTATAACGTGTTTAAAACCGTCACTTTTCTAATCTGCTATTAATATTATGAAAGTTTCATTAAAAATATATCGCTCCCTTTCCGGTAGTACAGGGTGTCCATAAAGTTCGTGTTCACTTTAAAAAATGTGTAACTTTATTTGTATTTGCGATAGAAATAATCTGTATAAAATGTTATAATGTTTAATGTACATAGTTTTAAGTATAGCTAAAATGACTAATGTGATTTCGGGCATTACTGTAAATCAGTTGGCAAATGTTTTCCGTGAACTGCAAAATCGTATTACCCTTTGTATTGCTAATGATGAAGGACATGTGGAAACTTTAATAAAATTTCAATAAAACCTTAAAAAATTATAGATTTACTTCTTTCTAATACTTTTTACAAATTATTTCTATTGCAAATACAAATAAAGTTATAAATTTTAAATAACTTTATGGACACCCTGTATTAGGAAATACACAGGAAAATTCAAACTTTCGGCAAGTTATGTTTTTGTTTATTTTTTGTTTAAGCTTATCACCCACCCCAAGCAAGGCTGGAAGCCACTAGCACGCAAGGGGTTACAGAAGGTTTGGAGGAAGAGCAGATAAGAGTGGTAAAGGAGAGGATGTGGAGAAAGATAGTGGATCGATCAAGGCAAGGGGGTTACAGAAGATTTGGAGCGAGAGCAGATAGGAATGAAAGGAGAAGGGAAGTGGATAGATCAAGGCCACTGGAGATGTCGATTGACGTTACACTTAAATAGTTGGAGTTTGTATTTGTCAGGGAAACAGGAATAAGGAAGGGAGTTCCACAGGCGAGATGTGCGAGACATGAAGCTATTGGAGTAGAAGAGACGTCTACATGGACCAGGTATTAAAGTGGACCATTTCATAATTATTATCATAATTTATTACTTTTTCTATTATTCATTCCTGTTTAAATGTGCACATTATATTAGTAATTAGGGAAAATTGTTTCATTCTTGATTAATTTAAGAAATATCTGCCCACAGAGTTCATGTATTGAACTTGCAATCTGGCTGGCCATCTCGACGATTGAATAATCAGTTAATGAATCACAAGATTATGTCACATTGTTTTATTTTTTTTTATTAATTTAACAAATGTTTGTCCACCGCTAGTTGCGTTAATATTTTAGAATGGCAAGCTGACTGGTCACTCTTGGTGTCGGACGAAAATTTGAAAGATGGGAGAACAAAGTGTAAGAGAGACAGAGAATGAGGTGCGTATGTGTGTGAGAGAGAGAGAGGGGGTGAGAGAGGGAGTGAGAGAGAAGGTGAGAGAGGTCGGCGTGAATGAGAGAAAGAGAGAAAAGAGGGTTATAAATGTAAGTTGATATGAATATAGGTTTTTGGTTACCCCCTCAACCCCCTACACCGCTAGTCAGTCATGCAATGTGTCGTGTACTGAGGTAAGGAACTTATTTTTCTTTGTACCAGATGCAAGCCACTCTGACTCGCTTACTTCTACGTAATTGTTTATCGCAGATGTATATTTGAATTAAAGTAGAAATTAGCCAACGGGTCATATCCTGCCGCGCCGGACATCAGGCATTTCAAAAATAAGTTATGTAGGAAAATACTTAACGTGTAAATTGCAAGATTTGTTCAGACATCTCACGCTCATTCGACAAGAGGACTTTAAATGCTCCACCTGGCTTTATTTAGTCTTACTCAGCTAAAACTTAACCAAAAATTTTTTTTTTTTTTTGCTTTTTTTTTTTTTTTTTTTTTTTCATAGGATTCGAGATGTTTACCTATCTATCACCCGGTGCATATTTCTCCCTCTTCTATTGAACAAGATTAGAGCCCTAACCCTTGTTCTTAGTTTAGGATGGGGTTAACGTTTACCTTCTTCTGCGGCCTTAACAAGGGTGGCTGTCATTAAATTTTGGTGATATGACGAGATGGTGGCTACGACTCTTCATACTGGAGTTCGGCAGTTTTCTGGTTCCTGCATCCTGACTGGTAATTAATCGCCCGGGTAGCATCTAGAGAGGCTGCTCTGATCAACAGTTGCATCATATCGGGGTCCGTGCAGTGTCATGTCGTGCATGGAAAAGTGTCCCTGTAAACACTTTCAGTGGGCAAACCTGAGACCACACGATGCTGCGGGTGGAGCCAATTAGCATCCGGCACATATTACTTCAGACGACCATTAGTTACTATTATCCTGATCCTTTCTACATATTCTTTCTTGGGGTGGGGAGGACTTGAAAAATTGTCTTGCCAACTTGAAGGCTGGCTTGGTTTATATATATTTTTTCCTTTCGACAGGTGAGGTCTATTTTTTACCTTCTTCGCTCGGATTACCAAAGATCTTTTGTAACAAAAAAAAGTATAAATGGAACTTAACGTTTTTCTGCGACTTGGGTGGATGTTACGGTTAATTTTCAGTGTAACACCCGCGTTCGGTTCGCAGTAAAAAAATTCCAGAATACTTACATTTATGTGTAATTGGACATGCTCCATTCGAATCGGGCTTGATAAATTTGATAAAATCTACCGTTTTGGAGCTATCGACAGTAAAATTTCGGATTCATTCGCGTCGTTGGTGGCAGCCATTACTGTCGTTGTTTGCATACATTCGCTGCGGAAAGATAAAAACGCGGAAAACTATGGAAAGCTAAGTGAGGATCTGATCTTTCTTGTGTAAATTGGTCTCAGTTACTGCCCACGAGAACTATTTACGTAAACACGATCAGTTTGCGCAATGATACTTACATTGATATCTATTCTGCAGCGAATGTATGCAAACAACTCCAGTAATGGCTACCGGCGAAGCGAATGAATCCGAAATTTCACTGTCGATAACTCCAAAACGGTAGATTTTATCAAATTTATCAAGCCAGATTCGAATGGAGCATGTACAATTACACATAATTGTAAGTATCCTTAATTTTTAATGCGAAATGGGCGCGGGTGTTACGCTGAAAATTATCCAATATTACTACCAGGAATTATTCAGACGTTTTTTTCTACAAGGAGAAAAGAGTTAACTTGTTCCTGTCTGTGTAATGCTATTACCGTAGTCTTATCTAGAGAAAGGACTACAGGTATTTTTTCTTCCCATGTGTGCGGAAATTTTTCAGCACTTGTATTTCTTGAAAATTTATATTCATATTATCTTCACCTCAAGAGGACCTTTTTTCTTTAGTATTGGGATATTAACCCTTACCCATTGTTACATGGGCATCCCTCCACAGTGTGAGGTTTTTCTTTATAGAACTACTGGTCTTATTTTTCTGTGGTAAAATGCTTTACTTCTCGGGGGAGAGTTCACATTAGTCAGCTAGCAATTTGGAGCAACGCACTCCAAATCCCCAAGTTATTACCAGGCATTCGCCGCGGAACGAAAAGGCATCGTCGTAAGACCAAAAATTGAACCCCCAACACCCAGTTAAGCATGCGATGACGTTTTTCTTATATTCCTGCTTGCTTATTAACGACTGGCATATTTTTTTTTGTTTTTTGTTTTCCTGAGCTCTTCCTAAGATATTTCTTCAAAGTTTCTTTCTTTTCCTCCTCAACGTTTTCGATATTTTACGGCCTTCTCCCTGATATAGTTGCATTTGTCTAACATTTTTTACGACGTTTAGTCATATACTGTGTCTTTACAGCATCAAATAAAATATAACTAAACCAGCTCGCCAAAAAACACCTAAAATCCCTCACGCTTTCTTTCTCTAACACTCATGGCATTCATAAAACGTTCTGTAGCGTGGAATCATTCTTCTTGGAACGCCCTCCGAACATCCTAGATCTCTGTGAAACTAATCTGACTTCAGTCCCTTCCACGGAATTCGCTGATCCTGGCGATTTTCCTCTCTTTCTGAAAGAACCTTCTGTCCACGTGCATAGCCTTGGGTTATATGTTCGGGAACATCTCCCACTAGCAAGGAAACTCTTTTGTGTATCCGAACTGTTTTTACATGTGCCTCCGTCTTTATCTAGTAAACTCATTCAGCGATCTTCCACTATCGTTCATCTTCCTATCACGACTGTTGCATATTTGATAAAATTTATGATAATATAGATAAAATCCACTCATTACGCCCATCTGCAAATATTTGTTTGTTTTCAGCGACTTCAGTGCTCACCACATCAGGTGGATTACTCATTCTAATGCCACTGACTTCGCTTGTATCCACACCTTCAACTTCTCTTTTAAGTAGCAATTCTGACGGACACGTTTCTCTACTTGAATTTTTACTTACCGCCACACCGGACACCTCTCGCGCGCTGAAGTTCTGTCCTCTCGACAACTCCGATCATGCGGTGCTGGCTATAGATATATATTTCTGCTCACAAACCACTCACGAACCTCCCGTTAACAGAATTATCAACGTGCTGATTAGGACTTGTTTCGTGACTTCCTTCATGATATCACCTGAAGGTTCATTTTTAACATCTTTCTCAGAAATGTGCCTCTGGATGAAAGCTGATATCGAAGCCTTCCTTCCAGCCCGGAAATACCGAATGAAACTACGATTATCTAATTGGTTCTAACATACCTGTTCAACCGCTATAGCCCACAGGTATTACTACTTCCGGCTATGCCAGAGCGATAGGTCTGATTCCGACAAATGTCTTTTTATCACCGCCTGTAATGTGCAAAAGCGTGTCACCAAAGAAGCAAAGTTAGTGTTTGCTGGTAGAATTAGACACCGTATATCCTTTCACAAATTTGGTTCTAGCAATTACTGGCGACTCTGCTAGACAGCAACTCCCCAGCCCCTCTTTTTGAAGTACTGCAATCGGCTGCAGATAAGGTAGTGCTTTGCTCGGAAATGCTCTTCCATCTTCACTTTTGTCCCATCTGGAGTACCTCTGCCATATTTACCGACTGGAACTAAGTGATATATGCATAACGCCATTACTGGTTTCTGGAATCATCTCAAAATTATACCCCCACAAGGAAAAGCGGATGTAAGAGGATCGCTACCGTCGTCATAAAGAAATGTACTCCTGAGATGGTGCCTGTTCTCTCCAGACTTTGCAACAAATGTCCCGCTGCTTCCTGCTTTCCAGCTTGCTAGAAGTCATCTCCTGTATTTCCTGTTTTTAGAAGTTTGAGGAACCCCCTCTCCCCTAAAATTATTGCCATATTTGTTTCTTATCATTTTCGAGAACTTAATCAATGGTTACGCCACTTATTTTGCATTCCTCCTTTCGGAGAAACAATATGGCTTCCTTTTCACCACGTCTAGTGCCGACAATTAACGACAATCTCCGTAGTTATTCATGAAGCTTTACATTTCAACGACATAACTTTGGAAGTGGATCAAGATATCTCTAAGGCGTTCGACAGAATTTATGCTGGCATTCGACCCAAGCTCAAGGTCACTGAACGTATATTTGACTTAATCCAGTCATTTCTATCTAATCGAAAAATAAAGGTTGTATTGAACGGGCATGCTTCCAGATTATTCCATACTAGCACCGGTGTCTCCAAAGCTTTATCCTTTGACCTAAGCTGTTTTTGATTTTTGCAATGATCTCCTTGATGTATTCAGATGAAACTACAATTTACTAATGCCTTAGTATCAAATCCAACAGATCCGACAAAGTAAACCTGGCAACTACTCTTGAAAAAGACCTCTAACCAGTGGTTAACTGGGGCAAGAAATGGCTTGTAAATTTCAAACCCTTTAAAACAAAACGGCTTTGATTTAATCACAACAGAGAACCTGTTCTACCTATCAGGATGGCTGATGAACTCCAGGAGACCAATATTCTATACTTTCTTGGTCTCATGTTTTCCACTGTCATGAAATGTATTGAATATATCAAATCAATAGATGCATCTACTGCTAGGATAGTTGGGTCACACTGACATGCCAAAAACATTTATCTCGTCAGAATCCAACTAGAACATTTATAAATCTATCATTGGTTATGGTTACCAGTCACTTTCTCTCCGACATGACGGAGCTTCCCTCTACCTGTTCTGCAAATATTTTCATGGTAACTGCTCGGACGTGCTTTTTATACTTTTGCCATGATTACATGACTTTAAGCGTGAAATTGGATTGGCAACAAGATCTCGCTGTACTAGCTAGATTCAACCGGCATTTATACTCTAACTGATTTTTAATATCGTCAAAAATTTAAATGCAACGTCAATCACCATCTTCTCTCTTCTTGAAGTCTGTTCCTTTTTGCCCTTAATCCTCCCCATATTCATGTTATTCTCTTTCACTTTCACACCCTGTAACACCTGCGTTTAATTGTCATTGTCTCTTTGCTAGCGGTGAAATTATTTTTCAAAAGTATTAAAAGTGGACCAAGTATTAAAGTTGTACAAATTTAAAGTATTAACGTGAACCGGATATTAAAGTGGACCATGTATTAAAGCGGACCAGATATTATAGTTGAAGATATTTAATGTATTGCTGTGAACCAAGTATTAAAATAGACTAGGTATCAAGTGCATCAGATATTAAAGTAGATCCGGTATTAATGATGACCAGTTATAAAATGTGTACAAATTTAATTGATTAAAGTGGTCCAGTTATTAAAATGAACTAGGTATTAAAGTGGACCATGTATTAAAGTAGATCAGATATTAAAGTAGATCCGGTATTAATGATGACCGGCGATAAAATGTGTACAAATTTAATTGATTAATGTGGACCAGTTATTAAAATGAACTAGGTATTAACGTGGACCATGTATTAAAGTAGATCAGATATTAAAGTAGATCCGGTATTAATGATGACCGGCGAAAAAATGTGTACAAATTTAATTGATTAAAGTGGACCAGTTATTAAAATGAACTAGGTATTAACGTGGACCATGTATTAAAGTAGATCAGATATTAAAGTAGATCCGGTATTAATGATGACCGGCGAAAAAATGTGTACAAGTTTAATTGATTAAAGTGGACCAGTTATTAAAATGAACTAGGTATTAACGTGGACCATGTATTAAAGTGGATCAGATATTAAAGTAGATCCGGCATTAATGATGACCAGCGATAAAATGTGTACAAATTTAATTGATTAATGTGAACCAGTTATTAAAATGAACTAGGTATTAAAGTGGACCATGTATTAAAGTAGATCAGATATTAAGTAGATCCGGTATTAATGATGACCAGTTATAAAATGTGTACAAATTTAATTGATTAATGTGGACCAGTTATTAAAATGAACTAGGTATTAACGT
This sequence comes from Acanthosepion esculentum, assembly GCA_964036315.1. Classification (NCBI taxonomy): domain Eukaryota; kingdom Metazoa; phylum Mollusca; class Cephalopoda; order Sepiida; family Sepiidae; genus Acanthosepion; species Acanthosepion esculentum. Next base: position 39,112,937 of record OZ038512.1, read on the forward strand.
GGACCATGTATTAAAGTAGATCAGATATTAAAGTAGATCCGGTATTAATGATGACCGGCGATAAAATGTGTACAAATTTAATTGATTAATGTGGACCAGTTATTAAAATGAACTAGGTATTAACGTGGACCATGTATTAAAGTAGATCAGATATTAAAGTAGATCCGGTATTAATGATGACCGGCGAAAAAATGTGTACAAATTTAATTGATTAAAGTGGACCAGTTATTAAAATGAACTAGGTATTAAAGTGGACCATGTATTAAAGTAGATCAGATATTAAAGTAGATCCGGTATTAAGGATGACCAGTTATAAAATCTGTACAAATTTAATTGATTAAAGTGGACCAGTTATTAAAATGAACTAGGTATTAAAGTTGTACATAATTTGCTATTTGCAAAGAATTTTCATTTTCTCACTTATTTTTGTTTTCTTGCTATCTTAGTTGTTTTAGTTTGTTTAGTTATTTTTTCATATGGTCAAGCAAGATTTTCCAGAAACCACATTTGCCCTGATTAAAGTAAATATGAATTTGCGTCAACATAATTAACGAAGGAAACCAGTGTCTGGAGACGAAAGTTCAGCCAATTTCACACTGATTTTCTCTGTCGATAGAGTGGGATCAGATTCTTTGTCATTTGTTTGAAGATGTAAATGGTGTCCACAAAGCGATGTAGAGCATTTTCTCATATAATTTTCTCCGTAAAATACAGCTTTTATTCAGACAAGCTGCCATGATGAAATATGCGTCATGGAAGGTTCGGTTTCGCTTAGGCATATATTTTCGATATTTATTGTGAATTCGATAATATTATCAGCGACGACGGCCTCTGACAATTAAATATTTGGTCTTATTTTCTAGCGAATAAAACGAAAATGCGTTCCAAGTTGGATAAAATTATTCCGCCATTAATGTTCACTATTTAAAATTTTTTCACTCGTTAATTAATATTTATCGATTTAAAGTGATTATTATGAATAATCAAGAGTGGCCCCCCTTGTTTTGTTACTTTCTCCTCTTTGAGAGAGTTATTTGTTTACTGGGACTATAAAAAGACAGTATACGCTAACCTTGTATTCTCAATTGAATAAAGCTTTCTTCTAAGCCTACATCTGTGTACTTTTTTCATTAGTTTTTAATTAAGTCAACATTAAATGAATTTCATCAGTCCGTCTTGTTATTGTTTGTTTAGCGGTATATTAACTCTTTATCGGCCATTTAATCCCGAAATTTTATTTTTGGAGGATTAGTAATTATTTTTATATTGCTGGTAATGTTTTGTTGGCAAAAATATATTACTGGTAATATTTCTTTTTACTTTCATCCTATTTTGACCTCAATTTAAGGTTCAGTATTTGCCCTTAGCTGGGATCCTAACAGATACAACGTCCCGGGTCAGAATGGTACTGGGAACATCAACATTTAAGAGTTGGTTCCACGCTTCTCAAAACCTACCGATCAGAGGCCTTATGCTGGATGTATTTTCCATATTTTTGCCATACTTTTCTGGTAAGAGACAGTTACCCTCTTTACTATCATGAATGGACTGATTCATTCATAAATAGTCCCGGGTAATTGTCTCAAGGCGATAATACTATTGCGGTGACTTGTCTCGGTGAGAATTAAATACTATCACGACTGATTCTGTCGAGTTAAGAGTTGTGTCTTGTCAGACTCCACATCGCAACATAAAAAGGACACTCATCAGTCCATTATTTAATACTAGCCGAAGACGGGAAAATAGGCCCCTCACTCTCTATCTCGCTCCGAATCGTTTGCCAGAGAAGTTGTCTTCGTCGTATCTATAAACAATAATTCGCTTTCCTTTTCTGATTACATGGTCAAAACAGTTTAACCTCTTTTTTTAGTAATTAGATTAATCAGTTTAGTTGATAAGTAATAACAAAACCACCTCCACCTCTGACCGCATTTTTTATATTTTAGCGACGTTCATTGGTTAATCTGGACATACCCATAAGTATATTTCCAATCCCTCAACTTATGCCCCTACTTTAACTTACGAAAAGAGGCAAAGATTTGTTTTTTAAATTTCCCTAATAAATCATTTTTATCATTAATTATCTACCATCGCCTGAAGAAGTACCATCTTAGTACCGAAACATGAAATTTTTCGTGTAATGTTGTAAAATATTTCTATTGTAATTTATTGTAATAAATTATATTTTCTTTACTTTGTATTAAGCACTTTTTACTCCATGTTTTTCTCTCATTCGGGTATATATATATATATATATATATATATATATATATATATATATATATATATATATATATATATATATATCCAGTAATTATAGCGACAACTGTTCCTAGAAAGACGAACAACAACCATGTCTTTAAGAAAATACTAGTCAAATGTATACTTGAGCATACAGCTACGCATTGATCACTATAGGCAAACTTTGGTCGTCTATACGTGTGTCTGTAATCATCTACCGGACAGCTGTACTCTATCAGAGGAATGGGAGGGCGTGTCACCCAACTGCAGAGGACGCTGTCAGCGTATTTTAGGTCCTACCAACGGACCAATTGTCTTTGTGAAATCGATTATGAATACTGAATTTCGTGTTATGAAATAACAAATATGTTACAAAGTAAGGAATCTCTCTGTGAAAGGACACGAAAGGAAAATAATTCTCGGTATATTTTGGCTATATTTCTGAATTTCATTAGCCCGCTTGCATAATTACCTGTAAAATGCATTAATTAATTAGATCTGAGTTTTTAGAATGACTGAGGTCCCAGTTGCTATCTTGAAACAATATCCTCGGTGTCATTTTATATGTTTAAATGTACTTTCATCGTAAATATCACCGTGGCTAATGGAGTCCTGGCCATTTGGGTATTCGTTGGTATCGAGAGGGGTTCGGTTAAGTGTTTCCTAGTTGGGTTGCTGGATCGCTGAGCAGACACTCTGAAAGAGGTGATTGTGCGTAATATTCAACCTAGGCGCCATATTGTTTCAGATGGCTGGGCTTCTTGTGCCGGAATCGAGGAAATCATCCACGCGAGATACTTTGATGACGTTTTTCATCAGCAGTATTTCGTGGATCCTGCGGTACAAGAGACAGTTTTGCGTTTTCAGCATATTTACTTGCTGAGTAGTCCACCATTACCGGTTGTAATAATGTTTAATTGCAATAAACGTATATAACTAAGTCTTATTGATTTTATGCCGTCTAGGGAATAGCAGTTTATTTTACGCCGCTTCAGCGATATTTTTAAGCATTTCACCCCAAGCAAGGCGGGATGCCACTAGTACGCAAGGAGTTACAGAGTGGGAGCGAGAGTAAAGAGGCGTGATGGAGGAAAGGATGAAGAGAAGAACAGGAAATAATTCAGGGCATCTGGAGATGTCAATTGACATTACATTTGAATAACTGGAGATTATAGCTATCCAGGAAGCAAGTAATAGGAAGGGAATTCCACAGACGGGAGGTGCGAGACATGAAGCTATTAGAGTAGAAGAGACCACATTTAACCGTTTCGACAGTGAAATGGTGGGTCCGTGATGCCAGCCTAGTAGCACACTTAAATTCATGCAGTCTGCGAACTAGCAAAAGTAGCTCGTCGGAGCAGTTATCGTGAAAGTATTTGTAGAAAAGACCGAGGGAGGCGATGGCACGTCTATGAGAGAGCGACTGAAGACGAGATGCCAGATCAGGACCAACCACATTGCATATCCGTCTCTGGATCTTGTCGAGGACCTTATCTTCCACCCACCATGAGGTGGTGGAATTTCTCCATGTTTAGAAATTATTTAAAAGCTTGCTGAGAAATATAGTTTTTAAATTTTAAATCTTTCAGTGAACTTAAGTGTAAATTTCGGAAAACACCAATTTTTCATTTGCAAAATAATTATTACTGTACTTGAAATACATTTCTTTAATCATTTCTGTTGTGGATTCCGGGATGAAATCCTGTAGCAAATAATAACAAACGCCAAAATGAATATAGGAAAATAAATGTATTAACGCAATAATACAAACTGGCAATACAGGTTAGTAGTTCCAGGAATGCGGGTTAGTAGCAAAATATATATACAATCTTTGATATCGACGTATCGCTGTATGACTTTTTACTGAGTCTACAGGCTCGTTACTGTGACTCTGGCACCGTCTGACGTTCTAAACATTCTACCGACTGACTCAACGTTCTACTACTACTACTACTACTACTACTACTGCTGCTGTCCGTCTGTTAGGTATTCACTGGCAGTAGTAGATGTATACCCTGGGTGAGTCCATTTGTGTAAAAAGGGGAGATCCCTCAACACCCCATTCTTAGATCCCTTTTAGGGTGCGATAGTATTTTTTCCTCTTATGGACGATAATCAGAGGTTCGGTAAATTTTCTCTTCCTGTTTGACCTTCTACTTTCTGTGTCTTCCTGTGGTCTTTGAATCTCAAAAGCTTCAAAGATTGCATCCATTGAATCGTCATTTTCTGTAGGTGACAAGCTTGGCTCCTCAGTCCGTCTTTATTGTATTTGGTCAATATGTCTTCTGTGGGTAAACTTTTCGCCTTGAACTGTGTACATCACATTTCCTAGTCTGTTAATTATTGTACCAGGTTCCCAGTAAGCTATATTGTTCCTGAACATCCTGCAGTAAACCCGTTCTCCTGGTTTAAATGATCTCTTGGGTACTATGGGTGTATGCTGGTTTTTGTTCTTGTTCGGCAATAACTTATCAAACACAGACCGTATTCTCCGGGCAAACGTCACTTCCGCTGGTGAAAGACCAGATGGTGTGTTCCCGTTAGGTGTTATTCTGTATACTTGGAGAAACTGTTGCATAGCTTTTTCTGTCGGTACAGCCTCTTCTTTTTTAGAGCTCTCTTTAGTGTGTCTACGAATCTTTCAGCTTGCCCGTTAGACCGTGGGTGGTACGGAGCTATCTTAATATGATTTACTTGGTAAGTCTCACAGAATTCTTTGAAGTCGCTGGAGGTAAATTGTGTACCGTTATCAGTTACCAAGCAATCCATGACGCCGAATATCGCGAATAATTCATGTAGACAGTTTATAGTATTTTCTGTCGTCTGTCGTGTTTGAATCTGAAAACTTCTGGCCATTTACTGAAACT
>OZ038512.1:39123044-39205544 GCA_964036315.1 Acanthosepion esculentum
ATCAAATCAACCTTGGCGGTATTCTGACTGTTCCGAATACGTCAGCACATTGTTCATAGTTGACATTATTTGAATGTTGTCTTTTTCTTTTTTTCCTTTTTTACATGTGGATGAGGCTATTATATTCGTATTATCATCGAGTATGTTACGGATGGAATTTGGTAGGCCCCCGTGTGTATTTAAATGAGACTTAAATGAAATATTCATATATTGGCTAAAAGCTGAGCTGAAAGCGCTCGGACATAGAGAACTTTTCGGACAATTTCTACATAATTTATGTCCAGACCGCAGTACATTGTTAGTCACTTTTAAATAAACATGTATAAATGAGGGATTGCTGCCAAAATACACAGACAAACATATATATATATATTTATATTTATATATATATATATATATATATATATATATGACAAATATATATATATATATATATATATATATATATATATATATATATATTGTCATCCACAGACAGACTGTTTCGCAGCTCATCAGTGTGGCTAGACGTCCGGTTGCCTCTAGCTAGGATCGAAACCCGACTGAATTTGCGTCAGTCGGAACTTCTCCCACTAAGCCGTCAGCGCACGGTCAGGGATGAAGGTGAATGTTAGCGTGTTTATTTTTAGATTTAGATAAACACACAGTGACTGACAGTGACTCAATTCTGCCGAAGAGTCGTGCAATATTAGCTTAAATAGTCACTGTTTTTATATATATATATTAATGCATGTTTCATTAAATAATATAGACAGGTTTTGCCTATTTATTTTAAGTACGTTCCTTTCATATTGTCTGATAAGCTTACTCACATTATCGTTGAAAGACTATAGTACTACTATATTTTATGCTCTACAATCTACGCTTTCGCTCATGACGTACTAATGTGCAAAAAAAGAAGGCTACTTTCCAGTCACCTTCATTGGAATCGCTCTCTTTATACCATCATTAAATCTATCACAAAGACTTCTTTACATACACGTTTATATTATGAGAGGGAAAGGTTAGTGAAGATACATATTAATTTTATACGTGTATTTATAGCTATACGTTTACAGCGATTCATATATTTGTGTGTGGGCTTGTCTAAATTTACATACTGATACGTATACGTATGTACCCCTGTTCATCTATATATGTACACGCTTTTTCCTCCCGGTCTTTCCATTTTTTTTTATTAAACCCTTTTTTATATATTTCCAGATTGTTATCAATAAATTTGTTCCTGCATTCGTTTTTATATATTCCCCTTTTTTCTTTTTACTTTCTTTCTTTTTCTCTTTTTTCATCACAACATATTCTAACCATACTTCATCACTCGACAACGTGATCTACCAATTTTTGCTACACCTGTAACTTTCAATGTTTATAATCTCACTCCCCCCACCCATAACATATATTAGCAACAATTAGACCTGCTGAAAACTTCTACACCGATCAAAATTTAAATTTCATAACGTTCTGCAACTCGATGCAGCAGGCAGATCTAGTTTTTTCTAATACAGTGTAACCCGGATATAAGAGAGTTGTCGCGAGAATAAGTCTCTTATATCCGGGTTTCTCTCATATCCGGGTTTGGTCTATTATATGTACATTAACACAGGCTCTAATTTGGGACCAGAGAAAATCTCTCTTATATCCGGGTTTCTCATATCCGGGTTTGATCTATTTTGTTTTATTAACACAGGCTCTAATTTGGGACCAGATAAAATCTCTCTTATATCCGGGTTCCTCTTATATCCGGGTCTCTTATATCCGGGTTACACTGTAATACGATTTCCACTGGAAAATATTCCATATACAAAATCATCTGTCGGTGAGTAATTTCTATTTCTTTGTTCCTCAGACCGTTGATATGATTTCAAAGATAAAACCTTTTTTCTGTGTTTCATTTCTGTCATATGGTTAATATTTAATGTTTACCGTACTGATTATATTATGACCTCGGGCTGTTGTGATGTGTTTAGTGTGGTAGTCTGTATTGGTAGTGCTTGTCGCTTCTCGCTTTCATCTACCGCCGCTGGCTAGCAGCAATGCGAAAAGGAAATCCGTGTGCGTTAGTCTTTCCCTGCCAGTATATAAGCTCTCCATCATGCAAGCCTTATGTAGCGCCTCCTCTTGGCGACACATAGCAACCGAGCACCTTGCGGACTCGGGCTAAACTACAGAGGAATGAGGAGGAGTTTCGCCCCATTAACATGCGGCATGCAGGCCCACCGGTGTGTGGACACGCCCTGGTGTCTATAGGTGCCTATGGGTTAAATAGCCCCACTGCCTTGTGGAAATCTTAGGGATAAGAAAAGTCTAAGGAGTAAACCCTACACAAATCCGGAGCGGAGCCCCTAAAGCAGATGGACGGCACTCAGTGCTACCTTCCGGCAACTCCTGCCGCGCTGGTACCAAACTATATTGGTTCATCCTTTCCTTTGGACTCTACTAGGAAAGCAGAGAGTGGGGAACTAGACGTCGGGCAGCCCTAGTTCTCCATACATCCCGCCCAGGCTCGTAGCGCAGTGGAGAAGATGCGATGTAACTCCACCGCCTAGCTCCTACAGCGCTACTCCATCGTCTCTCGAGACGGACGGATGCCGACGACGACGACGAATGATTATATTGGTACCCTTTCGTTTGTTCTTTTTTTATTAACCAACCTATTTCACATAAGAAGCACACATTGGCCACTTTTTGTTTTAATCACACGCACACACAAATCTATACATCCACGCTGATGGTCCCTCACAAAAACGGCGCAAAATAAAATAAAATAAAATAAAATAAAAACTGATGAAAGTGTGGAAAGTTACGAAGCTACATATCGCGGTCAGCCAGCTTTGCGTGTCATGGAACACGTGACAGGAAGCACATTCCTGATGCAACCCGTACAAGCACCCACCATCAATCCCTTCGTTGTTCACAAACCTCAGAGCTAACACAGTTGATGAAAACTTTGTGAGAATCACTTTAGGTGTAAGTTATGAAATAATTTTTAAATATAAGTGTATATTAGAGATATAAATGGTAATTTTACATTGTTTTGTTTACATTTCTAGAAGTGCACTACTGTGTATATATATATACAGTGCTGTTCGATAAAAGTGACTCACCTGATTTTTTTTTACTTAAAAATGTTTTCACCTATTGTTTTGGGGGGTCAAACTAATTTTTAATCTTACTATACTAATATAAAGACGCCTTCCAGACCATCTAGTAAAAATGTTTACTCACCCTAAGGTATTCTATCGATAATTATAATTTTGGATATACATGAGATTTAGGGAAAAACTCTGTGCAAAAAAAAGTGACTCACTTAATTCCTGCAACTAGTAATCAAGAGTAATCATAACCGAACAGCTTTAAATAAATAATAATAGAGGTATAATTTATTTATAATAGATAATACAGTTGCCAATGACTTCAACCATGGCCTCCAGAAACCTTCGGAATCTCCTACAACTTTTCTGAACGATCTCCTTGTTTATCTTGGTTAATGCTGCCATAATTCTTGCCTTCAGTTCATCTTTGGTGTTATACAGTTTTGTTGGTCTCACTTTCTCGTTCAGCTGCAGCACATACATAATAGACAAAGTGCTTGTCGTTAGGTGGCCAGATGTAAGGGGCGATGTGGTCAGAAATTGTCTGACAGCTATAACTGGGTTCGTCTGCATGTGTGGCAGGATGCAGACTTGTTGCTATGCATAAGGTCTTCCGGCAGCCACCATCTTGAAACAGGCCGTACTGCATCCTCAAGGCACTTGATGTAAATCTGTTGAGTCTGAGCCATCTGGGAAGATCAATGGAGGCATAACGTCGCTACCATTTGTGATCACTCTAAACATTTTTAGTAATTACAATTAGACTCATCCAACTCATCCTGAATCCCATGCACTGTCCTCAGATTGGCACCAAAACACTTTGAAATGTTTGTATTGTAGCTTCTGTTGCGAATGTCAACCAGTACAGCATGCCGTTTCCAAATTTCTGGTGGAGTGAATTGCGTCATTATGCATATTTTCTCACAGACGTTTCGCAACTGACTCTACTATACGGTGCAGTCGACAAAATAAAAACAACACGCATGCGCGAAATTAAAAATATAAAGTGGCGAAAATTTACCCATCGCATACTGTATGTATCAATTATATAATTGTTCCATATATTATTATTATCATGTGTTAATTATATATATATATATATATATATATATATATATATATATATATATATATATATATATATATATATATATGAGAGAGAGAGAGAGAGAGAGAGAGTAAATTTTGAGGTCAACACCCAGCAACGAGTTTCTGGTCGCGTGTTTTATTTTCGCTCTACTACTTATAGGCGCATTATGGGTAGAGGCTTTATATTTTATTATCCCAACGGTTGAATGGGCGGTAACGGTTATGTTTTCAGATAATTCTAGAAACTACTGAGTAGAAATAATTGGGGATACAAAGGCACTTATTTAAAAAGGTTGTTTGTAAAGCCTTTTACATATTATTTATTACTGATTAATTTATTGTTCATTAATATTATATTTATTACATACGTAAATACAGCATATCTATACAAGTTTGTTTAGCATATATATATATATATATATATATATATATATATATATATATATATACATACATAGATAGATATATCTTTTAAGTAATTCTATGTTAATTAGAGAAAAATACTCTGTATCAGGGACATACTATATATATATATATATATATATATATATAAATATATATATATATATATATATATATATATATATATATATATATATTATGAAATAGACAAAGTCCGACAATTATTTAAAGACATTTTTATGTTTAACATTCTTTTTATAGATACAAGTATTTAAGTAAATGCTCTGTTTATAATAAACAGTAATAAATAACATTTACCGGCCTGAATGTCCGAGAAATTTTCATAGAAAATATTCGTCCTCCGACAGGATTCGAACCTGTATCCTATACGGAACCGTCATATACCCTGACGTGCCTTAACCGATTCGGTCACTGAGGATCGTTCGGTTGGAAAGGTCGAATTTACAGCTTATAAACTTCAATCTTTCATAAATCTTTCACGTACATTCATAACTGCTCATGGCGTATCAAATGTAAACAAATGACGTCACACATTATGAAATGGACAAAGTCCGACAATTATTTAAAGACGTAAAAAAAAAATGTTTAACATAAAAATGTCTTTAAATATATATATGTATGCATATATATATATGTATATATACATATATATATATATATATATATATATATATATATATATATATATATATATATATATATATATATATATATATATATGTATATATACATATATAAGCAGTGTAAACATAGATATTAAAATCAGATGGAGAGGGTCTGTTTTATGATTAAACGTGATTGAAATAGTGTCGCTATTTTGTTTTACTACCTATATTCACAATGATTATAAAAATGAACAATACAATAGACATGTATATATATATATATAGAGAGAGAGAGAGAGAGACAGAGACAGAGACAGAGAGACAGCGAGAGAGTGAGAGAGAGAAAGAGAGAGGGGGAATCTGAGATGTAAGAGTTTAGAAAGATCGAAATACCTAGATAGGTAGAATAGTGGATAAGTAGTTGTGGAGTGACTAACAAACCAACGAAAAATACTGTATGGTTGATTCTCATATCTGAATTATTCTCCATGGTGAACATGTACCGATCGTCACCCGTTCCATTCAAGTCAATTTTCCGCCTTCTGTTTACCGTGTATGCAGGAGAAAAACAAAGTTGTTTTCCCTATCAGCATTCACTTAACTCGTGTCAAACAAATCGATGGGTTTTAGGATTGGTGAAATGTGACTTTTCTTAGGACTATTCGTGGTGCTGTTGCAGTTGAGCTGGAAATAACTTGCTTACTGTGACCTACAAATAAACTAGGCTTGGATAATTACCGGCAATATTTGAAAATGAACGTCTGTCTCATGGATAAAACGTTACGTATTCGAGTTAAGTCGTTTTGTAGAAATTAATGTCAGCTTTTTGAATTATAGTTTTCTTCAAAATGCAATCGGTAGGTATTATGTGTCTAAAACACAAAGTATAGTAATCGACACTTACAAGCCGATTGACGGAGACACAGATAAAGGGTTATAATAGACAATTACGTAGAGTAGCTCATCTTTTCCAGATGTAATTACAATTTATAAACTAATGGTATTTGTTGTAGAGGTCAGATAAAATCTTATACATTTGTTTTCTGTATTTGTAAGTTTGATAGCTCGCACTTTTTACCATTCCTCGACCAAATTGTTTCAGCTAATTTTAAAGGTTAAAGTTAATATTTGAAAGGTTTCCTGAAATTCAAAGAAATCGGAAACAGATTTTGGTACAGTTTAGCTGAATTATTCTAAACAATGGAATTGTTGCTTTCGCCACGACAAAAGATTAACTAAACCGAACGACTCCACAAGAAAAATTATGAGTTGAGAGAGAACAATTTGACTACATTTTTGTCTATGTGCCGGGTCCCCTCAGTACGTAGGCGATTGTAATTGATCGAGACTAGCTTGTTAACCGGTACACCACATTGAAGTGCCCATTTTAGAGAGATTTACTAAGCGCTCAATAAATGTGACACAAGACCGGAAGTATGACGCTCCCCGTGAGGATCTAACGCGTTACTAAGACTTTCCGTCTACCTTGAACATCTAGGCGGTCATAGCTCTCCGTAACTTATCCTTTCTAGCTCTTACCAATCTTTGTTATTTTACTTTTTCTTAACTCTATTCTGCGATTCATTTTACAAGCTTCTCAGGTAAGCTACTCGGAGTTTTCCTCTGTGCTTAGATATATCCTGAGAGTGTCAAATTTTCCAAGCCTTTTTCTCTCATTATGTATCCTAAAGAATTCAACCGTTTCTTTCTAAGTATAAGTGTTTTTTTTTCTTTTCTTTTTTCTTTTTCTCACACGCTCCCTCCCTGGAATTCTCAGCATCCTTCTGTAGAACTACATTTCTATTGCTTCAAATCTTCTGCGAGTAAATTTTCCAGTATTTATTGCCATAGAGGAGAATGGATATTGCATAACTGTTCATTCTTTTCTTGATTTCCGAAAAAATTCCCTCGGATTTCGGTGCCACATTTTCTGTCATCGGTTAAAACGCTTCTCAGATATTTAAAGAGATTTTAGAGATTAAACAGATATAAACCGTGTTCACAGCATGGACACAAAGAAAACTACAGGGCTTCGTAAACAAGACTCTAAAAGAAAGCGAGAAGAAAGAGCTAACCATCGATTATAAGAAGACGGGGCAAACATGAACAAACGTAATAAGACGTAATGTCAACAGGATGTTTTTTCCATTTACACCGTTTTTTTAACTGCATTCAGTCTTCGGTAATAAATGTGAAAACATTTTTTATTCACAAATTTATAAACATTTAGTAAATTATTAAAATACGTGAACCAATTTTAAGGATATCCTCATTGTGCCATTTTGTAAGGTTTTAATCAACTAGCAATTACTCGATATTTTGCCAACCCCTCCAATAAATAATACAATAAATAAATAGTGTAAATAAACAATATTATATGCAAATCGTTTTCGTAAGTTTTGTTAATTGTCAAAAAAAACGTATAAATTTAATTCCATATGTTTAGATTTATTAAAATTCTAATTATAGTTTTTTAATACAATAAAAATTACCGAGGACTTTAGGTTATTTAAAATAATAGCAGTGTCATGGCAAAAATGATCCTTTTGACATTAAGTCTTATTACAGGCACATTTCTCCATGTTTAACGAAGACAGAATATATGGTTCTTACCAAGGAAAGAAATCTCTATCTATAAAAGGCAGGATGTGTATGTATGTATGTAACGAATGCACGGCCGCAATTTTCGACGGATTTGCACCAAAATATACATGCACATGCTCCACGATAGCGAAAAGGCCAAGACCGACATTGCGTTTCCCAATTCCCATCGATAGTGGAAATAATCGATTTTTTCATGCTTCTACGGCAGTTTTCATGTAGTTTGCGGCCATTTTCTACTGGCCAGATTGAGTGCCTATAGCTGGCTACCACGAATAGGCAGGAAGATTCTATTGGCCAGCGTGAGAGCCAACAGCTGACTGACACGAATGTTAACTAGGATGCTAGCATCGCACTTTACTCCAATTGGCCCATTCGCTTGCTTAAACTCAACGTTGATTCTGATTCCGCAGAACTGGGTTGGGTGTGAAAAAGTATTTGTTGTTAACATTCTTTTTTCATTCGGTTTTTCCAGTTACGAGTCCTTTTTTAAAGCTGATCGTTTTGTGTTCATTTTGTTTAATTCTTTTTTCGTAACAGATTTAATGTTTAGTATAGAGCTTAGAAAAATTCGCAGTGTGAGATAGGCAAGAAGTAAGGCACGTAGCAACATCAGCACGGCAAAGGGCACTCCTTTAAAGGCAAGGAAGGGCAAAAATATTTTAAGTCAAGTGATAGCGATTGCTGTATGAGTCGTACGATTTTTGAATCAAGCACGGGCAACGCCGGGCCATGCTGCTAGTGTTTACATAAAATATGGATACCAGATAGCAAGAACGTTCAGTCGTCCAAGCGACGATGGTTCCTGGTTACCTAAGTCTGAACAATAATTTCTGGGACGTGCGGAAAATACATTATCTGAAACTCTGTAAAAGGATAAAATTAGTGAGTGCAGATTTTTTAACCAATCCTGCAATTTAACTTACATGGTGAACACAGTGACGTTGGAACTCACTACAGGAGTAAGTGTCTGAAAAAATAGCTGGTAATCCATATATTACAAATAACCTGAGCAGACAGTGGAATAGGAAATAAAATTAACTTCCATAGGTGGGGAAAAAAGCAAAGGAAAGAAAAAAAAGGCAAGATTGTTTCACAGCAAGCGAAGTAGAAAAGCCACTCAGATGCAACAGGTTACTGAGTGTGAAAGAATAAAAGAAAAACATTATTTAAAATATTAAAGCATAGGAATTATGAAGATAACAGATAACGACTGGCAGCGCATTTAGATTCTTGAAGACCAAAGTCAGCTGGAAAGTAACAAAATTTACGGAGAACTGAGACCAATCTTTCTTCAGCACAAAAAAACGATATCTATCTATCTATCTATCTATCTATTTCCTGTGGGTAGATATATTTTTATATCTCTCCATGTATCTATTTAGACTGCGTATCTATCTATCTATCTATCTATCGATTTCCTGTGGGTAGATATATTTTTATATCTCTACATGTATGTATTTAGACTGCGTATCTATCTATCTATCTATTTATCTATCGATTTACTGTCTGTAGATATATTTTTATATCTCCATGTATCTATTTAGACTGCGTATCTATCTATCTATCTATCTATCTATCTATCTATCTATCTATCGATTTCCTGTCGGTAGATATATTTTTATATCTCTCCATGTATCTATTTAGACTGCGTATCTATCTATCTATCTATCTATCGATATCCTGTGGATAGATATATTTTTTATATCTCTCCATGTATCTATTTAGACTGCGTATCTATTTATCTATCTATCTATCGATATCCTGTGGGTAGATATATTTTTATATCTCTCCATGTATCTATTTAGACTGCGTATCTATCTATCTATCTATCTATCTATCTATCTATCTATCGATTTCCTGTGGGTAGATATATTTTTATATCTCTCCATGTATCTATTTAGACTGCGTATCTATTTATCTATCTACCTATCGATATCCTGTGGGTAGATATATTTTTATATCTCTCCATGTATCTATTTAGACTGCGTATCTATCTATCTATCTATCTATCTATCTATCTATCGATTTCCTGTGGGTAGATATATTTTTATATCTCTCCATGTATCTATTTAGACTGCGTATCTATTTATCTATCTATCTATCGATATCCTGTGGATAGATATATTTTTTATATCTCTCCATGTATCTATTTAGACTGCGTATCTATTTATCTATCTATCTATCGATATCCTGTGGGTAGATATATTTTTATATCTCTCCATGTATCTATTTAGACTGCGTATCTATCTATCTATCTATCTATCTATCTATCTATCTATCGATTTCCTGTCGGTAGATATATTTTTATATCTCTCCATGTATCTATTTAGACTGCGTATCTATCTATCTATCTATCTATCGATTTACTGTCGGTAGATATATTTTTATATCTCTCCATGTATCTATTTAGACTGCGTATCTATTTATCTATCTATCTATCGATATCCTGTGGGTAGATATATTTTTATATCTCTCCATGTATCTATTTAGACTGCGTATCTATCTATCTATCTATCTATCGATTTACTGTCGGTAGATATATTTTTATATCTCTCCATGTATCTATTTAGACTGCGTATCTATTTATCTATCTATCTATCGATATCCTGTGGGTAGATATATTTTTATATCTCTCCATGTATCTATTTAGACTGCGTATCTATCTATCTATCTATCTATCGATTTACTGTCGGTAGATATATTTTTATATCTCTCCATGTATCTATTTAGACTGCGTATCTATTTATCTATCTATCTATCGATATCCTGTGGGTAGATATATTTTTATATCTCTCCATGTATCTATTTAGACTGCGTATCTATCTATCTATCTATCTATCTATCTATCTATCTATCTATCTATCGATTTCCTGTGGGTAGATATATTTTTATATCTCTCCATGTATCTATTTAGACTGCGTATCTATTTATCTATCTATCTATCGATATCCTGTGGGTAGATATATTTTTATATCTCTCCATGTATCTATTTAGACTGCGTATCTATTTATCTATCTATCTATCGATATCCTGTGGGTAGATATATTTTTATATCTCTCCATGTATCTATTTAGACTGCGTATCTATCTATCTATCTATCTATCTATCTATCTATCTATCGATTTCCTGTGGGTAGATATATTTTTATATCTCTCCATGTATCTATTTAGACTGCGTATCTATTTATCTATCTATCTATCGATATCCTGTGGATAGATATATTTTTTATATCTCTCCATGTATCTATTTAGACTGCGTATCTATTTATCTATCTATCTATCGATATCCTGTGGGTAGATATATTTTTATATCTCTCCATGTATCTATTTAGACTGCGTATCTATCTATCTATCTATCTATCTATCTATCTATCTATCGATTTCCTGTGGGTAGATATATTTTTATATCTCTCCATGTATCTATTTAGACTGCGTATCTATTTATCTATCTATCTATCGATATCCTGTGGGTAGATATATTTTTATATCTCTCCATGTATCTATTTAGACTGCGTATCTATCTATCTATCTATCTATCTATCTATCTATCTATCTATCGATTTCCTGTGGGTAGATATATTTTTATATCTCTCCATGTATCTATTTAGACTGCGTATCTATTTATCTATCTATCTATCGATATCCTGTGGGTAGATATATTTTTATATCTCTCCATGTATCTATTTAGACTGCGTATCTATCTATCTATCTATCTATCTATCTATCTATCTATCTATCTATCGATTTACTGTTGGTAGATATATTTTTATATCTCTCCATGTATCTATTTAGACTGCGTATCTATTTATCTATCTATCTATCGATATCCTGTGGGTAGATATATTTTTATATCTCTCCATGTATCTATTTAGACTGCGTATCTATCTATCTATCTATCTATCTATCTATCTATCTATCTATCGATTTCCTGTGGGTAGATATATTTTTATATCTCTCCATGTATCTATTTAGACTGCGTATCTATTTATCTATCTATCTATCGATATCCTGTGGGTAGATATATTTTTATATCTCTCCATGTATCTATTTAGACTGCGTATCTATCTATCTATCTATCTATCTATCTATCTATCTATCGATTTCCTGTCGGTAGATATATTTTTATATCTCTCCATGTATCTATTTAGACTGCGTATCTATTTATCTATCTATCTATCGATATCCTGTGGATAGATATATTTTTTATATCTCTCCATGTATCTATTTAGACTGCGTATCTATTTATCTATCTATCTATCGATATCCTGTGGGTAGATATATTTTTATATCTCTCCATGTATCTATTTAGACTGCGTATCTATCTATCGATTTCCTGTCGGTAGATATATTTTTATATCTCTCCATGTATCTATTTAGACTGCGTATCTATCTATCTATCTATCTATCGATATCCTGTGGGTAGATATATTTTTATATCTCTCCATGTATCTATTTAGACTGCGTATCTATCTATCTATCTATCTATCTATCTATGTTCGTTATATGTCTATAATAAATAAAGTGTTCAGTTAGAAGTTCTAATCACCTGTAGAAGGCCGGAGCGTACAACGGCCGAAACGTCGTGAACTGGGAAATCCATTACTCCCTTGGCATCCTTCTGGAAGTGTCTTCTCAAGAAAATTGACTTTCCCAGACACCATAGTTCCGGACTCAGGGTAGGACATCGAGCATCTGGGGACAGCAATACAGGACGGAACAGTGTGGGAAGGGATTGACAATTGAGTTCCCGCCAACCATAGGGAGGTCGAATGGTGTTGATGATGATGATGATGATGGTGATGATGGTGATGATGATGATGATGATGATGATGATGATGGTGATGATGATGATGATCATGATGATGGTGATGATGGTGATGATGATGATGATGATGATGATGATGATGGTGATGATGATGATGATGATGATGATGATGATGATGATGATGATGATGAAGCCAGAATTGAGCCCCTCAATCGAGAAACGCTAAACTGTCAGCATAGAACCTACAATTACATCTAGCGAATTCAACTAAAAATGATATCTTACCACCAATCTAGTACTAAGCTTAAATTAGTAAAGTCTAAGTACTAGAGCAGAAAGGGCATCAGAACAATTACTATTTAGTATTTATATTTAAAAAAAAAAAAAATGGTAGACAGAAGCTACATTACGGTTGTGGGAAAGAGGCCAAAGCTGAGATACCAGGTCAGGATCATTAATGTTGCGGATTCTTTGGATTTTATCAAGAATCTCTCTCTCTCTCTCTCTCTCTCTCTCTCTATATATATATATATATATATATATATATATATATATATATCAGGAGAACCAGCCCATATCTGTCAGTAATATTTAAATCATGGATGAAAGGTAGACTTTTAAATATGTACGATCGATTCTGGAGAATAAAACGTGTCTGTCACGACACAGTGAACTAAATCTCCTAGCATCAGACCTAGTCCCTTATCTGAGGGTTAGCGTTAGCTTCAGCCATGCTGATGGAAGGCAAACAGGGATCTCTCAGATGATTAACAGAGAGCACTTTCGTGTTGGAGGAGTTAACATTAACAAGCCATTCCCTGCCCCAGTTAACAGGTTGTAGATCATTTTTTGGATCAGCTTCCGTTTGTACTTTAATTTACTGTATGATGTTACATCCTGTCTACCATTTTGCATATTAGACCCTGTAATATACAATAAAACTGTAATGGACAGAGCGAATGAACGTGCATGAAAAAGATTATAAATTATAATCAACTGAATATAAAACAATGCACTGGATTTTATTGTGTCCCGTTAATCGCTTTTCAGATTAGAACATGGGATATACAATAAGTATTTAACGTATATATGTATTAAAGAACGAACAAGAAAAATACCAATATTTATCATTAGGTGAATAATTAAATAAGGCATTGTATCTTATTGTATAGTGTCTATGGCTTAATAGATTAAACACTGGAATGTACAATAAGATCTTAACGTATATAGTCAGGAAATAACTAACATGGATAAAAAGATGGAAATTATCATTAGTTGAGTGGAGAATAATGCTGTGAACTATTGTAGGGATTTACTAAGTGTAGATTTGATGTGGCGCAAGGCCAAATGTATGGAGCAAAAGTGAGTATCGAACTCGCTAATTCTCTTGATCTAGCGAGGTAAACTTGCTAACCATTGCACAATGTCGATGTAAAGAAAGTTATTTTGTAATCGTAGCTTAGATGTGGCACAAGGCAGAATGTACGGAGCAACGACTACTTGGTCGTAATTGCTCTAGCGGAACAAGATTGCTAACCATTACACCACGCGGAAGTGACAAATCAATCTGTATTTTGTTTACCACTTTATAGATTAGAAACACTAAAATATACAATGAAAGCGTTGCGTACATACGAATGAATACAATCAATAGGAATATCGCAAACTAGTCGAATTAACCGCGCATTGATTCATGTTACACAGTTTTTGTGAGAAAATGGTTAATATTAAATGATAATTTGTGAAGAAAAATGATACATTTCAGTATTACTCAATGATCTTGTCGATGTGAGTGCCATCTTTATCTTTCTCCTATATTTTGGGAAGAAGTTATTCCCTTCTTTAAATTTAATTTAAATCAAAAGGAAAAATGTCAGTGGGGGTACGAAAACAGCTTGTTTGGTTTGTTTTGTTTTATTGTATATCAACCTCAATCGGTTATTTAATGCCGACAAGATTTTTAATGCTAGTAATATTTTGTTCCTTCAAAAATATATAGCTGGTAATAATTTTATCCTTCAAAAATTCATTGCTAGTAAAAATTTTTTTACAAAGAAGTATTGTTGTATTAAAACGTATTTTTACATTTTCATAGTGTTTTGAGCCCAGTTTTGGGTTAACTATTGGCCCATAGCTGGGACCCTAACAGATGCTAACAACCTGGGTCAGGGAGGACCTGGGAACACCAACAATTAAGACGTGGTTCCACGCTCCTCAAAACCTCCCGATCAGAAGCCTTGCTGTTGGATGTAGTTTATCGTCTTACCCAGGAAGCGGATGTTGTTTATCGTCTTAACCAGTTCGCGGATGTTGTTTATCGTCATACAAAACAGCTTGATCTGACCCCTTTGATATGTATTTGATGCAATGCTTGATTGAATGAATTGATGAGCAGATTTCAACATTAATATACCAGTCGAATTTTCACAACGATGTATTGTAAGGCACTATCAACT
Organism: Acanthosepion esculentum; assembly: GCA_964036315.1. NCBI lineage: Eukaryota > Metazoa > Mollusca > Cephalopoda > Sepiida > Sepiidae > Acanthosepion > Acanthosepion esculentum. The sequence goes on from OZ038512.1 coordinate 39,138,078, forward strand.
GATTGGTGATTTCCTGACGTCCATATTGTCTCATTTTGATTTTGCTGATGTGACCTCCATCTTCTGGCTTTCTCCTATATTTTGGATAGGATTCATTTCCTTGTTCAAATTTAAATTTAATTTATATCAAGGGGAAAAATTCAGTGTGAGTTGCCCCCTGAGACGCCGTTTGATCAAAATGAAATATACTTACCCAAGCACACTAGGAATCATTCACTGGTTCAAATTTAAAATTTAGATCAAAGGGAAAAAAATTTCAGTGGCGGGGGGGCAAGTACCCCCTTTAGACAAAATGAAATGTACTTATCCAAGTACTCTGGGTAATGTAGTTTATGGTTATGGGCGTCTATCTCCAAAACCCAGACAGACATATGCTATAATTTTAGATATATAAATGCCGGCGTACAAGGCGACCTTTTAACCTTAAAAATCTACTTAAAAATATATTCAAGTTATAAAATGTTATCTATGAATCCTGTTTGTAGTAAGTTATTAGCCTGGAAGATTGTAATGGTAAGCTAACCCATATCTCTCCTCCTTTTATCGATGTTGAAAAAAAATACAATTGGGTGTGTTTCTCAACAAGCCGTTTAAAGGTCGCAACAGTGGAATAAGTGGATGGTTGGCGGGAAATTATTCAGGCCACCGTAATAGCCGACCGAAAACGCAGCATCCACTCATGAGGTGGTAGATTGCGGTAATTAATTTACATTATCTCCCCACTGTTTTTTTTTTCACTAGAATTTGAGTGAAAAGAAATTATATGCTTAATGAATTCATTCAATAAATTCAATACATTTTAAAATACGATTTTGTGGAGGTGGTCTGGTACAGCAATATATCCCGTAATTTACATTTTAACTTGAAAATGTGGAGGTTGTCTTATACGTCGAGTCGCCTTGTACGCCAGCATATACAGTAGTCCAAGATGTCGACTAAGAATTCTGGAAGACTTCATGAGGAAAGACAGCTTGTAAAATTTGAAACACGCAGGTCATCTTGAAGACAAAACAGAAGAAATCAATGAGTAACCGACATAATGAGTATGTGTAAATGGATGATGGGACAGGGATTGCAAGTGATAGCGGAATAACAGAAGTTACAAAGAGCTAAGTATAGGAAGTTGTAGAGAGCCATATTCGCCCACGTCTTGAATCTTATTGTTAGAAAATGTGAGATCATTGCTTGTTGGTTTCTTTCGAAAGAAGAATTGCAAAAAAGACAAATTTATTGAGTTGTGCCTCATGGTTGTGGTGTAATGGCTAACAAGCTTGTCTCGCCGGATCACTTACGACTGAGCAAGCGACTTGGATCCTCACTGGGTGCTCCATTCTTACAGCCTTGTGCCATATCGAAAAAAGCGCTTAGTAAATTACTATTAAAAGGTTACTTAGGCGTCGTGTAATGGTTAACAAGACTGGCTTCCTTGATGGATTACAACTTCAATCCTCACTGGGTGAACCCCAATACTTCCGGCTTTGAGGCTGCGCTTAGTAAATCACTATTGGGTTGTGCTTCTTCGTTCTGGTGTAAAGTTTAACAAGCTTATCTCCCTGGATCAATCACAACTGGAATAGCGAATTCGATCATCACCGGGTGCCGCATACTTTCCTCATTGTGCCACATCTGAGATGCGCTCAGTAGTGATTTTCCAAGCGTAGTTTAGATGTGACACAAGGCCGAAAGAAAGGGCACCCAGTGAGGATCGAACTCACTACTCAGTCGTAACTGTTCTAGCGAGACAAGCTTGCTAACCATCACACCGCCTCGAGGTGCCCAAGCTGCGCTTAGTAAATAGCTATTGGTTTGTGCCACTTAAATTAGTTAGAGTTTAATAAAGAAAATTAAATATAATATTACAGAAAATTTTAATTAAAATATGCAGTTGATGCATTTCATTTTTGTTTCATTACGTACAACCATACTGTGCAAAACCGGAGTCTATTTTTAATACTAAACTACACGCCCTAGTAAAACCAACTGTACTTTTTATCCCCTTGCCTTTTTGCACTTCCCCCCAAAACTTGTTTTCGATCGATCAATGTATGGGTATTTTAGAGGGTGTGACGGGCGGACGAACTAACGGAAGTCACAGAATTTTATATATATATATATGTATATATATATATATATATAGGTAGACCTACTTAAGTTATATTGGTCTGTTCAAAAGAATGAACTTAGCTTTTAAAAAATTACTTAACCTCTTCGATTTTGCGACATTAAAGAGACTTTGAGGAAGACTTTAAAGCAAAATGCATTAAGTATGAAATCATACTTCCTGAAAGATTGTATTGTCAAGGAAAAGTAAACAATTGTATCATCATCATCCTCGTCATCATCATCATCATCATCATCAGTCTCGTTGTGCTCGTAAGGTCTTTGAACATCAGAGCTCCTGACCAGTTCCTTTCGTTACAATCGGGAGAGGTATTCATTCATGTGTATCCGCCACGTAGACCTGGCGGAGCTCGTCCGTCTCCAGTTCAAACCGCAGCCGATGTCTTCCAACTTTGAAGACCCGCTTTGGTAAAAGACACGTAGCCGTTGATTCGATCGGAATTATCTCCATACTGGTCGCTGATTTCATTCTGGGTCCCCCCTCCACCGAGCTATGCCGTGTCATAACCTCACAAGGTGAATCCATAGCTATGGAGCCCAGCTTACCCCATTGCGTTAGATGGCCCCTACTAATGAAAATGCAGTCGAAAAAGAGATCTGTATCTAGGCATATGGAATATCCCGAGAACCATTCGCTCGGCCGTGATATAACTTAGTAACTAATAAGGTGTAAACCACTGCGCGCGCAGTAAACATATGTAACATACTTTTGTGTGAGTGACCTTCACAATCGCAATGTTCGAGTGACTCTATCTCACAAATTTTTGATGAAATGTAGCATCAGCAACATCTATCCCGACAATTTTCTCAAGGCTAAAATCTGTTTTGTTTTGTTTTGTTTTACGGCATTTCAACCTCAATGAAATATTTAATGCCGACAACTTTTTTATTCATAATATTTTGTTTTGCCAAAAATCTATTTTTGGTAATATTTTTTTCCTTAAAAATGTATAGCTGGTAATTTTTTTTTTTTCAAAAACGTATTGCTGGTAATATTGTTTTCAAAAATATATTTCTGGTAATTATTTTTCAAAAATGAATTTCTGGTAATAATTTTTACAAAGTATTTCTGATATTAAAACATATTTGTTACACTTTCATAGTGATTTTTACCTCAGTTTCGGGGTTAACTATTTGCCCATAGCTGGGATCCTAACAGGTGCTACCACCCCGGGTCAGGGTTGACCTGGGAACAACAGCAATTAAGAGGTGGTTCCACGCTCCTCAAAACCTCCTGATCAGAGGCCTTGCTGTTGGACGTAGTTTATGGTGTTACCCTGGACGCGGATGTAGTTTATCGTCATACCCAGGACGGTAAAATCTATGTTGAGCCTTTACAAGGAGTCAACTGTTGAGGATTCCGATGTAGAACCATGCAAATATTTGTTTAAATGAGAAGGGGTCAATGTGAGAAGTAACTGAGATTTAATACTTACGAAATTATATCGAAATTGGTAGGGTAAAATTGGGTAAGGATTACAGAAAAAAACATACATGTTTTATGGCAATTGATTGATTGATTCGTTTTGTACGGGTTATCGGCCCTTTGCAGGTTATTTAAAGCCAGAAAATATGTTTAGATTATTTTTTTTTTTTTTAGATAATAAAGGTTTACTGATACATGTGTTACTAATTAACGGAGGCCCGGTGGAGTAATGGATTGAGGAATCGGAGAGGCGAGTTCGAATTCCAGTTGAATCCATTACATTCACTTACATGCTAATTCCCTTGGAAAAGGTATGAATCCTATTCTCCCCCCGGGTGTGGGTAAATAGACCGGGTTCTGTAGAATCGTGCAAATATGTGTTTAAATGAGAAGGGGTTCATGTGATGCGATTACTTGAATGGTAAATGGTCTATCCCCGAAAGAAATACGGGAAGAAAATCTCCCTTGTCGAAAGATACATGATCGTCTACGCGTGTACCACGCATGGCATATAACTGACGGTATTAACCCATAGCTGGAGTGAGAGGAGTTGGATTCATATCTTTACTAAGGGTATCTGCGCTTAAGTGAATACAATGAAACTGGAATTGCGACTTTTAACTTTAATTCATTACTTTGATTTTTTTTAAATTATTTTCTCACATGTTTACTGTCATCGAATATTTGTGCCCAGTGAGGTCGTTTGTAATTATTCTCTCGACCTTGTTATTCCCAACGGGTCACCCATCTAGAATCTGACCTCTGCTTGACTTCGGTGTTCGTACGGTATCAGTTGTTTCAACGTGAGATAGCCGTAAGCCTCATCAAAGATGAGGAAACGTTTCGAAATTGCTCGTTATTTTTATCTGTCTATATTTCTGAGATGAGGTATTATGTACACTATTTACACTATTTGAACTACTGTCCTCATCTTTCTCGACATATTTATTATAACGTTTCGGCCGTTGTATGCTCTGGCCTTCTTCAGGTGGCTGGAATGTCGAAAAGTACCTTTCAAGGACACATGGCACAGTGGCTAAAGGTGTTAGATCCAGTGACAGGACCCAAAGAGTGTGAGTTCAATACCCGGCTAAATAAGCGGAGAAATTGGAGAGGAGAATTAACAGGAGATATCCGAGGGCCATTAAACATGGCACGTAGAACTAGAACAGTCTACCTCAGTGAGCGAAATAAAGGGTTAAGTTCTGACTCACTAGGTTATTATTTACATTATTCGGACTTCGTCCTCATCTTTGTCGCCTCAAGGACACATGGCACAGTGGATAAATGCGTTGGTTAGGTCCAGTGACAGGACCCAAAGAGTGTCAGTTCAATACCCGGTTAAGGCAATGGAAAACTTTCGGAGGGAAAATTAACAGGAGATAACTGATAGCTGACATCCATTAAACTTGGCATGTGGAACTAGAACAGTCTACCTCAGTGAGCGAAATAAAGGGCTCGGTTCGACATTCCAACCACCTGAAGAAGGTCGGAGCGTACAACGGCCGAAACGTTGTAATAAATATGGCGACAAAGATGAGGACAATAGCCTGAATAATGTAAATAGTGTCGTTATTTTTATTATTTAACTTTAGTAAAAGAAAAATAACAAATTTAAACATATTCCTTATCTCCAACGGTTTAAGTGTAGCGTCAATCGTCATCTCCAGTTGCCTTGATCTATCCACTTCCTGACATCTTCCATTCCTATCTGCTCTCGCCCTATATCTCCCGTAACCTCCCCACCTCGATCGACCCTCCGTCCTTCTCTTTCTCCACAACCCTTCCTTTACCACTCCTATCTGCTCTTCCTCCAACTCTTCTGTAACCCCTTGCGTGATAGTGGCCACCGGCCTTGCTCGGGGTGATACGCTTAAAAAAAAAAACAAAAAAAAAAACATCATCATTCATACTGGAGCGCATAAATTAGACAATCTTATCTTAGTGTGAGATGAGTGAAATCATACGAAATCACCCAATTGTCAATCGCATGCGAAAATAAGTAAGCTGTGGTAAGAAAAAAACTCACAACGACGCAGTTTCAGATTTTTCCATTTATTTCACTTTTCTCGCAGCTTACGACAGGAAACGGCCGTAGAAGAAATTACAAGGTTTGTTGAAAATGCTCACATTTTCATTGGTCCGTTGGTGTTCAACGAGTAGTATTTTCAGTTTTGTAATAGCAAGATTGAAATTTCTGAAACTACTATTGAATTGTTTGCACGTAAAGAGTAACTTTTAAATAAATCATTTGATCCTGCCGAATTTTATCGAAGTTCTGACGGAAATCAAAAAAGTCACTTGTGGCGAGTGGGGGCTGGCTTTTAATTTCAGTACGACACCAACCAAGCCAGTAACTTTTCGTCATCACCAAAGTTGCCCTGAATCTTCACCAGATTCTATAAATATTTTAACCATTAAAATTAATAAATTTCAGCGAGAACAACAATGAAAATTCTTAAAATTCACTAGGGATGAAAGACACTTTTGAGTGAAATATTTCTACTGAAGCGACAATATTATTTTCCTAAAATATTATATACTGAATTTTTTCATAACTTCAGTTATTTTTTATTTTGCTATGTTGAAAAGCCTGCAATAAAACCAGTTTACTCAACTTTAAAATAAAATGAATATGACACTGGCTTAAAAGCCGCCTTATCTAAGCTAGCTCCTGCGGAGAGCTCTCGACTGGGACTTTTGAGATTCTCGGAGTCTTTGTATATTCTCAGCATTGAAAGCTCTCCTGATCTGAGTTTTCATTTGTATGAGACTTTCTTTTCCTCGCTGTAGCCTTGGCGCTTTCGATTGCAATCTGGCCATCTGTTGGTGGAGATTTCATTTCGCAAAGCATATTGCTACCTTATGCGATAGACAACATTAAACTACAGACCTCAAAATTGATCGGTGCATTGCATTAATATTCAAGCTTACCTTTTAAAAGTTCAACGATAATTCTTCTGCCGCTTCTTAATTTCATGACAATATGATGTACGTAGGTCGTTACTTTCCGTACAAAGAATTATTATTATTTAATGAGGGACTTTCGCTGGATTTCGCAATTAATTTCAATTATTCCCAAATTTATTTCCAAGTTATTCAAATTGTTATCATACAAAAAATTCTTCGGAAAAATCACATAAAAAATCGCCGAAAAAAAAATTGCAGTAATGAATTGGAATCCATAATTTCAGGATTGCGGGCCCGAAATATTTTTTAATTTGTTCACGGAGTTCGCTTGATTCAAAATAGTATATGTTGGGCTAAGTCCACTAAGAGTAAACCTGAAAACACGGACAATCTCATTTTGAAAGACTGTAATTTGAGAACAGTATTTTTTTTTCATTTGAAGATAAGCTATTGAAAGATATATAGAGAGAGTTGTGTTCGCTCATTTTTATCAGGAGAAGCCAAGATGGCGGAATCCAAAAACAATCGCAGTAATGAAAACTTGTAAACTCAAAATTTCAGGATTACGGGTTCGGATCCGACCCGAGATGTTTTGAATTTGCTCACAGAGTTGGTCTGATTGCAAAATGGTATGTACGGCCCCTATGAGTAATGTTGAAAAAGTGTGACATACTGAAACACTGATATTCGCATTTATTTATATAGCTACTACATAATTTGTTTTATTATAAACGATATTTTTAGTGGGTTTGGGTTGAGGATACTGTTATTTAAAACAGTGAACTGAACGTCAACCGGCCTAAAAAAAAAAAAAGAACAATATGCCTTCTTTGTAGTTGATTAATACTTTTCCACGACTTCCTTCTCAGTGGGGAAACGTCGTGAGCCTCTCAATTCTCTATCCCTTCTTCCATGACATATGTTTGAACACATTCCTTGCCCCCATCAGCTTTTTTCAGCTGGGACCCGCCAAGCCATGTGTTGGCTCTGTTTGGAACATAAAACATTCCTATAACTCTAGACATATACAGAAAACAATCCATACATTCTGTTAAAAGTAAAATAAAATTGATCTTTCATAATGATTAAAGGTATAGCCGAAAGCGCTTGGATATATAAAACATTTGGACAAATGTCCTGTAAAGAAAAATATATATACGAACATATGAAAACTTATATAAAAACTTAACCACAGCACGTTGTCGGGTGTTTTTAATGAAATAAGCGGGATTGCTTCCCAAATATATATATATATATATATATATATATATATATATATATATATATATATATATATATATATATAATTTTTACAACGGACAAATTCAACTTGTTCACTACAAAGATGCATTCTTGTTTCGATGCGACTGCATCTCGAGTGGTGAAAACCCAAAATGCTTATGACCAATTCTATTTACAAGCAAACCGTTTAAGGAAAAATCCATAGGGAGACGCACATTAAGAGGAAACGGAAAGGGGTAAAGAAAAGGGCAGGAAAGAAAATAGTGTGACCCATTAAGACGAGTAAACAAGCAAATAAAAACCATCTCTGTCTCATCCAATGTATCGCCACTACAGAAATGATTGACTGGTATAAAATGACTTAACAACAAAAACAACTGCACTTTCATACAATTCGACATTGTGAACATCTATCCACCCATATCCAAAAACCTATTTGAAATGGCGTTGGAGTTTCCCGAATTTTATTCCGTTATTTCTAAGGATTATTGCTCTACTTTTAGTATTCAGCCGTCTTTTGAATTAATGATGCGAACGTTAGAATTAATATTATTTTCCTTCTCATTGCATTCGGATATATATATATATATATATATATATATATATATATATATATATATATATATATATATATATATATACATATAAATTCCCAAGAGGATAGAATCCAGGTAGAACTCAATGTCAAGGACAGAGTAAGAATATAATATAAAAGACTCAAACACTAATATTCCAGGGTTATAATTTATTACATTGAAATCGTAATCACGATCCAAATCATCAGACCTACAAATTCAAAAAGGGAGATATAGTCCGATTTCTTTTTGAATTTGTAGGTCTGATGAATTGTGATTACGATTCCAATGTAATAAATTATAACCATGGAATATTAGTGCTTGAGCCTTTTATATGATATATATATATATATATATATATATATATATATATATATATATATATATATATATATATATATATATCCCAGAAAGCGCTTGGGATATTACGGACAATATTACAATATAAGAATATTATAAATCTAAAACATGAAATTTCATATTCAACGAAACATGTCTATAAGAAAGTTTTCTGCCCAATATATATATATATATATATATATATATATATATATATATAAAAGAAAGAGCCAGGAACATGAACTGACGATCTGCCTAAGTGAAACCTTTGTAGGTTTGTCTGGCTCATTAGGTTTGACTATATATATATATATATATATATATATATATATATATATATATATATATATATATATATTCGTCAAGGTGATATTATCTGGTGTGTGTTTATACACCTCTTAGATTGAATAGTGGTGTAAATGGCAAATAATTTCATGTACTATTAGAAATTATTTATGTGTAAAATACGCCAATATCTAAAAACAAACATCCGATTTCCAGTAATGTCTTTTTTTTATCTATTGATCAATTTTTGTCGCCATTTTGTTGGAGAGGACTGCTTACTCTGCTCATTTTCTTCCCGACCCTTTCACCATAAAAAAAAGAAAGAAAGAATGCAAATATTTATATCCTATTCATTGGTTTGACCAGGAAAATACGTTTTTACGAGACAGGAAAATGACAAGTGGCTCATTCGTCCATGTTTTCTCTCGCTTGACTTTAACGAGTCTGACAATCTTCCAATAAAACATCTCGGCTACGCATGCTTACTTCATACGAAGCGGTTTATACGCAATTTATTGTGCTCTTTCAGGATGCACCCGAATTCGGGTACCAGCCGGGAGAGTTTTATAAGAAACACACCTGAATTTCGCATTTTATGTCTTTATTTTCTCATCTGGCGCAAATATTCGGTCCTTCGGTCTTCATTTGTAAAGGCTGCTTTTCAAGACAACGGACAATATTCCCTTGAAGCTGCATGATTTTGACATTTCAGTGGTGATAGTATATACGCGTACATCAAAAAACACTAAGGATAAGTAAAATAATAATAAAATAATAATTTTAAAAGAAGATGCGTATTTTGACCTGGATGCGGTATGTTCAGATGGAACTATTTGGGAGCCCTCGATGATTGTGCTAGCATGATGTCGCAAGCCATCGTGACCGAGAGGGTACTGGCTTTATTCAGACTGTTGATCACGCCAGATAATGTGCTCTTTCCAGAACCTATAACTACAGTGTAACGCGGATATAAGAGACCCGGATATAAGAGAAACCCGGATATAAGATAGATTTTCTCTGGTCCCAAATTAGAGCCTGTGATAATGTATATATAACAGACCAAACTCGGATATAAGAGAAACCCGTATATAAGAGACTTCTTCGCCGGTCCCGACAACTCTCTTATATCCGGGTTACACTGTAATATCGGCTCACTATAGAATATAAACCACAGATGGACTCTGTGGATGGGGTACAAACACAAATGTGCCTGAACAGGCATCTGCAAGAGGGATTGGCTAGCCGCCCTAGTTGACAGGCATACTTGGATACGGGCTGTCAGCTTCCACTAACACAATATGTGCATTCTAGAGGTTTATAGATGATCTGATACATTTTTTTTTTAATCTTTGTCTACCTTGTGATGCGTACCAGTGTACTGCCTGTGCCTGAGCTTTTTACTGCAACTCATACTGCGATAAAGATCAACCAGGTAAAAGAGGCCAATGTAAATCAGGTGTCATACTACAGAGATAATCGTCATACTACAGAACTAAGGCTACGCGTGTCTCTGCCGGAGCATACACTGAAATCACAACATCGTTGGTCATGTGACGGTGAAACACCAGTTCTCGTGCGATCACCGAAAATAAGCAACACCGAGCCTGGTCAGTACCTAGATGCGTGAACCCTTGGACATATCAAGTGCTATGAGCTTGGATGTGAGGGCAGTCAAAATGGATAACGGCACACAATCGTTAATCGGAGAGCCGAGTAAATATTCCATTCTGGTTTGTTATACTCACACGCATATATCCTCGGGAAAGTTATGAACTCATCACTTGACCCCTTAAGCTATGGATTAAATAGTAGAAATTGTATCAGTAAATCAATATTGTTAAAAAAAAGCTTTTGACAATCTAAATGTATTTTCTGGCTTTAAATAACCTGCAAATATTGATAAGCCGTAAAAACAAACCAATCAGACGTTTACTCGAATGATACATTGCAGATTTCATAGGAGAGAAAATGTTCTGCTTACATGCAAATGATACTCATTTGCTCATACGACGTGAGGTGCACAATCTTCCTCGACAGGTCCACATCCTGACATAATGGAGTCGGTTGCTACGTTAAAATTCAGCGAATAAGAAACGGTTCCATGCTTCTTGGTCCCCCACCCAATATCCCGATCCGAAGCCTTGCTGCCAGGTGTAGTTTATCGTCATACCCAGGACTATCCTACATTGAGCATATGTGGGGAAATGTTTGAAACAACGCCTGCCAATAACGGTGTAACCTGGATATAAGAGACCCTGATATAAGATAAACCCGGATATAAGAGAGATTGTCTCTGGTCCCAAATTAGAGCCTTACTTACCTAAACAAAATAGACCAAACCCGGATATAAAAGAAACCTGGATATAAGAGACTTCCTCTCCGGTCCCGACAACTCTCTTATATCCGGGTTACACTGTATTATGAAATGATACAGATATGCTTCTGCTTAAGAATTTTAAGAATACCACACGATCAACATGTGAGCAAAGATTTTCTTCAGGGAAACTGAAAAGAAACAATTGAAATTGTTAATGAGGAAAGAAGGCTCGGGGAACGTAAAACTCACATGATATAATGAAAGCAAATGAAGCGGGTGAAAACAGTAACCTACGTAACGAGTTTAGATGAAATGTGTAAAGGACAAAACGTGGCAGTGGATCAGCATGTGATACTTAGAGCAACAAGAAGAGGAAATTTTGGAGAGCCAAGACCAACCACGTCTTTAAAGGACATTGCATATGAAACTCCCTTCTAGATAGATTGATGCGAGATTAACCCGAACTTCGTAAATTAGACTTACGTTTATCGCGTTTCCATTGGTTTTCTGAAATGACTTGATTCATGATTTCCGAATCAAAAATATCATTTCATGAAGCCAATGGAAAGTCTAATATGAATAGGTCTATTTGAAATGCTTCCAAATTACTTTGTGAGATTAAACTGAATTAAATTCGGATTTGCCTCCTGAAATAAGATTCAAGCCTTGCTTATAGCTTTAAATTTAACAAGGATTTAGGAATAAATTCTGAGTTTTCCTTTCTTGCCATAAAGACGAATCTCGTCCCCAGTTCTATTCCAGTTTTAGACTTTCAGATCTCCTAAAGGGAATTTTCGATCAGGGGATCCTGTTACTCATAGGTTCGTAGGGGCAACACATATACTTCAGCCATAACAGTTGCTAGATAGTTTTTCAGGCTGGTTTTGAATTGAGATGTTTTTTTCTTATTAAATGGCTGCTACACAGAATTCACTCTGCCCTACCATTTGAATCATAGCTATAGGAAGACTGTTTCGTGCATATTACAAAGATATTCGTCTGAGGTAAATGGAACTCGGTCCATGGGCGCTACATTACATTAAGAATGCAAGGGACCTTTCACGGTCTTAAAATGCAGTATTCAGAAGAAATGGTGCCGTATCAGCTTATTCCTAACAAGCAATTCATGTTTAGCTTCTTAAAAGAACCGCTTGGTTCCCTCGCTCCATCTTCAAAGTAGTATCACCCCCATTGCAAAAGCTGCATAGAGTTCAGGATATGATCTGATCCCTTCGTCAGTAAATAAAAACCTAGTCAAAGAAATAAAAAAAAATGTCATCATGCAAAATCGGTGTCTCTACACCGAAAATAAACTTTTCTCGCAGTTGCTTCGTATTTTATTGCTTCTTACCTGGTTTTATTCTAAGAGTGTAATTCTTAAACGAGAGGTAGGTGATTCTAGGGGAAGGAATTTCAAAGCTCTCCGGAAAAAGGTTAGCCAAGGGTGTAATTGGGTAGAATTTGTGTGTAAGTATATTATTATTCGCAACGTTCAAATCTGTTGTTGCTCCGTTATTGTTTTCACAGCAAATGTTCAGTTTTCGATAGGTTAGCCTGTTTCTTATCAATCTTTTGCCAGTTCTTTAAAGAAAGAAAATTTCCTTAAATTTTAAGAATTTGGTGGTGGGGCGATAATAATGATTTAGCGACACAAGTCTTACTAATTAACCCACAGCTGATGAGAATGTGGATTCATACCTTTATATTTAACGCCCCCTCCCCACTACGTCGTATGTGGCACAAGGCCGAGTTTTACGCGGGTTCTCCCAACCCGTAGGCTCGGCCAAAAACATTCCCTTCGAATCCGTATAAACGGGTTCAGGGCCTGTCTACCTCCCCGGACGAAACTTTGCCCTTCGGCAAAGCTTCGTCCGGGTTCCTCTCTGCCGAGAGAGTTTGACAGTAATGAACGCTTTGGCACCGTTCCCAATGATTTTTCTTACAAGGCCGAAAGTATGGGGTCTCCAGTGAGGATCGAACTCACTACTCAGTCGTAATTGTTCTAGCGAGGGAAGCTTGCTCACCGTTACACCACCTCGAGGTGCCCCGTGGATTCATACCTTTTTCCCAAGGGTATTTGCGCGACAGTTTATATAACGAACCGAACGGGAACTCGTCTCTCCGATTAACAATTCACGCTTCATTACACACGTCGTTTACGATTGAGTAGTGACTTCGATCCTCACTGGATGCTCTAAACTTTCGGTTTTGTGCCACATTTAAGCAATAGTGAGTTTGATTCTCACTGGGTGCTCCATACTTTCGGCCTTATGAGACATCTAAACCACGCTTAGAAATTCACCACACGAGCAACCGAGCTTACAGAACCTGGTAATACCAAGCGGTCACCCATCTAGGTACCGACACGATTCGACGTAGCTTAACTCCGATGGTCGTACTTGAACTAGTGTTTCAGCGTGAAATGGCCGTTAGCCTTATCGCAAGCGAGGAAACGTTTTAAAATTGCACGTTACTGTTTAGATTAGTTTTTTAAAAAAAGAAGAAAAAATGAAACGTGTTCCTTGAAAATCAGCATTCATACTGGTTTCAACGTGATTTGTCCGTAACCTCAAATGTTCAGATGAGCTTCATTTTTATTAGTTTCACCAGTTCAGGCATTTCCATCTAAGATATGCCACACCAATTCCACAGAGTTGAAACACCCTCATTTCATCGTCACCTTTATTTCTAGGAGCTGTCACATTGTGAAACAACATTGCGTGTGGAATTCTTCCTTGAACACTACAATTTTAACCCTTTTTTTCAAATCAAAAGCCATTCGTTATAATTCTTCCCTCTGCCCACAATTTCCTCTTACCATCTCCACTTTCATTCATATCGATTACTTCATTTCGTATAGTTCTGCCTTGTGCAGCTTGTATTAGAGGCCTAAAATCAAATTATCAATCAAAATGATTGTAATTAAGAAAACCTGAGATCACAAGGCGAGAAGTGCAAGCCATGACTCTGTGTACAAATTGTTTAGAACATTGTTATTTGAATTATCCCTCCCTTACTTAAGACGTAAGTATGATACACCCTATCAATACCTAATAAATAATGGACTATTCCGATTTGATAGCGTGGAAAGACAGAAAAGATATGTCAGAGACACTGCTTGGTTCTATTGAGAAAATCTTAATAAGTATTACGTATTGTCAATACCACATAAATAATGGACTATTCCGTTCCCATCGACGGTGGCGGGGGGCATATGAAAGATTACTCGGTTCCAGCGAAGTTAAAAGTGGAGATAACACCCTCATCTGTTTAACGTCTGTTTCATTGAAATTATCAATTTCAAATCTTTTCATTTGTACCTCCTTATTTCTTTAAATAACGACCTGAACTCATATTTACGATCTCTATTTCAATATTTTGTTAAAGTTAAGCTCAAATTTTTAACAATGGTATAAGGAAATCTTCACTGGTACTTTATTTTCGTGCAACTCGCTATGAGTGTATTCAATCATGAACTTAAGAATTAAGACTGATCAGAAAAAATCAAATATGAAAACCCTGAAATTTTACGGCAATATTTAATTGTTACTAATACGAAATTCCAATAATCTGTTGTTTTTATAAATATCACGTTATAAAACCTATTTTATAAACCGACAGCAAAGTTTGGATAATTACAAGTATTCCTGAAATATTTTATTTATATATTTTATTTATTAATACTAACCAGAAATGAATAACAAAAATTATTAGAAACATTTAAAAAGTATATAAGAAGATAATCAACAAAGAAAGGTTCGGTTTACGTTATTAATAAAAAAAAACAAGTTTGAATAAATAACTATAAACAATTTTTTTTTGCTACCCTCTGCCAGCCGCAATGATGGAGAAAGCATTACCTCACACCATCGCCAGTGAGACACGCTGCAAGAGCCACTCCGTTTCATGAGGCTCGTCCCTAAATCGAGATCCATCTTGCTAATTCACCGAAGGAACGCCATCGAACGAGGCCCAATAACGCCAGAAGTCTCCACTGCCATAGTAGTAAAATAAAAATCTATTAGAAATTAACTATTTCTTTTTAACGTTGTGCGTTTCTAACTTTGTTTTCAAGCGATTGTAGTTGGATGAAAGTCAGAGCAACTTGGCTTTCTTTTGACTGATCCTCTTTGGTAAATACAGGATAAGAGCGAAATTTTTTTTATATGGACAGGTAAATTTATTTAATAATAAAGTAACTATAAACAAAATGTTTTGTTTTTTTTTGCTATCCTCTGCCAGCCGCAATGATGGAGAAAGCATTGCCTCGAACCATCGCCAGTGAGACACGCTGCAAGAGTCACTCCGTTTCGCGAGGCTCGACCCTTAATCGAGACGCAATCCCGCAAACCCTCCAAAGGAACACCATCGAACGAGGACCAATAACACTAGAAGTCTCCACTGCCACAGTAGTAAAAAAAAAGTCTATTAGCATTTAACTATTTTTTTAACGTTGTGCGTTTCTAACTTTGTTTCAAGCGATTGTATTTGGATGAAAGTCAGAGCAACTTGGCTTTTGACTGATCCGCTTTGGTAAATACAGGATAAGAGCGAGATTTTTTAATATATATATGAACAGGTAAATTTATTTAATAATAAATAACTATAAACAAAATGTTGTTTTTTTTTTTTGTTGTTTTTTTTTTTGCTATCGTTTGCCAGTCGCAATGATGGAGAAACCATTACATTGCACCATCGCCAGTGAGACACGCTGTAAGAGCTACTCCGTTTCGCGAGGCTCGTCCCTACTGAAGGAACGCCATCGAACGAGGGCCAATAACCCCAGAAGTCTCCACTGCCACTGGAGTAAAAATACATCTGTCAGCAACAGAAGAATATTTAACTATTTTTCTTTTCATCTGTGCGCCCCGGAAATATTTTTACTGAAATATCTTTGTGAAACATGCTTCCTAAAATTTAAGGAATCACGTTTTAAGGCACAGAACAATAGATAACGACATTGACCAGCATAGAACTATGCCTGTGATGTTCCATCCTCACTAGATTCCTCGCCTTGTAACTATTAGCGTAGCTTCGATGCGGCACAAGGCCGCAAGTATGGATCAAACAACCTATTCAAACGTAATTAATTGTAGCGATACAAGCTTGCTGACCATTACCCCACGCTGAATGACCACAGTATAGCCTTCTATCACATTATGCTAAACGGGTAACGAATTTATTGCAGCTACCATGATGTTGATTAATGGTTGACGAATTTGTAGGGCAGACTATTATTACAGTGTCTCGAGAACGCTCCTCAAGGAAAGCTAGAATCCAACCCAAAATTATCGGCTCCTCAAATAATAAATAAAAAGCGTCAGTATTACTAAAGATTGAATTCATACATTAAGAAAATCTTTGTAAATCTCAGGTAAATTAATGCATTGCAAAGAAACGGTCATAAACAAAACAAATGTAGATTAAGACGAAAATACTGGTGAAAAGATCAGCTGCTACGACATAATGAAAAAAGTCTAAATGGTATATTTAGTGACGAATTCAACATAGAACGGAATTCTAATGCAAGAAGACCATGCTGTTTGCTTCAGGGTTCTTGATAAGATCCAGAGACGGATATGCAATGTAATTGGCCCTGATCTATCATCTCGTCTGCAGTCGCTCTCTCACAGACGCGACGTCACCTCGCTCTGTCTTTTTTTACAAATACTTTCACGGTAATTGCTCCGAGGAGCTGCTTTCGCTTGTTCCTAGGCCTCATGAATTTAAACGCCCTACGAGGCTGGCATCCCCTTCCCACCCCTTCACCGTTGAAACTGTTAGATGTAGACGTCTCTTCTACTCCAATAGCTTCATGTCTCGCACATCTCGCCTGTGGAACTCCCTTCCTTATTCCTGTTTCCCTGACAAATACAATCTCCAACTATTTAAGTGTAACGTCAATCGACATCTCCAGTTGCCTTGATCTATCCACTTCCCTTCTCCACGTCCTTCTCCCCTTTCATTCCTATCTGCTCTCGCTCCAAATCTTCTGTAACCCCCTTGCCTTGATCGATCCACTATCTTTCTCCACATCCTCTCCTTTACCACTCCTATCTGATCTTCCTCCAAACCTTCTGTAACCCCTTGCGTGCTAGTGGCCTCCAGCCTTGCTTGGGGTGATAAGCTTAAAAAAAAATTTAAAAAATTGACACAACAACCACAAATCCAAAATATATGACAAAGACGGTAGTAGTTGAGATTTAAAGGTTTGGGGTTTCATCAAAAGCAATGACACAAGTTAAGACCTGCGAAAAATATATTAAATGGTCACCTCTTACCAGATATAGCGGAAGGTAAATATATATTCGCCGATGGATGACCATGCCATACATTGCGTGTAACAAAGAAATTTTAAACTGATGAATTCTTTGAAGTATTACAAGATTCACCTGTTCAAAGACTTGGTCTTTTATTGTTCTCTCCTCTTAATAGTGTTTTTTTTTTTCACATTCTGTGAAATGATTAACAAAAATAAAACATTCTTAGACTGGCGTGTATAACAGAAATGGAACGAACTCGCAAGAGCCAAAAGTTTACTATCAAGAGAAATGGCAGTAATTAGTAAGATATATTCCTCCATTTCACGTCATGTTGAAACGATATTTGGTGCCAAAGAAAGCTATACCAAATAGAAATTACGATTTTTCTTATTTTTTCTCTTGTTTTTCTCTTTCTTTTTCTCTTTCTCCATTTTCTCTCTTTCTTTCTCTTTCTTTCTCTTTTTCCTTGTTTCCTTTTTTCTCTCTCTCCTTTCTCTCTCTCTCTCCTTTCTCTCTCTTTCTCTTTTCTTTTTTCTTCCTTTTTCTTTCTCTTTTCCTTCTACTTTTTCTTCTTCTTCTACTTTTTCTTCTTCATCTACGAGTTTTCTTCTTTCTCTCTTTCTTCTTTTTCTCTTTCTTCTTTTTCTCTTTCTCCTTTTTTCTTTCTCTCTCTTTCTCACACTCCTTTTTCTCTGTCGCTGCTTTTTCTCCTTTTTCTCTCTCTCTCCTTTTTCTCTCTCTCTCCTTTTTCTCTCTCTCTCTCCTTTTTCTCTCTCTCTCTCTCTGTCCTTTTTCTCCCTCTCCTTTTTCTCTCTCTTTTCTTCTTCTTCTACTTTTTCTTCTTCATCTACGAGTTTTCTTCTTTTTCTCTTTCTTCTTTTTCTCTTTCTTCTTTTTCTCTTTCTCCTTTTTTCTTTCTCTATTTTTCTTTCTTTCTCTCACTCCTTTTTCTCTGTCTCTACTTTTTCTCCTTTTTCTCCCTCTCCTTTTTCTCCCTCTTTTCTTTTTTCTACCTTTTTCTTTCTCTATTCCTTCCACTTTTTCTTCTTCTTCTACTTTTTCTTCTACATCTACAAGTTTTCTTATTTTTCTCTTTCTCCTTTTCCTCGTTCTCTCTTTCTATTTCTGTCTCTATCTTTCTTTTTTTCTCTGTCTCTACTTTTTCTCCTTTTTTTCTCTTTCCTTTTTCCCTCTCTTTCTCTTTTCTTTCTTCTTCCTTCTTCTTTTCCTTTTCCTTCCTCTTTCCCTTTTCCTTCTACTTTTTCTTCTTCTTTTTTGTGTTGTGTCAATTCATGACAATTTTCTGTACTTAGGATCATTTAGTAAATTTATTTTTGTTTCTTATTTCTCCTAAATCTTGTTCTGTCACCCACAAGTTCGTTAGGTAGATGGCGCGCTGTTCTTCTCTGTTGCCATTAACGTCATATGAATCTCAGATATTCCACGCCCTTTTCCCCTCGTTATGTGCCTTAGGAATTTTAACAGTCACTTTCTGGTGTCCTTTTTGTTACCATTTTCTCATAGCTTTGTCATTGCTCACATGTTCAGTCAGTATCCTCAGAATTCTTCTGTAGGACCACATTTCTATCGCCTCAAAGTTCATTTCATCTGTGCGGAGATTGCCTAACATTTGCTGCTATAGAGCAAGACGGAAATTACATAACAGTTCAGTACTTTTTTCTTTGTTTCTAACGCAATTTTCCTATTAATACTTTGCTTAACTTTTGGAAAGCATCTTTCACTATCGCAATGCGCCTTTGGTGTCGCGCTTCCTATTCTCTGTTAATATTTAACAGCCCCCCCCCCGCAATGGATGTATGTGGCACAAGGCCGCTTTCTGTTCTCTGTTAATATTTAACAGCCCCCCACAATGGATGTAAGTGGCACAAGGCCGCTTTCTGTTCTCTGTTAATATTTAACAGCCCCCCACAATGGATGTATGTGGCACAAGGCCGCTTTCTGTTCTCTGTTAATATTTAACAGACCCCCACAATGGATGGATGTGGCACAAGGCCGCTTTCTGGTCCGTGTTAATATTTAACCGCCCCCCCCCACAATGGATGGATGTGGCACAAGGCCGCTTTCTGTTCTCTGTTAATATTTAACAGCCCCCCACAATGGATGTATGTGGCACAAGGCCGCTTTCTGTTCTCTGTTAATATTTAACAGACCCCCACAATAGATGTATGTGGCACAAGGCCGCTTTCTGGTCTGTGTTAATATTTAACAACCCCCCGCAATGGATGTATGTGGCATAAGGCCGCTTCCTATTCTCTGTTAAAACACTTCACAACTATTTAAATTATTTGTACCTTTGGCTACTGACATCTCCAATTTAATTTCAACATCGTGCCATCTGCATATCTTAGATTAAGACTGTGGCTGCGATTATGAATTCTGATAGGAATTCTAACTCTCTCAAAATAGCCTCACTTTGGTTTGAGAAGTTTGCTGAGAAGGCGTAACATTATTACCCTCTTGTTTTCTATATTTCACTGAACTCATTTGCCCTCCGTCGAGTGTTGGTTTTATTTCTAGTAGAAATTCTCGATTATTCTACTCTCCTTTCCAAATATGTCAAGGTTGAGACAAGCTTTTATGTACCTAGTTAATGATAGTGAGTGTTGTACCTGGCCTGTTTTCCGGCCTCCTCTTTGGTTATGATCCAACTTGAGATTCCCAACCTCCCCAGTTTGTTTCGGTATCCTCTTCATCTCGACTGGGTCAGCTTTTATATTTCCCACGACCGTCTATATTTTCTTCGTTCCCACTCCCTCAGCGAGAGAGCCTCTTGATTTTGTCCCCTGGGCAGAATACAGCAGTCTCTCTGTTTTGAGGGTTGGACGGGCCCTATCAGTTATGTTTAGTTTGTTTTGTGTTAATATTTTAGTTTGTTATTGGGTTCATCTCCCTCCCCTCTTATTTTATTCATCCATAGATTTTTATATATAATTATTTATTATCATTAAATTTTTAATGTCACGGGGCGCGTTTTGTAGGATCCCCTTGAGAGGATGTGGTATTATGGTGCATGGAGGATTGATAGGTGACGGACGAGTTTTTGTGGTGAATGGGCAAATTGTAAGGAGTGAATGGGTTGTGAATCGGATTAGCTAGGTATGAGATAGTTAGTGTGGGCCAATCTCACCCCCCCCCCATCTGGCCACGTGACGCAATTGTGTATTTCGCACAATACTATCAATATGTCAAAGTTGAGACAAGATTTTGTGATCCGAGTTAATGTGAGTGAGTGTTGAAACTGTCCTGTTTCCCGGCGGCCTCTTTGTTTATGATCTAAGTTGAGATTCCCAACCTCCCCAGTTTGTTTCGGCCCCCTTTTCCTCTCGACTGGGTCAACTTTTATATTTCCCATGACCGTCTATATTTTCTCCTTTCCCTTTCCCTTAACGAGAGAGCCTCTTGATTTTGTCCAAATCGGCAGAATACAGCGGCCTCTCTGTTTTGAGGGTTGGACGGGCCCTACTAACATCAGTTAGGTTTAGGTGGTTTTGTGTTAATATTTTTGTTTGTTATTGTGTTCATCTCCCTCCCCCTCTCATTTTATTCATCCATAAATTTTTAAGTACACACGTATAATCATTATATTTTTATGGTATGATGCGGTACAGTGTAACCCGGATATAAGAGACCCGGATATAGAGAAACCCAGATATAAGAGAGGTCTTATCTGGTCAAAAATTAGAGCCATACTTACCTAAACAAAATAGACCAAACCGGATATAAGAGAAACCCGGATATAAGATACTTCTTCTCCGGTCCCGACAACTCTCTTATATCCGGGTTACACTGTATTATGGTGTATGGAGGATTGATTAGTGACGGACGAGTTTTTGTGGTGAATGGGCAAATTGTAATGAGTGAATGGGTCGTGAATCAGATTACCTAGGTATAAGATAGTTAGTGACGACCAGCCTCAACCTCTTCCCAGTTCGGCTTTGTGCCATAATTGTTTAATTTCACACAATAAATAACAATATGTCAAGGACGATGAGAAAGTTAAGCTACATGAGCAAACAGCAAACTTCCAGAGCGAAAGCAGAAGCTTTGATGTGATCTTGCTTAATTCTCAAATTTCTGAAAACAATTACGATACATTGTGATTTATGGTAAAACTGCTGTGTATAGTTTTTTCGTCCAGAACAAGTAAAAGGATCTATTCAAATTCCGAGTAGAGTATTCGGAATCATATGAGGCCCGTGGATTTGATTTTCGAAGTCGACAAACAGCTGTTACAGAAATCCAAATCGTTCCGGTCAAGAAAGGAAAACAACGCAGAAGAATTCAAACAACCACCGGACGATAACTGAGTGGAACAACACGGTCCCAGCCACGTAGAAAAAGGGTCTTCGACTCGTGGACTTGATCGCTGTTACCACGAACATTGCTTCAAAAAAGTGTGCCAAATTATTCTTTGAAAATAAATCCAGAGAAAGTCTTCTGGCGTTCATATTATGCAGCGTTGTAATTTTAATAGTAAGTAGATAAATGTACATTATCGAATATTTAAAACTTATTAGTAAAAAATTAAGCAAATATATTATTTTGGCTAGCGAGTTATCTCCCGTACAAGGTGCTTTGGGTAAATTGTCGTCTAAATTACGCTAATAGGAAAATAACATTGGCATATTATTTTTTTACACACACACATATATATACAGTGTAACCCGGATATAAGACAGTTGTTGGGACCGGAGAAGAAGTCTCTTATATTCAGGTTTCTCTTATGTCCGGGTTTAGTCTATTTTGTTTAGGTAAGTGTGGCTCTAATTTGGGACCAGAGAAAATCTCTCTTATATACGGGTTTCTCTTATATACGGGTCTCTTATATCCGGGTTACACTGTATATATATATATATATATAGAGAGAGAGAGAGAGAGAGAGAGATACCAAAATTCACAAACGTATCTTGAAATACTAAAGAGTAAATTTTTTTTTTCAATAAAGTCACCATTGGCTGCAACCACCCCCAACAGACGACTTCCGAATTTCGTGTATCTCTTGTGGACGGTCTCTTTGTTTAAGTTAGTGAATGCTGTCATAATCCTTGCCTTCAGTTTATTGTTGATGTTGCAAGGAGTTTGTTGGTCTCTTGCTCGACTGTGCTACACATTATCATCAAGAGGGTTGCAATCTGGGAAGTTAATTGGTCAGATGTAAGAGGTGATGTGGTCGCAGAAATTGTCTCACAACCATGACTGGGTTCTCCTGCTTGTGTGGCATGGTGCAGAGTCCTGTTGCCAGACATCGTATCTTCTATCAGCCATCTCCTTGAACGAGAGTAGCACTATCTCCTCGACTTGATGTAGGCTTCCGTGTTGTGTCTGAGTCCTTGTGGGAAGATGAATGGAGGCATAACGTGTCCACTACTTGTGACCACTCCCATCACTTTCGTAATTACCATTCGACTCTTTCAAATCTTCTGCACTGTCCTCAGATTGACACCCCAAAACTCTGAAATGTGCGTATTTGAGCTTAGGGAGCGAATGACAAGCACTACAGCATTCTGTTTTAAAATTTCTAGCGGAGCGTATTGCATCATGGTGCTCTTTTTCTCACAGACGGTACCCAACTTACCGTACTATACTGTGCAGCTAAGAAAATTGAACACGACCAACGCGCATGTGCGAAATAAAAAATAAAAAATGGCGGCAATTTACTCATCGCACCGTGTATATGATTTATTTATTTCTTACACCCAAAGAAGTTTTTTTCAGTTTTCAAACTATTGTTAGCATAGTTAATCTTTGTTTCTTTCTGTACCAAACTTATGTCTAATATTTGCAAGTGAGAAGGCTATATATATTGCATTTTGTCTGGAATTATAGGTTTTTCTTTCGTTTTTTTTTAAATCTCTAGAGGCTGTTAAGGTCAGCTAAAAGTGGAACCTGATAACTTATTTACACTAGCACATCCGTTCATTTTTTTTCTTCTATCCTATTTGTTTCGGAAGAGTTACCACTTGGCAAAACATGTGCAAATAGTTCATAACTTGCTTGTCGTCTCGATACGGTTGTTTACATCTATCGGTTGGCGGCCGCACCAAAACTCACAAGTCGTTACATGAATTAAATTCATTGCATAAATCCCAAAGAAAAAAAAAACTATCATGGGTTATCTTCTTCGCATTTCCGGAATAACGTCTTCACCTTTGAACTTTCTGACTATACCTTTTTTTTTTTTACTAGTTTCCCCCATCATTAAAATCCTCAACAGCCACTCAAGGTAGATTCTTAATGAATGCGGTTGTTGTCTGTATATAAGTGAAAGCGCGATTAATTGATTCATTTTATACGGCTTACAACACATGGCAGGTTATTTAAAGCCAGAAAATATTTTTTAGATTGTAAGCATTTTTTTATATAATGGTTTAGTGATTCAAGCCTTACTAATTAAATCCTAGCTGAGGTGGGGGAGAGAATCAAAATTTCGAGCCATTATCCATTACACCACATGCACATCCAAGCTTACATCTCCTTTTATTCCTAAGCGGTCAGTCATCTAAGTACTGAGCAGGGTCAAGGTTGCTCTCCCCCGGTTTCTACGTGATGTGGACGTGAGCCATAAGAGGCGGTAAACAGAGCGGTTTATGAAGATGTGTAGGAAAAATAACGGTTATGTCTAAAGAGATGAAGTATTTAGTGATCGGAAGTCTGTTCAATGAAGTAGGATTTCTAGGGAACTAGATGTCCGAAATAAACTTCCTTCTCCACCAATGGAATACGAATGGCATGTGGATGATTTGACACATTGTAAGTGGTATGGTGAGCTTTAGTTGTGAAAGTCAGAATTGGGAGAACTAGGGGAGGTAGCTTGTCGCATTTGCCACAGAAATAGCAATAGCGTAGTGACGGTCTAGCGACCTTTCGTCTGTTGGATAGGGGCTTTCAGAGTGGAAAATAGTCAGCGACAAGGCCGCGTCAACATTTTAAAACTCTATTCAGACAGGCAAGTGAAGATTGACCAGCTCGTCACAGATAAAAACAACAGTTCTCAACAGTTTATCAACACTCGTTCTTGGGAGTCAAAGTTGGATTAATAATTATATGAGAATAGCAATATTTTTTTTCCAAATACGAGTTCCATCATTTAACCCATATCTGGGGGAGACGGTTAATACATACCTTTCATTAGCTTACGTGAATATAATGAAATCGACTGGAATTCCAAATCGGCTCTTCGATTTTTCATTCCAAGGATCTATCCACTGGTTCATCCATTCTTAGGCCTTACGTATCGGGATCTTGACTCCGGTTCCAATTTGTATCCCGAAAAGAAGATATGGATCGTCCGACGCCTACAACATCGTGCAAGTATCGCAAGTGGCAGCCGAGAAACATACCTACAACAAACATGATCTACAGATTGGCATCTAGTTCGCAAGTAAATCTCTGAAATCAGAGATAGAATGGTCGAGAAGAAGGACCGAACAAATACTAAATTTTTTTCTCCCCTTTGTCAAAAGATTCGAGGTCCATACAAGACCAGGTCAATGCTCAGAAGTAGCTGACCTTTACGGGAAAAAAAAAATCTACCGAGTCAAACATAGTACAGGGGAGGACATGAATATGAATTATGTATATTCACCACTGTAGATTTGGAAAAAATACAGAATTTAAACCAGCCGACCTTTATTAAAGTGCGTTTGAAGGAACACCGAAAAGATATAATTAGTGGTGAAGCCATGGAAACGAACATGTCGAAACATGTATGGAGGGAAAATAGTTTTGACCAACCTATGAATGATGCAAAATAGTAAATGATCAATCTTCATATGCTGGACAATGTTGGCCCCATAAGTAGATCAATGATAAATATAAATATTATATATATAGATATTAATAAACAAATCAGAAAAACGTAGGAAGCTAAGTAAGAACGAAAAGCCAATAGAAACCCGTTTAATAGAATCGCAGGATAAAAATGGAAATAAGAACTTTAGACTTCAAGGCCAAGCCGAGAGAATTAAAGTTAAAGTTTTATGAATTGCGTTGGATACTAATTATGAATTCAAAGACTGTCGGGTAGTGACCGATGGATAGTCGTAAAGTTTCTTTTGTACAACCATCCAGAATTGCTAATGGAGATATTGTGCCACATGTGCTAAATTACAATACAGTTTTTAAGCAAAAATGAACTGTTTGCGCTTCAGACAGCGAAAGCAACAGTAGAGTTCACTATATATATATATATATATATATATATATATATATATATATATATATATATATATATGTTTTAATTTAAAGAAAAACAGACCACATTAAGGCTCCATTGTAATAATTTATGTCATCAGACGTTTGATTTTCCCTGTATCATCACTTTCAGAAAGGTGAAACGAAAAAGGAAATTAAAATTTACACTTTTGACGGGCAGTATTAAGCTTATATAAGTTAACATAGAATGTGGCGAGGAATGGTGTGAGAGACATGGTTCAGTTTGGAGAGGGAAGGGAGAATTTTAAAATTTATTTTCATATTTCTTTCTATTACAGTGCCTAATATTGAGGAAGGAGGGGGGGTAAGGGTCAGACATTGACCTATTTAATCCGTGAACTCAACAGAAATGATATGCAGAAAGTGAAAGAGAAAAAATATATAAAAAATATATAAAATATAAATATATATATTTTTTTTATGCAGTGTTAAATTGTGAGACTACCCACCTCTGCAACTCGTTGCACAAAGATATAGACCCAGCGTCGTAGAATTTCTGTGCGGCGGATCGAGCGAGAGGCAGGCTCACAGGCAAAAGAAAAACACAACTACAAACTTGGGTAGGACGAAAAGAGGAGGGAAGGCGTGTGACCTTTTTGTGGATGATTAACTCAGGGCTGATTCTCGGCTGGCGAATAAAAATATATATCTTAACTAACAATGTCCGGCTGCTAATGGGTCGCTCTTCGTTGTTACGTGCTCCGGCCTAAATCAACCTTCCTCGAACCTAAACTAAGTCTAACTAACTTGGCCCAAGGCGCTCCCGTATATATGCAGAATCCTCTTTCATCATTTCCGGACAAGGGACACCCACGAATAAACCCATAACTTTTTCATGACCATTTCTCTCTTTGAAGAAAGTGGACATAAAAATATTTTTTAGCCTAGCTGACTCCGATTCAGGGACATTAAATTCAGACCCTTTTAAGTTTTGACCAGTTCACTATCTTCGCATTTTGACAAGTACTTAACACTCACCTACCCTTTTGGCCATATGTCCAAAACATGTTTTTATCTAGATTCCTAATCTAGTCATTGGGTCTTGAAGTTTGATACCCAGGTCAAATCTAACTAATCTTCTCGCACATACAGATGTGGGGTGTATATATACACACACACAGATGTTCGGGCGCACACACACACACACGTGCGCATATATCCAACTCATAGTGTCACAACATTAGAGCATGCACATATCCACTACAAAATTGTACATTTTTCTGTCAATGCTGTTTACGGTGTCACTAAAAACATTTATTCAGAAATACAGCTATCAAAGCAAATATCCCCCACTTCTGTTCTTTGTAAATTTTCATAAAATGTCTTCTAGAATTTACATGTAGAGATGGAATGGAATCTAATGCATTAAGTATTCGCGGGCGAACGAAAAGGAAGGGAAAACGAAAAATGGGGATGAGACGTCTAAAAAAGGTTTTACCTTTTTCTGACGTTGAAACAAAAATGTAGAATTTTGTAGTGGATATGTGCATAAGATAAATAAATATTTACAGCTCTACTTCATGCATTGAGCACTATTTTTAAATTAATGTTTTGAACGCTGTAATCCTACTGTTCGTTCTCCTACACCTTGATATATATATATATATATATATATATATATATATATATATATATATATATATGAGAGAGAGAGAGGGGGAGATATGTTTCGGAGAATAATTTAGACATGTTCTGTTTACTTATTTTCAATTGGATCCTTTTGTAGTCACGGATAGGCTTTTTGTTTCCGATATTGAAGGACGAGAGAAAATCTACGTGTTGATATATATTTCTTTTATTCCGTGTAATTTCGACATAGCACATTGTCTTCATCAGGGTATTTTTATTTCAAGACAAATGTTGTGGTGTTAATACAAAATTCTTGACTTCATCTGAAAGTTAAATTTCTTACTTGTTGAGTGAAGAACGCTGAGTCAGTGCCTGATCGCTGACACCGTTGTGGAGAGATTTTTACCGAAATAAGTAGTGCAAAAAACTATTAATGCAAAATGTGGCATTTCAGACTATATATTTTACACATTTTAAAACATTTGTAGAGTAGTCTTAATTAATTTTATTAAAGCTTGATTCCAATTTTTTAATATAGATAGCTTAGAGAATTCTTAGTTTCTGTTTAATCATTTCATGAAAATGTATAGAAGTATTTTCGACAAGAATTTTTCTGTTGTGAATGTGGACAGGTATATTGTTGTAAATTTTTAGAAATGTTGGACATATTATTCAAATGAAAACTTAACCGGCGAGACAACGTTGTTGTAGTGTATCAAACATAAATATTATATTTACCGTTCGAGATTCAATCTCCTAGAATACATTTAAATTTATAAACTGTCTTGGTTTTCTGCAACATGTTAGTGGGCGGGGAAGCGTCACTACGAATGATTTTATATTATATAGCGGATTTAATGTCGGATATAATTTTTTTTTTTTTACTAGGATCTGTATTGGATATATCAGTGTTTAATTTTTATGATATTTTCGTCTTGTTTATAATTAGAATGTATTTGATTGCGATATGAAAGCTTGTTATACACTATTTACATTGTTAGGACTATTGTCCTCATCTTTGTTGCCATATTTATCACAACGTTTCGGCATGTCAGTAGATAATCTGATGGAGAAACTGACTTTCTATACACAAACAACATACTTCGGAATGGGATCACACATATATTGACAGGATGAGAGCTTAGCAATGGGCTCGCCATAATCACCAGCAATGACAAATATATTGATGGAATAATTTGAGGAAATGGCATTAGAATCGATATCTCTAAGGCCAACTATATGGTTAAGATACTTTATGCCACCTTCATACTCTGGCCACACGAGGAAGATGTCCAGGTTCTACTGAACCATGTGAAATCCATAAGATCTTCGATACAGTTCACAATGGAGAAAGAGAGTAACAACACACTCCCATTCCTATATGTTCCAATATCTCGAACAGAGAATGGGTTCCATACATCCGACATTCACCGGACAGTACCTCAATTTCAACTCCCATCACCCATACAGCGTAAACAAAGGGGTCGTACGTTGCTTACATCACCGAGTAAAAGTCATAAGTAGCAACCCAGAGACATTAGATAAAGAATTGGTCAGTATAAGCGGTACTCTACAACGTAACAACTGTCCTGGGTACATGGCAGCAGCCCCGATAAACTGGGATAGGCGGATACAAGAGAAGGACAACAACACTCAGAAAACAGTCTGCCTGCCTAATGTGAAGGGGTTATCGGAGAAAATACAAAGGATCTGCGGTCCATATAACATCAGGGCAACCTTCAAAAGCTGGACGACACTTTGCTGATACTTCGTCCGAGTACTACTCACCATAGAGGAGAACATGACTAAAGACTGCGTGTATGCCATCTCGTGCAGCTGCTGAAAGAAATATAAAGGGGAAGACAGGCCTTAAGGTAAAGCTTCAAGAACACCAAAAAGCTTTAACACGAGGGGAAGTGGAAAAATCAGGCGTGGCTGACCACATATGGAGAGAAAAGGGAGATCATCGCCCTCTGTGCAATCAGGTTGAAATCATAGACAAAAAACATCATTGGAAAATTCGTAAACTTAAGGAATCAGCACATATGCTAGGCCACAAAAATCTACTGAGCCGACCAAGCATAGAAATGAATACAATATGGGAACCAGTTATAAGGAGTGCCA
Source organism: Acanthosepion esculentum (assembly GCA_964036315.1). Classification (NCBI taxonomy): domain Eukaryota; kingdom Metazoa; phylum Mollusca; class Cephalopoda; order Sepiida; family Sepiidae; genus Acanthosepion; species Acanthosepion esculentum. Next base: position 39,167,484 of record OZ038512.1, read on the forward strand.
GAAAAAAGCAATAATAACAACGAAAGTTGCAATATGAGCTCTGCTAAAAACATAAAATGATAATAGTAAAAATTGCAATATGACCTCTGGTAAAAAAAAAAAAAAAAGCTGAAGACATAAGGTTTATAAATCCAATAAATTTATACACAGATATCCTCAAGGTCACATGGCACAGTGGATAAAGGTGTTAGTTACAGGACGCAAAGAGTATAAGTTCAATACCTGGTTAAGGCAGTGGAGAACTTGGAGAGAGGAATTAACATGAGATAACTGATAACTGAGATCCATTAGATCCGTGGAACTAGAAAAGTCTACACCAGCGAGCGAAATAAAAGGCTCAGTTAGATATTCTATCTACCTGAAGAAGGCCGCAGCGTACAACGGCCGAAACGTTGTGATAAATATGACGACAAACTTGAATTTGAATGACTTCAATAGGAAGATAGGGTGTGAGAAGATGGTGGATGATTGATACACCAGAGTGGAAACTTACGGTGCAATAGGGCAGAGGTGGTAGTTTCGTTTGTGTGTTTTTATCATGCCATATCTGTAACCAGGCTATAATCACCGACGATTTTAGAAAGTTTTAAACTGTTCTGGTCGGCATTATTTGTAGTGATAAGTTAAATTTTAGGTTGTTGGTGGTTGAATTTTAGTTGAGTGGGATGGTTATATATATATATATATATATATATATATATATATATATATATATATATATATATATATATAAAGTGAACATAGAAGTCAAAACTTAGAGGCGACAGTCTGTTTCATGCTAGATGCAATCGTCAGGCAATGACGTCAGTTGCCTGATGATTGCATCTAGCATGAAATAGACTGTCGCCTCTAAGTGTTGACGTCTATGATCACTTTTATATTTACATCACGCTCTATCTCTGATATTGAGCATTTTATCCCATAAATATAGCACACTTTAAGACTATATTTCTTCATATATATATATATATATATATATATATATATATATATATATATAGAGAGAGAGAGAGAGAGAGAGAGATAGATATTCTTACAAATTATACATAACTTATCACACATTAAGTGCTGTTGTTCATAAAATAGCGGTCAATTTATCAGAGATACAATTTATGCTACCACAAGTAACATATTGTTTCGTTCATCTCTTGTAGCACAATGTTGTTTATTCAATATATATATATATATATATATATATATATTGAATAAGAATTATTTCTTTTATGTAATCAAAAAATTTACCAAAGTTAATATTTATTCATAGTTCATATTTATAAAATGTATTTGATAAATAAGTTTTAAAGAATTATTGCCCGCTGAAATCACACACACACACACACACACACATCTTATATATATATATATATATATATATATATATATATATATATATGTGTGTGTGTGTGTGTGTGTGTGTGTGTGTGTGTGCTCGTGTGTGTATACATATGTAATACGGTGCAATGGATAAATTGTCTAAATTATGCAAAATTGAAAATAACACTGACCTTTCATTTTAACAGATATATTAATTAAATTACACAAATATCTTGAAATACTAAAGAGCAAATTTATTCAATAAAATCCCCAATGGCTTCGACCATGGCCTCCAGATAACTTTGGAATCACCTGCATCTCTTCTAGACGCTCTCTTTGCTGAAGTAGGTGAATGCTGCCGTAATCCTTTCCTTCTGTTCTTCTTTGGCATTACAAGGAGTTTTGTTGACTTTTTGCACACATAATAATAAAGGGGGTTGCAGCCTGGATAGTTAGGTTGCCAAATGCAACGGGTGATATGGTCGCAGAGATTCTCTGGCAGTCATGACAGACATCACCTGCTTGTGTAAGTTCCATGACATAAGTTCCTAGCTCTAATTGACAAACACTATCCCACTATAAGGAAACTTAGCGAGATCTTCGATAAAAACACCTTAAAATTAAGTTACAGCTACACTGAAAACCTAGAAAGAATCATAAAAAAAAAACATAATAATAAAATCCTGGAAAAACACGCATATCAAAACAGTATTAATAAAACTCCTAAACTGAAATTAGACAAAAACAATGAAAAATTATGTCATTGTAGAAACCCTAAAGACTGCCCGTTAGAAAATAAATGCCTCACAAAATCCGTGGCATACCAATGCACTATCTCATCCATTGAGAGTCCTAACACTGATAGGATATACATCGGGTCAACGAAGAATAAATTTAAAACTAGATGGAGTCAACACAAGAGCTCCTTCAACAATATCCAAAATAGAAATCAAACATCTCTATCCCAATATTTCTGGCATTTAAAAGAAACTAATAAAAGCCCAAAAGTAAAATGGAAAATAATAAATAGAACAAGAACTTGTAAGACCTAGGATAACCCATGCCCTTTATACCTACATGAAAGACTACACATCATTAAGTTTCTAAATAATGAAAAGTTATTAAACCATAGGCAGGAGTTAACGGTTTTTTGCCGACATCAACAAATTTTCGCAATAAATAATTAACATAAAAAAGTAGATAAATAAATTCCATAGTTTAATAAAAGTATTAAAAGCTTAGCCCAATTATTAAATGGAAACACCCTTTGTGAAGTCGTCAAAAAACAAATTGTAGTTCAGTGCAACGCGTTTGTATATGAAATAGCCATTTGAATAAACAAATAAAAGAGATTAATAGATAGATAATAATAAAACAAAATCCTCTCGACACTTAACGACTAGACGTCGCGCCATGAAATATATTTCGCTTTAAACTAACTAGACGGTGACTGCCACCAGCAGCATTGAAATAGATACCCCACCATAAACTAGCATAACCTTTCCGAAGGTGACTGATCTGTAGATAAGAATTAACTCTTCGACCACCTGACCAAAAGGGCCTCCCCAGCCGTTTCCATAGTAATCAATGTTACAAAAGACCATACTTATAAATACGCGCAAACCACGAGATAGCTTATTCCTAAATTTTGGCTTCAGGATGAAACGGGACTCGATAACTTAATTCAACTTAATTTTCAATAATTATATTGACGGTTTCGGCTCTGGTTTTTGAAACATAAGAAATCTTATGTAGCGAAGAAATCATATATTTTTTTATATAATATATATATATATATATATATATATATATATATATATATATATATATATATATATATATATATATATATATATTTGTCATCCACAAACAGACTGTCCCGCTGCCCCACAGCCTACCAGTTTGGCCAAACGTCCGGTTGCCTCCAGCCAGGATCGAAACCCGACTGAATTGGCGTCAGTCGGAACTTCTACCACTAAGCCGTCGGCTCACGGCAGAGATGAAGGTGAATTTTAACGTGTTTATTTTTAGATTTAGATAAACACACAGTGACTGACAGTGACTCAATATATATATATAATTCTACCTGATCCATATTTTCCTCTTCAGATGTGGATGGGTTTGATGTGTATTTGACACCATTTGCTGCCAAAATACCAATAAAAGTCGACTGTTTCCTTTTTGATTAACAAAAATCTAAAAATTCATTCCATAACAGATAATCCGATTCTGATTTTTAATGTCCACTCGTATTTTTTTCCTCTGCTGGAATTCGATGGAGTCTCTGATGTTTGTTCAAGAGTAACTGCGATTCGCCTATTTAATTAAATTATACGACTGATGATTCTCACGTTTTAATTTTACTTCGTGATTGATGGGTTGTCGAGTCAAATGGAAATGTATTGATGCTGCCAATTAATCTCGTCCGTACTCAGACTTGTTTCATTCCGTCTGTTAGCAGAATGGTCATGTTGAACTGAAGAGAGCTTCCGTAAGATATCGTTTTTAGAGGATGCTTCTGTATTCGACTAAGAACATCTCTGTTTATTTTACGAGGGTAAGTCAAAAACTATCCCAACTTTCGCCATAATATATATTTTTACGTTTGTCACTCTGCCTTCTGCTTATGCGTGCTTATAGGTGGTATTATTGTGGTCACGTGATCGAAGTTTGAACCTGACCGCGCCAGTTTTCTTTCTGATGTCCCACTATAAACATGGCCGCTCAGCTAACTGTCCAGCTGTTAGTAAATTTTCTTTTTGTTATTTTTCCTAAACTCGTCCGCCATCCATTTTATCAAGCTCACTAAGTATATTATGCGTAATTTTCTTCTTGCCTTCAAGCTGCTCCGTGAGTATAAGATTTTCTAAGCCCTTTTTTCCTTATTTGTCCTAGAAATTTCAACTGTATCTTTCTGATTTTAATTATGTTTCCTTTTTTTCCATTTTTTCTGTAGCAGTTCTCACATGTTGGGCTCATGGTATCTTCAACATCCTTTTTGTAGAACCACATGTCTGTTGCTTCAAGTGTTTTCTTCATCTTCGAGGAGACTGTCCAAAATTCCCTGTCGTATAAGAAGACAGATATCACTTAACTGCTCACTAGTCTTTTCTCTGTTTCTGATGAATTTATATTTTTCGTTCCACTGCTTAGTTTTTCGAAGGCATCTTTGGCTACCCAAATGCGTATTCTGATTTCAATGTTGCACTTTCCGTCCTCTGTTAAGACACTTCCCAGATGTTTAAATTTTTGTTCTGGTTTTATTTTGGTATCTCTGATTTGTAATCTGTTTTTTTGGGCTCATAAATTTGCTAAAAGCCTTGCATTCTGTCTTCCTACATTTGATGTTTAATCCTTTCATCTCACATTCCTCCACGGATTTCTTCAGATATTCTTTCCGTTTCTACTGTCAACGCTATGTCAACTGCATATCTTATGAGGCTGCCAATAATAAATCCCGGTATGAGTTTAATTCTGTCTGAATCACCTCGCTGTATAGGTTGAATATGTCCGGTGAGAAGACATATCCTTGTCTTACACATGTCTTTTTTTAAATATATATATATCTGATGAGCTCATTTCCTATCCGTATGCAGATGGTTTTCAGAATTCATAAGAGAATCCATTCGAGGCAAGTTTAAAGCCAGTAATTCAAAAAAATATTTTGGTGCAGGCAGGTGCACCATGGATTAGACGGTCTATGCAATATCATCTTATCACTGATTTCTCCTATGTCAAATTAATTCAAGTTTGTTTACTATTTTATAAATTATCTCTAACCATGCAAAAAGAAAATGTGTAATTATGCCTGAAAACAAAACAAAACCCTACAAATTATTACAGAATCCTTTTGTTTTTTTTAAATTTTCAGAAGCTTTTACCAAAACGCTAGGTACAAGCAAATACTAGGTATTTACTCTGTCTTCGCACTAAGACGAGTTGTGACACAAGGTCAGTTTTTAAGGTGGGGATCTAGGAACTGAAATTGCCCGAAGCCTCCGCAGCCTCCCCAGCCGTCGGTTGCGCTAGACTCTGTGCGAGCACCGTTCCCTCTCTCTGGTGCAATGAGAGGGCAATGAGAGGGCACCTCTCAGTAGACTTTTCCTCAGTTGCGACTTTGTCTCTTCATCCAAAAGTGACGCCATATTGTTGTATTTTATTGTTCTACGATACGTGATCATTAGTCATCTTTTTCATAATTTCTGAAAAATTTTGACGAAAGCCAAACTCGAAATGTTTTTGAGGTATGTCATAGGAAAAAGATTTCATTATAGCTTCACAACCTGTCGAAGCTAGAAGCAGGTCAGTTGTATTAGTTTCTCCCCTTGTCTTTCAATTTTTTAGCACTGACCTGGACTGCAAAGACACGGGATCCAAACCCTGACAATCATTTCTCAACCATAAAATTTATCAAAACCACCCGTTTAAAACGAGTATCTTGTTTTATCTGCTCGCCGTTAAGTATCCACATATGGGTACATATACTGGCATTTATCAAGCCCGATTTATTACGACCCTGATCCTTTTATTTTGCATCCGATAGTAGTACTTATTTTTCTTCAGACTGAATACCTCCTTGTCAGAATGTCCTGATTATATCAAGTTTGCGCAGTTGCCATTTTATATCGGTTGCCATCTTGCAGTCTTATAATTCTGATATTAGAATAAGCTTTGTATAGACAAAAAAAAAGACAATATATGCATTTCTTAACACTTTGCTTAGCTTTTGGATATGACTTTCATTATTCCAATGCGCCTACGCTTTTTGGTGACACATTTTTCCTTCTCCGTTAAACTACTTCCTAGATATCTATATATCCGTAATAGATTGATTTCGGCATCTCTCATTCGAAAATGCCATTCTTGAGTGTTCAACTTACTAGCAACCATACATTTTGTCTTTTATTAAAAATTAAAAGCTTTGTATATAATATGATTTGATATGATTAAAAACATGCCTATACGAATCAACTAAAAGATATTTGTCAAATAGCGTGTGGCACAATGAAAATCTTCGTTCCAGAATATTAGACAACTTAAAGCGTTGTAATAAAAATAACAGAAAAAGATGATGAGGCTAGTTAAGTATAGTGCGATATTAGGAAAATACATCAGCACAGAATGCTAAACACCTCAGAGAGCCGCAATAAAAAGACGGAGATTCTCGTTAAATATAGCGAGGTATAAGTAAAATATTTCAGCTCAGAATGTAAAGCAACTTAGAGACTTGTAATAAAAAGATAGAGACCCTCATAAAATATAGTGTCTTATCAGGAAAATAATTAAAATGTTGAGATATTTGTTGAACATCGTGTGGTAAAAGACTTAATCCCAGTGTTATGTTTTGTCTATCTTTCTCTGTAGTAGCAGTCGTAGCACAGTTCTCCGCGTACCGTTTAACAAACGGGTTTGCTAATCATTGCCCTTATGTTCACCTGTTGTTCTCTATGTATACTTGTCTATCTAATTTGCATACGATACTACACCTCCCTGAATCGGAGAGGTCATTTACCCTTGTTTTTACTTTTAATATTCCTGATAATTCTCGCACTATGCTCTCCTTCCTCTTGTTTTGTTTTCACTTTAATGGTTTATCTTGTTTTCTCCTCTGTCGGTCTTTGTGTCACTTAATTTTCTACTCTTGCAAATGCAGCAAAATTCTTATCCATGTTTCTATGTGTTCTGGGTCGTCCAGCAAATTTAACGATCCTATCGGCAACGCCATTGTTATGTTTGGTATATCTCTCTTTGTAGTAGCAGTCGTAGCACAGTTCTCCGCGTTATGTTTAGTAAACGGCTTTGCTAAGCAATGCAACTACGTTCACCAGTTCTTCTCTATTTATACTTGTTGATTTCATTTGCATATGATACTACACCCAGAATGTTAAACACATAAAAAAATGAAGATACTCGTCAAATAACGGGTTGCAGAATCAAAAACCAACATTAGTTCGAAGTAAACAGATATTTTCTCAGATGAAATTTCATCTGGGTTCTACGATTCCGTTTACCCTGATGTTAATTATCAGGTGACGCACGCCCCTCTCTTAAGGTAGTCATTTACTCGGCCTAACTTTGGTTTAGGACAAATCCACGAGAATGTGACCCCTAATGAAGGAACATAATGACTATTTTTTTATTTTTTGCAGTAAGGTTCACCCTAAACAAGGCCCGGGGGCCACTCGAGATGGAGGGTTACGTTAAGGGGTGGTTTATATGGATAAGAGGGGAAAATACCGATTTACTCTAGTCTTGCACGGGTTAAGATTGTAATAATTGGGGAATCATCCTCTTGGGAGTGTGTTCCATACGGCAGTTGTTCGCGGGAAGAAGCTGTTTGAGTGGAGTTACTTATGGAGGGAATGAGGTTTTTCTTTTTTACTATCTGACTGGCATGATGGGTCCTAGCCGTGAAGTTTAGATCTGGTGAAAATTTGAGATGAAGTTCGTCCGAGGATTTTCAATGGCAGAAGCGACAGAGCAGAGAGAAACTCGCCACATAGCGCCTGTGAGAGAGAGGATGGCGTGTGGAAAATAATTCTGCCTACGATTCCAATCCTGGCCAGTGAGGTTCCCAACCTACTCTTATTTATTTTTAATTCCATGTCTCTTGATGACGTAGGTGACCATGGCTCTCCATGGAGTTCATTTGTTTGTTATCTGTGAATGACTTTTTGTGAGACATTGTGATTCCGTTTGTCTTTTTCCACGTTTCGGGATTTAAGATTTTCCATCTCTTGGACTGTTTGCTTCCCCTCGGCCTAGAGTGTTCAGTCTACGATACTATTTAACCCACACCTGTGGGGAGAATAAACATATCCATGCCTTTTCCACGGGCGTCAATACGAAAGTTAGCCCAGAATTTGAATTCTGTTCACCAATTGCATTTTCCGTGTCGATAGCCTCTACGTTAACCGTGAATCTCCATGAGGTACTACACCCCACCAAAGTAGTATATGAGTTGGAATTTGTCTATACAAAGTAAATTGTAGTGTCGATTAAATGCTTCATTCTGCCGCCATTATTTCGATTACAAAAAAATGAGTGTTGCTACATCATATAGTAAGCTTCCGTGGTAAGGGAGCTTAAATATTCGTCCGAATGCCTGTCTGAAAAATCTACAATTTCAAGCCAGAAGAATGGTATCAATCAACCATTTCCCGAATAATACGACAAAATATATGACAAGGGAAAAAATGGAAAAATGTTATTAATTTCATCTCTCCGAAGAAATCAGAAATTGGTGCCGATTTGAAGAACAAAGAAAATAGAGGCGAGAGAGCACATTGCCAGAATTATATCTTAGGATTTTTATCATTGCCGAATTCGAGTCACGCACTGAATTACGAGTTAAGTAACACCGAAAGCCAAGGACATGCATCTGTCAATGTCTGCAAATGATAGCCTTTCACTGGAAGTTAAGTTTTCCGTAATCTATCTATCTATCTATCTATCTATCTATCTATCTATCTGTCTGTCTGTTCATTTCTATCTATCGATATCTATTCGTTCAAAGATATCTGTCTATATCTATCTATCTATCTATCTATCTATCTATCTATATATATATATATATATATATATATATATATATATATATATATATATATTTGTTCATATCTATCTATGTCTATTTGTTCATCTCTATTGTTATCTATTTATCTATCTATCTACCTTTGTTCACATCTGTCTATATATGTTTGTTCATATCTATCTGTCTATTTCTTTATATCTATCGATATCTATCTATCTATCTATCTATCAGTTAATCTCTATCTATCGATATCTATTCGTTCATAGCTATCTGTCTATATCTATCTATCTATTTGTTCATCTCTATCGATATCTATCTATCCTCGTTGATATCTGTCTCTATATATTTGTTCATATCTATCTGTCTATTTCTTCATATCTATCTATCTATCTATCTATCTATCTAATTGTTCATATTTATGTCTATTTGTTCATCTCTATCGATATCTATCTATCTATCTATCTATCAGTTCATCTCTATCTATCGATATCTATTCGTTCATAGCTATCTGTCTATATCTATCTACATATTTGTTCATATTTATCTATGTCTATTTGTTCATCTCTATCGATATCTATCTATCTATCTATCTATCTTAGTCTGTTCATATCTATCTATCTATCTATCTGCTCTAAGTTTTCAAGTAAAAGTACTTTTCGATTCTACCTAACCGAAAGACATAAAAGCACACCTGCAAAAGTCACACAGCTTATAATTACACAATTTGGTTCCATCGGACTCAGTGATCTTTCGTTTTTATTAAACGGTTCTTTGTATCTGCTTCATGGTGTCCCTTTTAACCAGAGAACTTTTCCGTTAGTTTATAAATCACACGAGACTGACATTTGAGGTTATAGGTACAATTTCATGGATGTTTGTATATACAGTGTTTGTTCATAAATTTAGCATGGGGAAATGCACTTAACCTTATATATATATATATATATATATATATATATATATATATTGATGCATGTTCCATTAAATAATATAGACAATTTTTTGTCTATTTATTTTATGTAAATTCTTTTCATATCGTCTGATAATTTTAATAACATTATCATTAAAAGAACAAAGAAAATAACAATATTGATACATATTTTTTATCCTATCAAAGCTCTCGGCTTATATAAGACATGACCAAAGATGACAATTACATTACAATATATTAACCAATACACGGACAAAACAATAATGATAGTCTGTTTATGTTTACATGGAAGATCTCCAAGGAACGACAAATTCGTGCGTCCGAGACGCTGGAAGCGAAAATCGCACCGCAGCTCATGACGTCACACATGACCACGCGGGAGTGAAAACGAGAAGTATTAAGTATGGGAAGCCCTTGGTATAAATCAATGACTTCTGTTATAAATTATACGCATTTAAGAATATTTGTGAAGATTTCATATTTTATTTTGTTCAGGTTAGTTTTCAACTGTTTTATGTATATAGTTTTAAGAATTTTTTTTTTTTATTGTTTTCCTGTTTAAGTATAGTTGTGTCTTCAACGAGGATTTTCCGGACAATATATATATATATATATATATATATATATATATATATATATATATATATATATATATATATATATATATATATACAGTAGCGAGCATAAAGATCAGAACGATGTTAAGAAAAGGTCTAAATGTGAAATAACTTTTATTTTAAAGCTTCAAAGAATATTTTCTCAAGGGAAAATAAGGATATAAAGGTAAATTATATAATTCCAAAATATAAAGCTCAATAAATTTATTTTGATAAAGTTTATGCTCGCTACTGTGTATATATATATATATATATATATATATATATATATATATATATATATATATATATATAAAAGTGAACATAGACGTCAACACTTACAGACGACAGTCTGTTTCATGCTAGCGCAATGTTCAGGCCTGACAATTGCACTAGCATGAAACAGACTGTCGCCTCTAAGTGTTGACTTCTATGTTCACTTTTATATTTACACACGCTCTATCTCTGATATTGAGCACTTTATCCCATAAATATAGCACACTTTAAGTCTATATTTTATATATATATATATATATATATATATATATATATATATATATATATATATATATATATATATATAAGGATATGAAAGTCTTTTACAAAGTGATATTTCATACGAACGAAATCTCTCCTTGCCAAAGAAATCCCATGAGAAAAGGAATGATTTGAAGAACTGCACAAGACATGGCAAGAGATCTGAATAGGTGCAAATAAAACAATTGCTATAGAAATAGCGATAGAGTAGCGACAAGCTAGTAACATTTGGTCTGTGGGGAAGGGTGGAAACTAATTATTCACACACCAGGCGGTGTAATCGCTTTTGCAGTAAGTCAAGAGAACCACTCAAGGTAGAAGGATGTATTTAAATAGTAATGTTGAATGGTGATAGTGAAAAGTGGGAGGAGAAGTAGAATATATTAAGATTGACACTTGACCCATTATAGAGTTAAGGGAACCATTGACGCTGGCATAGTATTTCTTTCATCTTAATTTTAGTTACTTTTCATCACAACGATTCAGAGCATCACTGTACGGCTATTATTAAACAAGTAATAATAATAACTTGAATTTTTATTAGATGAAGCATTGGCAACCATTATTAGTTTTTTGACTAATATTTCTTTTGTCTTAATTTTAGTTGCTTTTCCTCAAAAGCTTTCAGTGCATCACTCCACAGATATTAATAAATAAGTAGTAATATGTTGAAATGTTATTAGGTGAAGCATTGGCAACTATTATTAATCTTTGTGTAGTATTTCTTTCATTACATTTTCAGCTGCTTTTTATTGCAACTATTCAATCCTCAATCTACAGCAACTACTAATCAGGTAATATTATGCTGAATTTTTATTCTCAAACATGATTAATTCTTTACTGAAATATCCTTATCATAAGACAATATCTCTATCATCAAGCATTTCACCTTGCTTCGTTTCATTTTTTCTGATCGCCAATCCCAAGAAATTGGATATAGCGAAATTTCCTTAAAGAATTTATCGAACGAAAAGCGTTATTGTTTCTTTTTTGTCTGTTTACCAAATGTTATATAATCTAACCCTCTTGAGAAATGAAACGCGAGAAAACTTTGCATAAAAGTAAAAAAATATTGTATTCGCATTATTCCTGACAAAAATGATCCTGTTTCGTTTAATCGATTTTATTTTTCTTGAAAAATTAATTTTGGGAAAACATAACTGGTCAGGAAGATTAAGAGAATAGCAAAACGAGGAAGTTACACCTACAAATGCAGGAATCCTTTCAGACAATATCAAGAACCAAATTTCCTCTGAGTAACTGGCTTCCTTTATTAACGAATGGGTGGAGAAAAGGCGCGTTCTTTCTTTCTCCAAACACTGCTTGACTGCGGCCCTCCTCAATTCCCAAAAGGGACACACAGACTGTTTTCAATTGTGATGATGTACTTTCGGTATTGTTGCATTGTGCCAAACTGTCAACTTTCCGAATTGTTTCCCTGCATGTCACAGTTTTTACTTGGTTCCCGGTTTCAACATTATCAAGACATCAAAAAAAAAAATAACTTGAAGAAGTCATCGAACCAATGATCGGAATCGATCATTGTCACTGAATGCACAGTTTAGCTGAAACCTGTCCCGAGTACATAGAAATCGAACGAAATACATTTGTAAAGGAGGCTGTAAAATGCTGGAAACTTTGCATCAAATCCATATATAAATTGCGATCAAGACAAGGAAAATAATTTGATAGCTTAATGAGGCAATGAATTCTTATGAATAAAATATTTTGTCAAGCATACTGGACATGTTTGCATCAACTTAATTACTAGCTGAACCAATGATATACAAATACATCTAAATAGTCATTAATTTTGCCGTATATGGCCATTCTATTTCTACCTAAATAGTCGTTAATTTGACCGTATAATGATTTTCCAAGCGTAGCTTAGATGCGGCACAAGGCCGAAATTATGGGACACCCAGTGAGGATCGAACTCACACCCCAGTCGTAATTGTTCTAGCGAGACAAGCTTGCTAACCATTACACCGCCCCGAGGTGCCTAAATTTGACCTTATAGTGGCCATTTAACTAGATATGGCGCATTTTGAATTGTCTCTCCTGTATATTTTTTTTTGCCAGAACCTTTCAGAACTTCCGCGATCATGGCACTTCATAGATTCCTTCCGCTTATTAGATGGTTATTACCATTGATAGAAAATATAGGGAAGTGGTTTCTCATTGACTTTTCTGCAGATTGGAATTCAGTTTTCCTCAGTTTCTTAATGCGCGTCTCCATGTGCGCACGAGCGTATGTGTGAGTGAGAGAGAGAGAGAGAGAGAGAGTATATATCTGGGGGGGGGTGCTCGCGCGCGTGTGTCCGCGACTGATTTGTGTGCGCGCGAACCCATAAGTGTGTGTATTGTATTTGTGTGTGTCTGCGCTGCCGTGAAGATGTGTGTGTATGAATGTGTGCCTCTGAGCGCTTGTGTAGGTGTGCCCCCGTGTGTATGTATCTGTGTGTGCGCCTGTGACTATGATGCGTGCGTGTCCGTTGGAGGTGGGGATGAATGAGACTGTTAGACAAAAATATCATCTATTCAAAATAGGTTAATTTTATATCCAGTAGACGTTAACGGACTCAGTACGGAAAGAATACAAAAAAATAAAAGATTTCTATGTATAGCATCATTAGAAGAATCCTGAAGAAACGCACTGTGGCGCAGCTTTTCCATTTTGTCATATTACCTGCACATTCGTTCGGACACTACAGCCTACTAACAGGCATATCTGCGGAAGACTGACTTTGTGACGACTTTAATATTCACAACACATTCGCGCCAGGAAAATTTTCTCGCCGGAATAGATCCTTCAAATATACAAATCAACCATTCGCTCTTGCATGGAAATATTGCTGCCATATATGGTCTGGTGTCCCTTCTGTTTGTCTCAAGGTTCTTAATAAGATCCAGAGACGGATATGCAACGTAACTGGCCCTGATCTGGCATCACGTCTACAGTCGCTCTCTCACAGACATGCCGTCGCCTCCCTCTGTCTTTTTTACAAATACTTTCATGGCAACTGCTCCGAAGGACTGCTTTCGCTGGTTCCCAAACTTCATGAATTTAAGCGTTCTACTAGGCTGGCATCTCGCTCTCACCCTTTCACTGTCGAAACTGTTAAATATAGCCGTCTCTTCTACTCCAATAGTTTCATGTCTCGCACCTCTCGCCTGTGGAACTCCCTCCCATGTACCTTTTTTTCCTGATAGCTATAATCTCCAACTATTCAAATGTAATTTCAATCGACGTCTCCGGATGCCCTGATCTATCTCCTATCCTTCTCTTCATCCTTTCCTCTATCACTCCTATTTGCTCTCGCTCCAACTCTATGTAACCCCTTGCGTGCTAGTGGCTTCCCGCCTTGCTTGGGGTGAAAAATAAAAATAAAAACATATATCGAAATCCTTTAACTACGTATGGCACAGGGGTGTGCTACATAAGGTGTCCAGCTATGGAATCCCTAGAAGAGTTTTCTCAATTAGCGTGTCTTTAATAACAGGTAGATCCCTGAAGGTCCTTGTTAACGGCCAGTCGTCCGAGGTGCATTTCATTTCAGCCGTACACTTTTATCACTTTTAAGTTCTAATATTTTCTTTTTTTTTTTGCAGGGGGGGGTAATCATGCAAGGCCGTAAAGCCACTAAGGCACAATAGGTGACTCAATATTAATTAAATAAGAGAAAACAAACATTATGGATTAGCGAGAACAATAGCAGCGTAATTAAGAAGACAGCAGATAACGATTGACATTGCATTTACATTTTTGGTGATCAAATTTAGCTGGAAAGCGTGGAACCGTAAGAGAGTTAAACAAGAGATAAGTGAAAGAAAAGGAACTGTTAGTATAGAAGTGTTAGTTACATCTAGGCAGTTCAACTGTGAACTGATAAGACTTAGTCGCCAATCAAGTACTGCCCTTATATTCATAAAGTCTAGTTACCATAGCGAATAGTTCACCCGAACAATTACCATGAAAGAATTTATAGAAAAGGGTCAAAGCATCTAAATTACGGCGGTGAAAAAGTGACTGAAGCCGAGACGCGAGATCAGAATCTATAACATTGCTAATTCTTCGTTGTATTTTATCTAGAATCTCTAGATGTATAGCAGATCGTTGCTGAAAATAAAGAACAAAGTAGTTCCAAGTATAGAGTCCAGAAGAGTCAATGCATTAGTATTAAACTATCTGAAAGAGTGGCCGTTCCGGATGATATCATTTCACGATATAAGTGACATTAAATCAGTTCAAACATTCGTCAAGAAATAGCAAAGACTTTCAACTTCTGAAAAAGGCCAGTATGCTAAACTCTGTCAAACGCTTTCGAAAGCTCCAAAGAAAGAGTCCAAGCTTCCCCAGTCTTATCTAAAGGTTGATAGACTCTTTCAGCGATGGTACATCAGCAACTGATATAAACCTATATTACTTGTTTAAAAAAAAAATCCCTGTGAGGGGCTTAATTTAACCAATTTAGATTGGATTAGGGCCTTTAATAAATTACCAGAAGCGGTAGAAGGCTGATATTCTGAAGGGTTAGGCAGTTCACCTGAGTTCTTAAGGAGTAGCACAACAGAGGAGGATTTTAACCAGCAG
Source organism: Acanthosepion esculentum (assembly GCA_964036315.1). NCBI lineage: Eukaryota > Metazoa > Mollusca > Cephalopoda > Sepiida > Sepiidae > Acanthosepion > Acanthosepion esculentum. The sequence goes on from OZ038512.1 coordinate 39,182,990, forward strand.
GAAAGCCAGAGGCAATGAGAAACCAGGAGCCAGTTCGGGAGCGCATTTTAAGGACATTCACAAGAACACCATCAGATCCATATGATTTGTGAGGATCCAAGTTGATAGCAGAAACCATGGGAGGAGTTATATTAATATCACTCAACAGAGACTGTTCTGAAAGGGATGTCGGGCAAGGATACTTCAGAGCAGTCAAGAGTAGAGTTTGTGGAGAAATTTCGGGGAAAATAATCTGCTTTAGCAGCAGGGTTGTTAATACCGCAAATTGTCTAAAAAGAGAAGGAAGAGAAAACTTACTCTTACTTAATACACTCGCCCCAAAGTCACCAATTCCCGACTGTTATAACCTAGGGAAGGTTACTGAATAGAATAGTCACACGAAGGTTGGTAATAAACGATAATACTTAGGACAAGAACAACACATACAAGATTCGCCAGAGGAGCGTAGTAGTAGTCATCTGCTAGAAGTGGGTCAAGTGAATTCCACAATGAATTTCCAACTACAGGATATCTACAAAACGCCCCACGCGGTCAGATGTGGTGCAAGTCCGAATTTAATGTGGGGTATCCGAGCCCGTAAGCTCGGCCAAAAGTTCCCAGTAGACCCCGTATAAAACAGGGTCGAGTAGCTGTTCCCAAGACGAGACTCTGCCCTTCAACGTAGCCTCGTCTGGGGATCCTCTTTGTCCAGTGGCAAAGAGTTTGACCAGCACAGCTGGAGACAAATCTCCAAGTTCAGGGTAGCTACCAACCTCCCAACGCGGTCAGTTGTGGCAAAAAGCATAATTTAATGTGGTGTATCGGAGCCCGAAGGCTCGGCCAAAATTCCCCGTAGACCCCGTACAAAACGGGGTCGGGTAGCTGACACGAGACTCTGCCCTTCGACATAGCCTCGTCTGGGGATCCTCTCTGCTCGGAGGCAGAGGATTTGACCAGCACAGCTGGAGACGAATCTTCAACTGCAGACCAACATACAGTATTTACTACTGTATTTATGTTAATGGGGGCATACCCATTATTGTCCGTAATTATGCTGCAACACCGGCCAAAACTACAACCTGTCCGCAATGTGGCAAGAACGCTTCGTGTTAGCTGGGTTGCCACTTCAGACGAGGAAACACAAACTACCCTGCGGATTAACCTGTAGAGAAATGGATTCGCGCCTTTCGCAATGGCATTTCTGCGAAAGCGAATATGAACGTAGCAGACTCGACCGGGATTTGAACTCTGCTCGCCGCTTTCACTTACTGCGACGATAACAGATACGCTACCCGTATCTTTACTAATCAGCTTTTAAAACGCAATTGCTGTTAACACAGTTCTGGCGGTTACTACGCACTGCAAGTCTTTCCTACTTAGAAAAAGGTACTTGATTTCCAACCGATAATACTATCACCGGGTTTAGAGGGCAGCGGATACTTTTTTTAAATCGTGTTTTAAAATCAGAAAAGATTCAATAGTTGCTTGATTACGATAGTTACGTGACAAGTAATCTCGGATACTTTCTTACTCCAACAGATTTCGTTAGAAAATATTTTAATTCTGGATTCAATAATCTTGACATTTTTAGTGGATCCGCTAAAAATCGAAATTTTAATTACATTTAAATGCAAAAGATTTCCCCACCAAATGACAGCAATGTCAATTTTCCTCGCAACGTTTATTTTAACATAATTGATATTTAAACTCGCTGGCGTGACCTTCTGCGCGGGCGAGAGATGAGGTTTTGAATTGCAAATGGTTATAATGACCTGAAAGCGGTAGATTTCGTTTACATTTACATACTTGAAGACCAAACATGATTGCGACGCAAGTTGCCGGAGTAGAGTTCCACAAGCGAGGAGGGAGTGAAAAAGAAAACTGATACCATAAACCTTAGGGGTACATCTAGTCAATTCAACTCCAACATAATGAAACCTTGCCGCCAATCTAGTACTGCGTTAAAATTCATAGGCGAGGGATAGCAAAAGAAAGTTAATCAGAACAATTACAATGAAAGTATTTATGAAAAAAAAGCTATGGGAATCTACATTACGACGGTCAGGTCAAGACAAACACACACACACACATACACTCACATAGACACACACACACACACATATACACATATACCACTCATACACACACACACACATGCACATATACACACACATACACACGCATACACACACATACACACGCATACACACACATGCACACACACATACATACTCACACATACATACATATATACACATATACACACATGCACACACACAAACACACACACACACACATATAAAAAAGGCTAAAAATAATGGAAGCCTTATTAAATAAAAACAAACAAACCAACACTTAATATTAACTTCGAACAAGGGCATAATATCTTGACCGTGTTTTGAAACAAAAACAAAATGAAAACATTTTATAAAACATACATACAGCAAAACTATTTCTAATTCTAACAGTTAAAATATAATCCTTGAAAATAGCTTAATGTATAGCCGAAAGCGCTCGGATAAAAAGAACATTCGGACAGTTTTTATATAATTTATCATCCGAAAAGAAAAAAATTATTAGATCGCATGAGAAATTGTATATAAAACTAAATAACAGCACCTTGTCTGTCGTATTCAATTAAATGTGCATGAATGTCCTGCCTAAATACACAAATATATATATATATATATATATATATATATATATATATATATATATTAATAATTAATGCTTCTCCCGTCGAACTCGACGTATGAGGGCCAGACAGAACAGTTCCTAGAAACTGAGAGCCCGACACCGACACATGAGATTTGATTATAGTGGTGAAGGCTTTGTGCAGGGCCATCCACACTTTTTGGAGGGACGAATACAGGGACCTGGTGCAACGAATGCCACAAGGTCCCCAAACGACCCTCCGCAGGTTTTGAATTCAGAGTTGTCCTTCTCCTAGACCAGTTGCTGTCCAAGGCTATAGAACCCAGTCTGTCCTGCTATTTACCCATAGTTGGAGGGAGAAGAAGAGGATTCACACCTTTCCCAAGGGTATATATATATATATATATATATATATATATATATATATATATATATATATATATATATATCGTCGATTGCGTTTAACGCATGTAAGCCTGGCTATTCAGTGCTGATACCTGTATCCCTACTGCCTACATTTGCGTACGGTCTGTCAGTGATACTAAACACTTTCTTATATATATATATATATATATATATATATATATATATATATATATATATATATATATATATATACATAAATATATATGTATGTGTTTGTGTGTGTGTATGTCTCTGTATGTATGTGTGTATGTGTATTATGCATGTATTCATATATAAATACATTAACAGTATATCAACTTAAAGAATTATATATCATCCATTCCAATTGTTATTTTTTAGTTGTTCAGGCTCGGTTCATATTTGATATAGTTGCAGATAAAATTCTATTTTCTTTTAGAAAAACATTTATTTACATGCATACACTTCATAGATATAAGCAAATAAAGTTTAAAGCAATCATGAGATAACGATATATATATATATATATATATATATATATATATATATATATATATATATCAAGAAATGAATTAAATAATTTGTAAGGAAAAATAGAAATTTACGTCAAGGTTCTAACAACGTATCATGGCAGATTTTTCTGTTATCAAAATGTGAGAGATTTAAAAACAAAGATGTTTGAAACGAATACAGATGAATTTGGCTAGATTGGATAGATTATTTCAAAATTGCTTTAAAAAAATATTGAATCTACCAGCGTGTCTCGTTCAAGCGCAAGGGTGTAGTCACGACGTCAAAGAACGCGTCTCAAACTTTTCCATTTTGTTTTACAATTTCTCTCTCTCTCTCTCTCTCTCTCTTTCTCTGTCTCTCTCTCTCTATATATATATATATATTGACATTGAGCCTTTAGTTTATCTTTTATTTGTACGCAAACTTTACACACACACACACATATATATATATATATATATATATATATATATAATGTGTGTGTACAAATATAAAATAAATGGCTCATTGCCAAAGCTTACAGATCGCAAATATAATGTCATAATATTACCAAATACCATATATATATATATATATATATATATATATATATATTGTCGAATAAGCTTTTTAGTATTATCACTGAAACACGAAAGAAAATCACCATGTTTATACATGTTTTTATTGTTAATCCAGTCTAAGCTTTCGGCTGACATAAGCCATCATCACTGACTTTTCTATATTATTTAACGACACACTCACATACCCCCACACACACACACATATACATATATATATATATATATATATATATATATATATATATATATATATATATATATACTACACACACTATACAGTTTATTTCAAAAATAATTTTGCAAACTTTAGCAGCGGATTACTCACGCCAAAAAGGACAATAGTCAATGAAAACATATGTCCACAAATCCTTCATTTCTGAGTTATTAATTTTAAAGTTTTACGGTAGATGTAGACTTTAAAATTAATGACTCAGAATCGAAAGATTTGTGAACATATGTTTTCATGAAATCTTGACCTTCGGTTGTGGGTTCCTGACACCAAAACTAATTAAAATGACCATGTAAACATGTGCATGATGCCATCGATGTCCCTGAATACAGCAACTCATGACGAATGTTCAAAATGTCCTCCGCTTGCTTCAGCCCACGCCTAGACCCGTCAGATCATTGACTGGCGGACCCTTTCAGATACTCCTGTACAGTGCCAAATAGTTTCCAGGTGCCCATGTCACGTTGATAAAGCTTTTATACATTCGTAATGTCTGCTGCCTAAAACAATTGTTTTACGTGGCTCCATAGGTAAAAATCCAATAGATTGAGGTCGAAAGAACGTGCAGGCCATAGAACCGGTCCTCAACTATCTATTCATTTTTCATGGTAGATAATAGCCAGTGCATCGTCAACAATGGGACTAAAATGTGCTGGAGCTCCATCATGCACGAACCACATGCTTTTTAACATTAGTAGGTGTACTTCCTCTAGCAGGTCTGGAAGTGTGTTTGAAGTTCCTGTAAGACGTGCTCCTGTAAGACGTCTAGGAGAACATACGGATCTACTATACAGTCACTTACAATTCCAGACCACACATTAATCGCAAGCTGATGCCGGTTTCTAGCCTGAATTATACTACGGAGATTCCGAAGCGCCCACAATTGTTGGTTGTGTTAAGTTGTTATTCCATCTCTTCCAAATGTTGCCTCATCCTTAAACAAGACGGAAGAGACAGACAACGAATCGGCAGTTTATGCAATAAACCATCGGCAAAAGTTCTCCCCTGGTGTGTAATCAGAGGGTGAACGACCCTGCATACGTTGCAAATGAAACTTATAGAGGAAGTGATCTTGACGTACCCTCCATACGGTACGATGAGATGCACGCCATGCTAGGGCCACTTGACGTATGCTGATACCTCAATCGTCTCCGGCAGTCTGTAGAATGTATTCATCGTGGTCAGGCGTAAGAGCAGGTCTGTCTTATTCGATCCATAGTTTTTGGTGCCACAGATTCTCTCTCAACAACGCGCGGATAAACAGCTACAAAGGTTGGATAACTTTGGTCTGGAAACGCAAGCTGATTTAGCCGTGCAGCCACGCGTCAAGTACCAATTGCCCGGCCGTATATACAAATTATATCTGTCTGGTCACCATATGAATACCCTGCTATTGCTAAACGAAACACATCTTAGTTAAGTCACTACTACATTAAACGGGGAAAAACACTAGCCACAAATGTACACGATTGACAAATGAAACCTAGTCTCTATTGCAACACAGCACCATCTAACTTAATTTTCTTTGAACATAACTCAATATAGAAGGATTTGCGGACATATGTTAATATGGACTTTTGTCCTTGTTTTGTTATACGGAACCCGCACCCAAAGTTTGTAAAAGTATTTTTGATACACCCTGTACATATCAATATTCATTTTCATATATATATATATATATATATATATATATATATATATATTACATTACTTTTTCACAATATATATATATTTATATATATTACATAATTTATGTATACTTATATACATATATATATATATATATATAAGTATACATAAATTATGTAATATATATATATATATATTACATAATTTATGTATACTTATATATATATATATATATATATATATATATATATATATATATATACAGATTAATATATATATTGCCTTGATAAAATCAATTGTTGAAACGCGTCGTCAAAGACAAAGTATTATTTGCCGATTATCTATTTTATTCAATTTGTCTTCTGTACAGATTTATTCTGAGAAATTTAACACACACACATACATACATACACACACACACACACACACATATATATATATACATATATATATATATATATATATATATATATATATATATATATATATATATATATATATTGTGAAAAAGTATATTTATTAATATATAATTCGTCGCTCTTTTTATTAATATATAATTTATAGTTCTGTTATACTACATCGGACTCTATTTTATTAACACCAGCTCTCAATGTGATATATATATATATATATATATATATATATATATATATATATATATATATATATATATATAAGAATGCCAATTGGAAAAGGTTCATTTTTGCCGACGCATTTTGACTTCCGAGTATCAAGGCAAACAATGAAAGCGAAATGTTTTTGTTGTCATAGTTATAGTAAATCTTAAATTTAAAAAGAGAGACGCTCCTGCGTAAGCCTCTTTTTGGCTAATGGTAACTTTTATTAAACGAAGTGTTTATTTTTTGTTTTTTGTATAAATTTTGGATTAAAGTAACTATGACAGCAATAACATTTCTCTTTCATTGTTTGCATTGATAAAGTCGGAAGACGAAACGCGTCAGCAAAAATCTACATTCTTTTTAATTGACATTCTTATACCAAATTGTCTTATCCATAGAATTATTTGTAATAATAAGAAAGAATAGTAAGATATATAATCCGGTGTTCTTATTGATATTTTTTTTTTACCAAACAATGCTCAATGTAAATTTACAGAGCATAAATATTATAAATTAACTGATTTCAAATATGGTTTCTTCGCTACACAGGAATTACCATGTTTCAAACAACGATGCTAAAACCTTCAAATTTAATTATATAATTAAATTAAAAGCCTTATTTCTGTTTCATCTTCAAGGGAAAGTTGGAATAACTTATTTTTAAATTTACTGAGTTTTAAACGCACATACAATTCATAATTCTTTGTTTCCAAGGATACAGAGAAATCCAGTCATTTAGACAGGGGAGGTGGCGTATTCCTTTTTATTATCTTTTATTGTATCAATTATGAGTTAGGTTCGAAAAACGGGTTAAGTTTAGGGAGGGTAGCGGGTGCATTTTTCAACGAATTTTGACATCCGTTCAACGCATGTCGTCTGGCTTTCTGTATCAACGATAAAAAAAGTTTTTCGGCATTTTTTTCCCGTTGAATTCGCACTTGTATACATGAAGATTTTTTCCAAAAACACATTGATATACAAATAAATAACAATAACATATAACAATAGGAAATATATACATATATATGTGTGTGCCTGTGTGTGTGGAAATATGTCATTCGTTTTTTAGACATTAAATTACTTAGCATCCGCCATAGTTTACCTTGACTTTCAAAATTCGCCTGAAGAATATTTGCGGAGCGTTTTTACTTCTGTTTATAAATACATGCTGCAAAATATAATTCTTGCATTAACCTTGATAAGATCCAGAGAGCAAAATGAAAGAGACAGACCGGGAGGTAATAGCGAGGTCCTGTAATAAGGAAATACTTTCATTCCTTCTTCTATTTCCTGTTTATTAAAACGAGAGCCGAACAAATACGGACAATCATACCGTATTGGAATTCTACTCTGGTACGTAATTTAGAGAATTTCAGGAATTTTGCTCGTGAATATGGAAATAATTCATGGATTAAGAAACATTTTAAAGAAATCATCATATCTTCCGTTGACCTTTCCATTCGCCATCTTCTGCCATCTTTGAACGGGAAATCTTGATTCCCTATAAAACGGATAATATAGAGAGATTGCATTTGCGAAATCCTTACTAAAATGAAGTTTTGAGAATACCACTTTCTTTTATTTGCCCACATAAGTAGTTTGTATTATTGATGCTATTCTTATTTGTCTTATGAATTCATAGTCGTTTTACCTTTCTTATAAATTTATCTTCGTCTTGATCACCCTCTCGTCGTCTTCTTGTTTATCCTTTCCTCTTCTATATCCTTTCATCGTCCTCTTCTAAATACTTTCATCGCCGTTGTCGTCTTCTATATCCTTTCGTCGTCGTCTTCTACATCCTTTCATCGTCATCATCGTCCTCTACAACCTTTCGTCGTCCTCTTCTAGATCCTTTCATCGTCCTCTTCTATATACTTACATCGTCGTTGTCGTCTTCTATATCCTTTCGTCGTCATCATCGTCTTCTATAACTTTTCGTAGTCGTCGTTTATATCCTTTCATCATCATCGTCGTCTTCTATATCCTTTCGTCGTCCTCTTTTATATCCTTTCATCATCGTCATCGTCTTCTATATCCTTTCGTTGTCGTCTTCTATAACCTTTCGTCGTCCTCTTCTATATCCTTTCATCATCGTCATCGTCTTCTATATCCTTTCGTTGTCGCCTTCTATAACCTTTCGTCGTCCTTTACTATATCCTTTCATCATCGTCAACGTCTTCTATAACCTTTCGTCGTCCTTTTCTATATCCTTTCATCGTCATCGTCGTCTTCTATATCCGTTCGTCGTCCTCTTCTATATCCTTTCATCATCGTCGTCGTCTTCTATATCCTTTCGTCGTCCTCTTCTATATCCTTTCATCATCGTCATCGTCTTCTATATCCTTTCGTTGTCGTCTTCTATATCCTTTCGTCGTCCTCTTCTATATCCTTTCATCATCATCGTCGTCTTCTATATCCTTTCGTCGTCCTCTTCTATATCCTTTCATCATCATCGTCGTCTTCTATATCCTTTCGTCGTCCTCTTCTATATCCTGTCATCATCATCGTCGTCTTCTATATCCTTTCGTCGTCCTCTTCTATATCCTTTCATCATCGTCATCGTCTTCTATATCCTTTCGTCGTCCTCTTCTATATCCTTTCATCATCATCGTCGTCTTCTATATCCTTTCATCATCATCGTCGTCTTCTATATACTTTCGTCGTCCTCTTCTATATCCTTTCATGATCGTCATCGTCTTCTATATCCTTTCGTTTTCGTCTTCTATATCCTTTGGTCGTCCTCTTCTATATCCTTTCATCATCATCGTCGTCTTCTATATCCTTTCGTCGTCCTCTTCTATATCCTTTCATCATAGTCATCGTCTTCTATATCCTTTCGTTGTCGTCTTCTATATCCTTTCGTCGTCCTCTTCTATATCCTTTCATCATCGTCATCGTCTTCTATATCCTTTCGTTGTCGTCTTCTATATCCTTTCGTCGTCCTCTTCTATATCCTTTCATCATCATCGTCGTCTTCTATATCCTTTCGTCCTCCTCTTCTATATCCTTTCATCATCGTCATCGTCTTCTATATCCTTTCCTTGTCGTCTTCTATATCCTTTCGTCGTCCTCTTCTATATCCTTTCATCATCATCGTCGTCTTCTATATCCTTTCGTCGTCCTCTTCTATATCCTTTCATCATCGCCATCGTCTTCTATATCCTTTCGTTGTCGTCTTCTATATCCTTTCGTCGTCCTCTTCTATATCCTTTCATCATCATCGTCGTCTTCTATATCCTTTCGTCCTCCTCTTCTATATCCTTTCATCATCGTCATCGTCTTCTATATCCTTTCGTTGTCGTCGTCTATATCCTTTCGTCGTCCTCTTCTATATCCTTTCATCATCATCGTCGTCTTCTATATCCTTTCGTCGTCCTCTCCTATATCCTTTCATCATCGTCATCGTCTTCTATATCCTTTCGTTGTCGTCTTCTATATCCTTTCGACGTCCTCTTCTATATCCTTTCATCATCATCGTCGTCTTCTATATCCTTTTGTCGTCCTCTTCTATATCCTTTCATCATCGTCATCGTCTTCTATATCCTTTCGTTGTCGTCTTCTATATCCTTTCGTCGTCCTCTTCTATATCCTTTCGTCATCGTCATCGTCTTCTATATCCTTTCGTTATCGTCTTCTATATCCTTTCGTCGTCCTTTTCTATATCCTTTCATCATCATCGTCGTCTTCTATATCCTTTCGTCCTCCTCTTCTATATCATTTCATCATCGTCATCGTCTTCTATATCCTTTCCTTGTCGTCTTCTATATCCTTTCGTCGTCCTCTTCTATATCCTTTCATCATCATCGTCGTCTTCTATATCCTTTCGTCGTCCTCTTCTACATCCTTTCATCATCGCCATCGTCTTCTATATCCTTTCGTTGTCGTCTTCTATATCCTTTCGACGTCCTCTTCTATATCATTTCATCATCGTCATCGTCTTCTATATCCTTTCGTCGTCCTCTTCTATATCCTTTCATCATTGTCATTGTCTTCTATATCCTTTCGTTGTCGTCTTCTATATCCTTTCGTCGTCCTCTTCTATATCCTTTCATCATCATCGTCGTCTTCTATATCCTTTCGTCCTCCTCATCTATATCCTTTCATCATCGTCATCGTCTTCTATATCCTTTCCTTGTCGTCTTCTATATCCTTTCGTCGTCCTCTTCTATATCCTTTCATCATCATCGTCGTCTTCTTTATCCTTTCGTCGTCCTCTTCTATATCCTTTCATCATCGTCGTCGTCTTCTATATCCTTTCGTTGTCGTCTTCTATATCCTTTCGTCGTCCTCTTCTATATACTTTCATCATCATCATCGCCCTCTATAACTTTTCGTCGTCATCTCCTATATCCTTTGATCGTCGTCGTCTTCTATACCCTTTCATCAACATCATCGTCTTCTATGTCCTTTCATCATCATCATCGTCTTCTATATCCTTTCCTCTAGACCCTTTTCCTATATCCTTTCTGATTCGGTCATCATTCTTTTTCACATTCTTCTTTTGCCATCTCTCTACATCTTCTGTCATTTTTCTTTCGCCCTCTTTCCTCCTCTTTCTTACTTCCTCGCTTTCTTCTTCTACTGTCGCCTATCTTCTTATTGTCGTCTGTCGTCTTTCGCTTTCTTTTGGTATAACTCTTCTTTTAGCTTTCCTCATCTTCACTTGTCAATTTCTTGTTCGCCTCCTCTTTCTTGGTGGTGTTCTTTCACCTTTCCTCTCCCAGTTTTATGATTGTTATTCTTTTTTTCTGTCATCTTTTTCTTTCCTTTCTTGTCATTTTTTTTTATAACATTTCTTTTGTCTTTTGTCAACTTTCTGCTTTTGTCCACTTTCTTCCTTTGTCAAACTTTCTTCTTTTGTCAACTTTCTGCTTTTGTCAACTTTATATTTGACATTTTCTTTGTCTTCAATTTTAGTCATTTATCTTTTTTGTTTACATTTTCCCCTTTTTTGACATTTTCTCCTTGTTTTTTTATCATATTTCTTCTACTAATTTTGTCATCTTTTTGTTCATCTTTCTTCTTTTTTGGTATCATTATTCTTTTTCAATTCTCCTCTTCATTTCTCATTTTCTTGCTCTCCCTTTTCGTTTTGTTCTATTTCCGACGTTCACCTTCTCCTTTTTTCATGTTTCGTTTTCTTCTTGAAACTTCAAGAAGGTCTAAAATGTAAATATAATCAAAACCACTAGAATTTGTCAAATTTCACGCCCCCTCCCTTCTAGAGTAAAAAGAAGTCTATTTATTTATTGGAAAAGGGAGATTTATTTATTTATTTATTTATTCAAGGAAAATTGCTATTATGTATGTACGTGTTGCCTCAACGTTCCAGCATCCTCCCAAGTCGATTTACTGAAACATTTACAGAACAAATAAATCTAGTATTCGATTTGGTCATGGCAAGAGAAATATTCAACCGAATGGAAGGGTTATGGCCTTGTTCAAACCAATCTCGAGGCAATTAGATGTGATCTAATTTGCTCTCAAATAGCAAACTTGTTAAGAATGGTCCACCACATAATCTTCCTAACAATCGCTATATCGATGTTCCTTTATAGATATTTACTATCCTTAACATAGTCTGACAAAAGACCGTAAGTGAGAATTGAGCTTACTGTGTTATTGTCCTGTAATGCATAGCTGATAAGTGGTTTGCGGTAGGTAGCTCAGACGAACTAACTGTATTTGGATTAGTCTAGCCAAAGCCCACAAAAGTAAACGGCCTATTAAATGTATGCAAGACAAGTTATCTAACCTTCGCTATACGACAGGGATCTTAGAGTTATATACAAAGCATACAGCACTATTGAAATTTACTCTGGTTTCTACATTCGGTCAAGAATCTACCAAAACTTCGCAGGTCTTAATGTATATCTTCGATAATTACTTTTTTTTAATGATTCTTTCTCTTCATCTTACCAAATTCTTTTAAGGTAATCCTTATACTAAATTATATATATATATATATATATATATATATATATATATATATATATGTATATGTGCGTGTGTGTGTGTGTGTGTGTGTGTGTGTGTGTGTGTAAATTGTCGTCTAAAGTACACAAAAATGAAAATAAAACTGACATTTCATATAAATTGATATATTTACCAAAATTACATAAAAATATCTTGAAATACTAGACAACAAATGTATTCATTAAATCGGCATTGGCATTAACCAAGTTCTCCAGACGACTTCGGAATCTCCTGCAACTATATAGGACGGTCTCTTAGTTTAAGTTGGTGAATGCGGCCTTCAGTTCATTGGTACTAAAAAGAGTTTTGTTGATCTTTCGCTCAACACCGCTCCATACATAATAATCAAAGGTGTTGCGTGCAATCTAAGGATGCAAGTAGCCAGGTGTAAGGGCCGTGAGTGAGAATTGAACTCATTGTATTATTGTCCTCCTGTAATGCATAACTGATTAGTCGATTGTCGGAGGTAGCTAAGATGAACTAACGGTTTTTGTATTAGTCTAGCCAAAGCCCACGAAGGTAAACGACCTATTAAATGTATGCGAGACAAGTTATCTAACCTTGGCTATACGACAAGGATCTTATAGTTGTATAAAAAGCATACAGCACTATTAAAATTTACTCTGGTTTCTACATTCGGTCAAGAATCTACCAACACTTCGCAGGTCTTAATGTATATCTTCGATATTTTTTTAAAATGTTTCTTACTCTTCCATCTTACCAAATTCTTCTAAAGTAATCCTTATATTGTATATTGTATATATATATATATATATATATATATATATATATATATATATATTGATTGGGTGAAAACACTATGAAAATGTAAAAATAGTTTTTACTACCAGAAATACTTTGTAAAAAGTTATTTCCAGCAATACATTATTATAAAACATTACTAGCTATACATTTTAAAAAAATTACCAGCAATATATTTTTGAAAAGAATAAAGTTACTGGCAATAAAAATCATGTCGGCTTTAAATAATCCATTAAGGTTTATATGCTGTAAAGCAAAACAAGCTAATCTTGTGTCTCTGACAGGAGTAATTGTAATTCGAAGGCTGAACTCGTTTTTTTTTTCAAAGCAGAATAAATAACTTTCCTATGCACACATTCACCCTAACGACTATGCTTTTGATATTAATTTAAATGGGGGGTAGTGTATGCAAACGTATCCAGATCAAACTTTGTTAACCCTCTCTCTCAAAGGGTGTTTTAATCGTCATGTGAGTGAGCTTGCCTTGGTCTCCTAGGTCCCTAGCCGGTACGATGTTTCAAGGAGTGTTGTTGCCTTGATTTCCAGGCAGACGAGACACAAACACTCGCCTGAATCTTTTCTGGGTTATTTGTCCCCTCATTAAGTATGCTGGAAGCAGGTGTTTACAGGGCTTCGGCGTTATCTGCCTGATAGGGATCCGAGCCTTTGAGTACCTTCGAGGGAGGCTATCCTATCAGCAGGTGTATAATATAGGGATTATTGTACTGCCATATGGTAAGTGTTTTCTGGACCGTGCAGTAGTCTCTGACAGGGCATCTAAATGCCGTGATGATAGGTACTGTTACGGTAGTATCATCGCGCGAGTCAATTGAGGTTATTTATGCGTATATCTTCAAAAGGTGTCAATTTCACTGCCTACTCGTCATCCAACAAACCAAGAAAAAAATCATGAAAGCGATCAAATTGAAAACAAACATATCTAGAAAACCCAACCACAAGCGAAAAGTAGACACACCTCTGCCTTCTCCTATACCAATGAAAGGGGTCTACCTTCCAACTTTACAGAAGTAGAACCCCATCTTCCTCACGCTCAACATGACCACCTGTTCCTGCCTAAAACCGGTATCAATTCCTCTATCCCATTTCAGAAACTCCCAATCCCCGGCTACTCATCCATTATAACAAAATACGATCATGTTACCAAAGAAATCCTCATTTTTCGCAATACTCCGGCCTGCTTTTCGAATGCGTCGTTGGCCATCCCAATACGTCTACGGATCTCAGTGTCGCATTTACCGTCTTCTGTCAAGACGCTTCCCAGATATTTAAACTTCCACGTCTGCTTGATTCTAGTGTTCCCGACCTTCAGAACACGGCTAGGACTCGCCATATTCGCTCCGTATTCAATCGAAGAGAAGTAAGTTCCAGTCAAACAGCTTCTTCATTCGAACCACCTCTATAGAAAAGACTCCCAAGAGGATGTTTCCTCGATCACTACAATCTTAACCTTTTCAGGTTTAGAGTTAATTCTTATCTTCCTCTTGTATCCTTATAAACTACTCCTTAATGTAACCCTCTACCTAGAAAAGGGTCTTGTATAGGGGGAACCTTACTGTAAAAAAGGGAAAAAAAAGATTAAACTGGCACTGAGCTATGTTATTTGAGTTATCGAATGAGGAACGAACTGGTTGCGCGTTCAATGACTTATTTTCCAAATATCGCGCTATCGCAAGAACCCAAACATTCACTCTTTAAACATGTTAGTACTGGAGATAAGAAAAAATATAATCCGCTCTTTCGCCATAATGTATATATATATTTACGTTTGCCATACTGCTTTCTGCTCATGCGTAATAGTAGTTGGTATTTTTGTGGTCACGTGATCGAGGTCTGAGCTTGACCGCGGCAGTTTGTTTTTTGTTTTTTTTTTTGTTGCTGTTGCGCTGTAAACATAGCCGCTCAGGAAAAAAAAAGACAAAAATATAAGTTACGTATTGGGAACGTCAAAAGCAAAGCAAGTACAAAAATATAACTCACTGGTTATTTGTCAATAGATGACGAAAAAGGTAACATAGAAAACTGTCTTCCAGAAAATTAACAATGTATTAAAACACAGGAAAACTCTTTTCGAAACAAATATGACTGTTGAACTGCTATATAATATCTAATCACCTGTCAATAGATTGTCTATTGAGTACTGGAAAGTCTTATCACAGATGAAGAAACTTGAAATAAAGAAAGAGATGTGCTTCTACAGAATAATGCTAAGATCACCATGGACAAAAATTGTTAACAATCGGGAAGTTATAAAGCGGACGGGGACATACTGAAGGCAAGAGAAAAGAAAGAAAAGAATAGGTAGCCAACTTAATAAGTATGAGTGAATAGATAACAGATCAAAGACAGAGGGATTGTAAAATATGTTATCTAGAACAACCGATAAGGGGCAAATATGGAGAGTAATGATTACCACGTGAAGGGACATAAAAGAGGTAGTAGTGTACTCCCCGTGAGGCTAGAAGCCACTACAGCAGTATTTGACTATAGAAATAGTTTGCCAATCATCGTTAGTTTGTCAAAAGGTTACGATATTAAACTGCAGTACTGTTAATGAGCAATTTTGTTGCCAGTAAGGATTGTTCGGGGGCGCGTAAAGTTCCCGTTGTTATTTAAATTCTGCTTTGCTAATGGTGAGTGACATTTACGGTAAACCAAAAGATATATTTATCTGTCAAACTATAGGTTGCTGGGAAACAATAACTTAGGATAATGATGGCTTAGAAAATGAACAACCAATGCACAATCTTCGGATGTTTAAAGTGTAAAATCAATGCGTCAGCTCACACTCTCCACTGAAGTACAACAGGTTCATTAGTCAACGTCTGTTTGTTCTTTCCTCCGAGCCAGTGAATTTCAGGAGACCAAAATTAAGCTATTTCTCAGAGGTAAATTATCTTACCAATTTCTTTTGCAACAACAATGTTTCTCCTGATTATTTATGCATTCTAAGGGTCGACAGGAGCCATAACGATGAAATAGTGTTGACCATATTTAAAGAAAATCCGATTTTCGAAGTGCAATAAATTTCATTTTTACCGGGTTCTCTTTTCATGGAGAATAAATCTAGTCTGCATCGTCTGATGCGGCTTCTCCCAACTTAACGTGAAAGTAGTATTTCTTGTTTGTACCTTATAGTGGTCTTTCGCGCCTTCGATTGGAAACGGCTACCCGTAGCCATTTTGCCAGTACTACTATGTAATGTCAATCGTTATATTTTTAATACCTGTTCATATATTGTTCTCTCTTCTTTTTTTTTTATCTTAGATTCTCTCAAACTCAGTAACACCTTGCGTCTGAGCGACTTTATTGCCTTGCTTGGGATAAAATAAGAAAAATTACTGTTTCACGTTCCGTTTTCTTTAAAACTTTCTCGTTGTTAACTCATTCTGTCCATGGAATTTTAAGTATCTTTCTGTTAAACCTAATGTCTATTGCCTCTAGTGTTCGCCTCATCCAACATTTACGGCCATATCTTTTCTTTAATAAATACTGTTTAAAATAAAAACACATCACCTACTCAAAAGGGGGCTATCTAGTAAAAAATAACGTTTGAAGTGCTTTTTTTGTCACTGAACGTTGAAATTCATAGTCCTAAAGAAAATCTTCTCAGTAATCGATCCTGTGTGACTTTTTTTACCTCTGCGAAAATTACCAACAATACATATTTATAGTAGTATTGACAATAATGCACATTTATTGTAAAACACCCAGCAATATAATTTTTAAGTAAAATGAGAATCAATACTTTTTACTTGTATTTGAAGCCATACAATTGCGTTCTAAATATTTAGATTTAGCTAATAAATAACCCAGAGTTTTAATATGCCGCTAAACAAAATCAACCAAACAACAAACCTCAATGAATTCTTTTCATTATATTAATCCATGTAATTTGATATTTCAGATCGCCCCGATCTTTCGTCAGAAATTAATTAAATAACGTAAAAATATAAATATAAAAATAACAAAACAAAAGTCATTGAAACAAAGCAAGTTCAGTGGACCAATGATGACAATTCCAGAACAACGTAACTATAAACAATTTTTTTTTCTATCCTCTGCCAGCCGCTATGATGGAGAAAGCATTACCTCGAACCGTCGCCAGTGAGACACGCTGCAAGAGCCACTCCGTTTCGCGAGGCTCGTTCCTTAATCGAGACGCAATCGCGCCAATCCTCCGAAGGAACGCCATCGAACGAGGGCCAATAACCCCTGAAGTCTCCACTGCCACAGGTGTAAAAAAAATCTATCAGCAAGAGAAGAATATTTAACTATTTTTTTTATCTCTGCGTCTCGGGCGACGAACCCCGGCTCAACCGCGGACCTGATCATATTACCGGCCGAATGTAATATCCTAAAATTTCTTAAAGAAATCATAGTCCAAAATATCACTTCAACAAAACTACAACATAAAACGCACATATCACCGCCTCTACTAATTATGCCAGTACAAATGTGCATTTGCGCGAAAGCTGAGTATCATCTACCATATATTCAATTGTGAAGGCAGAATAACATATATCATATATTTATATACTTGAGATCTCCCAAGAAAATTAAATTTCGACATTAAATGACCCCTAGGGAGTTTATATGCCGTTAAACAAACAAATCATATCAAATCAAACGTTCCTATGACTAGACGTTCTACTGAGAGCGGGTGGACGAATCCATGTTCCACAATTAGTGTAGAAAAGGTCGGTTGTCTTTCCACACAATATAATAAAGGCAGCCAGTTTCCTGTTCGAAAAAGAGGCTTTGTATTTCATCTATGAGCAGGCAACGATATTGGTTTCATGCAAACTGCGATGGCTTTACGTTCGATATTATCATGTATAAAATAAATACTGATTTTCTGGTAACACATTTCAGGTTATGAAATTAGTAAATGCTAAACAATATAAATATTTCGGTCTATGGATAAGTCATAACAGTTTTAGTATAACAGGCAAAGTAAATGGACATAGAATACTCTGTACTACTTGACCTTCACTGCAAAATGCTACAAATGCAAACTATTTAACTAAGTATTCCAGGTACAAAATTTAATATACTTTTCTGATGTAGACTCTTATATAGATGTCACGCTATGGCGTCCATAAATATTAAAACTGTCAACTGTATCCAACCGTTTTCTCAGCTCAATGATAAAAAAAAGCATCAACCGAAATGAATCCTGCGGTTCTTAATAAAGACAATGCTTCACCGGAGCTACGGTATCACAAATTTAAAAAAAAAAAAAACTGTTTCCAGTGAGATAGGCCACAACACTTGACGACTTCCAACAACAGCAACAACTAAAATGGATAGCATTTCTTCAGGTGATTGGAATTTCAGAGTGAACCCTTTATTTCGTCCACCGGGTTAGATTGTTCGAGTTCCACGTGCCATGCCTATTCCTGATGTCTCAGTTATTTCCCTTTAACTCAGCTCCTAAAAGGGCACATGGTCCCAGTAGATAAAGATGTTGGTTAGATCCTGTGACTAGACCGAAAGTGTGTTGAGTTCAATACCAGGCCACAGCAGTGGTGAACGAAACTTGAAGAGTTGAGTTAAAGAGAATTAACTGAAACGTCCGGGGATGATGTATGACACGTGGAACTAGAATAATCTCACCTCCGGTGGACGAAATAAAGGGTTCACCTGAAGAAGGCCGGAATGTAAAACGGACGAAACTTTGTGAATATGGCAATGAAGATGGGGATAACAATCCGAATAATGTAAATAATGTAAGTAATCATAATACCTCATCTTAGAGATATAGACAGATATCAAATAAATAGGACGGAAACCTACATTAGTACTAGAAGAAACGATAAACGGTAAAATCGAGAAGCATTTTATTTTATCAACTGACACCAAGCAATAAGATAATGCCACTAATACGCAAGGGGGGGCTACCGGGGGTGAGAGAGAATGGAAAAGATTTCAGAATGAACCGGAAACCCAATTCTAAACAGAAAACAGGTGATAAACCTCAGCGTCTGTGTAAAAAAAAAACAAAAAAAACTGTCATGTATGTTAGCCGGGCAATAGGCGAACCTATCTACGCCCAGTGCTGAAAATAGATGAATAAATAATTAGGGAATAAAATTTCCGTGTTTAGACAGAGACGTTAAAACATTTCAGGTGAAGTAGACATTGGAAGGAAACTCAATTCTAAAGACAAAGGATAATCCTCTACTTCTCCTCAAATGGCCAGGGAGGAAAGTGAACCGGATGTCAGTCGAGCCTACGCCTCCTATTGAGGAGGGAAAAAGAAAGAAAAAATGTAAATAAAACTTCAGAGTTCAGGCGGACATGTTAAAAGTATAGAGTTGAAGTAGATTTTAGAATGAACCATAAACGCAATGATAAACAGGAAACAATGGATAACTCGCTACTGTTCAAAAAACTGAAAAGGTGTGTGAACCGGACAATAGGCGAGCCTATCAACACTTATTTATCTGTCAAAACTTTTCTAAGGGAAATGTTTTATTACTATATTTTATATTTCCTAAATTTCCACCGAGAGTGATATAAACTAATTTGTTTATGAATACCGAATGTTTCCTTACATGGAAACGGCTAATTTAAGCATTACCATTATATTTGGTTATTAACAAATTACTTTATTTAATCACTCTACCCTAAACAAGGCGATAATGCCACTAAGACGCAAATGGTTACTGGCAGTGTAAGAGAATGAGAATATGTTAGTGAGGGGAAAGGATAGTAAAAGAACAGGTTTCCGGAAGACAGAAGATATCGATTGATATTGCATTTAAGCATGAAACCGAAATAGTTCTACAGGCGGGATAATAAGAAAAATATATATCTTTTTTTTTCCTTTCATTTGCATAACTTGATCATTTCCAAAATGTTCAATATAGAAGAAACGGACGAATCGCACTTAATGGTCTATTTGCCGCAGAGAAACATCAAATCATCTGTTCCTAATAACAGATTTGCATTCCGTTCACGCTAATCTTGTTCATGCATTCAACACTGAAATCATAGTTTCTATTTTAATATTTTTAGATTCTTAGAAAACCGTACGGAAACATTCTGCCAGCTGAAATGCATGTTGTTCTTCCGAGCAACAGTGAAAACAGTCCTTACGTACGCCTCTAGAGCTCTAATGGTGATATTGAGCAAGAAAATAGATGCGCCTTCTAAACAAAATGCTGAAAGCGATTAAAACAATGTCATTTCGCAGCGACATATCACTAACCAAATGCTCTGTGGTTACTTGCCGAAGCTGGCGGCCACACTTTCTCTGTGATGAAAGTAAGATTCAGTGGACATTGCTGGAGAAACAAGAATATTATCAATCATATTTGAGGAAAGAGGGCTTAGAGAATTTGACACTCACTGGACATGCTGAAGAAAAAAGTGACCGGGGAAAGTAGCCAGTCATCTACCTCATGAGCTTGTGTAAATGGATGACAGAACAGGGATTGGGATGGATGATGGAAACGCAAACAAAAGCTTCATAGGATACAAAATTATGGATAGTGATGACGTGACATGGCACATACAGAAAGGCTGATTTCAAAGAATAATTATAAGATGTTGACTTTGTGATATTACTTATGTCCCAAAATGGTTGATAGATTTTTTTAATGATATCTATATGTAAATGTAACAATTAATATGGGACGGAAATAATATTTAGATTAGTACAGCGTGCGATGGGTAAATTGTCGCGTATGACCGTTGTTTCTTTTTGGTTTCATCGAATGCCGATTATAATAGGATCATCGGCGCTCCATCTGTGAGAAAAAGAGCAGCATGACGCAATTCACTCCGCCAGAAATTTGAAAACGGCATACTGAACCGCTTGGCATTCGTACCGGAAGTTCCAGTACAAACACTTCAAATTTTTTGACAGTGTAAAGGATTCGGAAATCGTTGGATGATATTTAGTCAACATCATGGTGTTTGGAGTGATCATTAGTGATGGCGACAGTGATGTCTCCATTCACAAGACCTCAGACTGAACACCGAGGGCTACATCGTGCCTTGAGGAGGCAGTGCTCTCCTGGGTGCTGGAAGATGAGTGGCTGCAGAAAGATCCTATATCTGGCAACAGGACTTTGGCCCATGCCGCACAAACAGGAATAATCCAGTCATGGCTGTCAGACAATTACTGCGACCATATCACACCTTATATTTGGACACCTAACTCCCCAAACACCATGACGCAATTCACTTTGGAAACAGCAAGCTGTACTGATTGGCATTCACGCCGGAAGCTGCAATATGAACATTTCAGATGTGTTTGGGTGTCAATCTGAGGTCAACATCATGGTGTTTAGAGATGGCGACGTTATGCTTCCATTCATCTTCCCAGAGGCTTCATACTCAACACGGAGGAATACAAGAGGAGGTAGAGATGCCATTGTTCAAAAGGGTGGCAGCTGTAAGACCCTATGTCTGGCAAGAGGAATCTGCACCATGCCACACCAGCAAGAGAACCCAGTCATGGTTGTCAGGCAATTTCTGCGATTACATCACCCCTTACATCGGACCACCTAACTCCCCAGATTCCAATTTCCTTATTATATGTGGGGGCAGTTGAGCGAAAGACCAATTAAACGGCTTGTACCACCAAAGATGAACTGAAGACAGTGATTATGGCAGCATTCAAGAACTTGAACTCAGAATCAGTCCAGAAGAGGTGCAGGAGTTTCCGAAGTCGTCTGGATCTGTGGTTGAAACCAATGGCGGTTTTATTGAATAAATGTGCTCTTTAGTTTTTCAAGATATGTTTGTGTGATTTTGATAAATATATCTGTTAAAATACAAACCAAGTTAGATTGCAACACGATAGCTATGAAGTGCATAGTGAGCCTGAATGTAATGAAGGCGAAAATGTCATTTAAGACAAACATGACAGTGAAATCGAGTGATACAGACTCGGAAGATGAACAATCGCTGGAGGAACACTCCTATGAAAAAAGAAAAAAACAACCAAGATCTCTTATATATCGACAATCTCTTGGAAAGACGAAGGAAGACAGGGAGGAGACAAAAGCTCCCAGAAGACGTACCAAGGAAAATGTGGGGATAAGACCACTTCAGTACAGGGAGATGAGCTGACTCATTTACATATGAAGGCAAAAAGTAATATAAGTAGCTACAGCTATTGCCCATGAGGCAGTTGAGCGAATACTACTTCCCGTGAGTCACTAACACTCCGCTACACCGAGTAAGCAAAATATCGATTAGTGAAAAATTCAGAA
>OZ038512.1:39210544-39270544 GCA_964036315.1 Acanthosepion esculentum
ATGTACGTAGGTCTTTACTTTTTCGTACAAACAATTATTTTTATTTCATGGATGACTTTCGGCGGATTTTATAATTAAATTAAATTTATAATTAAATTCGATTATTTCCAAATTTATTTCCGACTTATAAAAATTGCTATCGTACAAAAGTTCGTCGAAGAAATCACGTAAAAAAATCGCCACAACATTGGCAGTATCTGTCTATATTTCTGAGATGAGGTATTATGTACCCTATTTACATTGTTCGTACTATCGTGCTCATCTTTGTTGCCATATTTATCACGACGTTTCGGCCTTCTTCACGCGGTTGGAATGTCGAACTGAACTATTTATTTCATTCGCTGGGGTAGACTGTTATAGTTTCATTTGCCATGTCTAATGGATATCAGTTATCTCCTGTTAATTCCCCTCTCCAAATCCTCCACCGCCTTAACCAGGTATTGAACTCACACTCTTTGGGTCCTGTCACTGGATCTAACTAACGCCTTTATTCACTGTGCCAAGAGAGGAATTGACAGGCGATAACTGATAACTGACATTCATTAGATATGGCACGTGGAGCTAGAACTGTCTACCTCAGCGAGCAAAATAAAGGGTTCGGTTCAACATTCCAACCACCTGAAGAACGCCGGAGTGCACAACGGCCGAAACGTTGTGATAAATATGGCAACAAAGATGAGCACGATAGTCCGGAAAGTGTAAATAGTGTAGACACTGGCAGTAATGAAAACGTGGGAATCTAAAATTTCAGGATTGCAGGTTTAGATCCGGCCTATAATGTCTGTAATTTGCTCACGGAGTCAGCCTGATCCAAAAAAATATATTGGGCAACGTCCTCTATGAGTCAAGATGAAAACACGAACAATTTCATTTTGAAATACTGTCTGTGAGAACAGATTTTTTTCATTTGAAATGAGCTATTGAAAGTTATAGAGTTGTGTCCCTTTAAATTGGGAAAAGTGTGACACACTGACATTAGCATTTATTATATAGATTTATATTTAAAAAAATTAGAATTTCTTTTATCAATAAAAGCAGTTCATTCTACGTTTGCTTTTAATGTCTTATAACATTTGGAAGCTTAATTTCCAGTATGACCAGGTATTCAGTCGTGTAACTCTCCACGTATTGGGTTCATTCGAACGCGACTAGTAGCATTACTATACTTTCATATTGTCTTGTTTCGGAGTTACCTATTTGCCCATAGATGGACACTAAGGGGTGCTACCACACACACACACACACACACACACCACACACACACACACACACAGAGTGAGAGAGAGAGAGAGCTGAATTAGATGATCGAGCGTATGTCCGTGTATCGGTCGATAATTAAAACAGTAGTCAGTTTGACATACACTGGGCAGCATAGTATTTTTTTTAAATTTTTAGTCCTAGTACTTTTTCTTTGCCACCAACACTGATAATCTGTGAAATGTTATTGTATTCTTTTTTATATCTGAATTTTTTTGGCTACGTTTTTCTTTTTCTTTTTTTTTTTTATTTGTTTGAATCCTCAAACATTAGCATTTATTCTTCAAACAAAAACTCCATACTGGTTGCAAAGGTCACTAAACATTTTTTTTTTATTTGAAGTAGACATTGTGGCCAAGCAAAACATATTTTTTAAAAAGTCGGTATTCAGTGGGAGCTGTTAGGCTGACGTGTTGCTGTTTTTTTTCAGTAGTAAAGAAAAGGCTCGAGCTTTCCTTTAGTTTTTTGTTCGTATACGATTTTCAGTAACCTTTAATAATATGGCCCGTAGTGTCAAGCATATGGCCATGTTGCTCGTTTTGAATATTGTTTTCCTTTGTCTGTATTAAATTACATCTCTACCTATAGAAGGCAGAATGTGTGTGTGTGTGTGTCTGTGTATGTGTGTGTGTGTGTGTGTGTGTGTGTGTGTGTGTGTGTGTGTGTCTGTGTGTGTGTGTCTGTGTGAGTGTGTGTAACGGATGCACGGCCGCAATTTTCGACGGATTTTCACCAGAATTTACATGCACATGCTCCAAGTTAGTAAAAAGGCCAAGACCGACGTTGCATTTCCCAACTCCCATTGATAGTGGAAATAATCGATTTTTTCATGCTTCTACGGCAGTTTTCATGTAGTTTGCGGCCATTTTCTACTGGCCACTGTGCGAACCCATAGCTGGCTGCCACGAATAGGCAGGGAGATTTTATTGGCCAGCGTGAGAGCCAACAGCTGACTGACACGAATGTTAACTAGCATGCTAGTATGCAAAAAAAAATCGATAGCTGCATTCGTCACAAGTGGGAAAAAATTAAATCTGCCTGGCACTTTACCCCAATTGGCTCATTCGCTTGCTTAAACTCAACGTTGATTCTGATTCCGCAGAACTGGGTTGGGTGTGAAAAAATATTTGTTGTTAACATTCTTTTTTCATTTGGTTTTTCCAGTTACGAGTCCTTTTTTAAAGCTGATCGTTTTGTCTTCATTTTGTTTAGTTCTTTTTTCGTAACAGATTTAATGTTTAGTATAGAGCTTTGAAAAAATTCGCAGTGTGATATAGGCAAGAAGTAAGGCATGTAGCAACATCAGCACGGCAAAGGGCACTCCTTTAAAGGCAAGGAAGGGCAAAAATATATTAAGTCAAGTGATAGCGATTGCTGTATGAGTCGTACGATTTTTGAATCAAGCACGGGCAACGCCGTGCTATGCTGCTAGTATCAAATATAAGTGAAATCTTGAAAGGAAGGCTCATTACTTTCAGCTTACAAAATCATCATTCCTATTACATCTGTCTCATTATTCTTCACGCACCGTATCACCTTTTTGTTATCCCTTCTAAATCCGCCATCTATATACTCCCGCTCACTAAGTAGGTTACGCATTGATTTCCTTTGTCACTCTTCCCTTCAATCTGTCTTGTGACTGATAGATTTTCCAAGATCTCTTCGTCGTTGCTCACATATTCGGTACATGTCATCCTCAGCATCCTTCTGTAGAACTGCATATCTGTTGCTTCATGTCTCTTCTTTACCTTTGAGGAGATTCTATATCATTCACTGTCATACAGAAGTACAGATATCGCGTAACATTTCAGTACTCCTTTCTTTGTTTCTAGCGAAATGTTTCTGTTTCTTTATATTCTGCTTAGATTTTGGAACGCATCTTCGGCTATCCGAACGCAGTGTCGCACATTCCTTTCCCTTTTGCTAACATCCATGCATTCAGTTTTCCCTGCAGCTGACATTTAATCTTTCTGCTCGCTTTGCTTTGGTTGGCGACTTTGTAGATTTATTTCTGTGTTTGCTGTAAACACTGTAACATCTGCAGATCTTACGTTGTTGAAATTTTAACGCAAATCATGAAACCTAGGATTTCTAATTCTCTCAGTATCGCGCCGATAAACAAGTCAGAATTTTAAACACTTTCATCTGTCCCGATTTCTTTTAATATATTCCTATCCATTGTAGTCCTGAATAAAATGTGTCTATTGCTATATCTCCTAAACCGAATCATTTACACAGGCTTGTTACGTAGGTTATGCGTTATTTTCCTTTTCCCGATTCTCTCACCTATTCAGTCCTCATGTTATCAATATCCTTCCGTCAAATTACATTTCCGTTGCTTCAAATAAACTAACCTCTGTGCTCTGTCCCTCCAGGACATTAGTGACCATAGATCTCCACAACTTCCTGTCCTTTATAGCACATTTTGTCTTTTTGATATGCCACCAAAACCCTGTTCTGCTATCCATTTGCACGAGCTCGTTCGGTAAGTTATTCACTGCTGTCTTCTGTCCTTCTTACATTCAATAAGTCCCGTGGGTGTCAAATTTGCCAAGCCCTCTTTCCTTATGTGCCCTAGAAATTTCATTTGTTTCTTTCTAATATTAAATAGCCAGTTATGTGACATGCGTGATTCAAGCTTAGGCAATCATGTATCTTTCGATAGATGAATGACGACGCGGATTTTTCTGGCAGTAGGCTACCGTTTCTTTCTGCTGTAAGCCAGTTGCCATCCAATGCTATAGAACCCGGTCTGCACATAGCTGAGCGAGAAGAGGATTCTGTTCTGTTGCTTCAAGTCTTTTTTTCATCTGTTAGGAAATTGTCCAGTATTCCCTGTCATTATGACAGGGGTGGGCAAACTTTTTAGTACAAGGGCCGCATTCTAAAAATAATATAGTATAAACCTAAATAATTGATATTTAAAATTGGCAAAATAAAGGGTTTTTAAAGGAAAAATATAGTTTTAATAAATAACATTTTAAAGCGGGCCGCACGAAATCGTTTGGCGGGCCGCATGTCGCCCGCGGGCCGCATGTCGCCCGCGGGCCGTAGTTTGCCCACCCCTGCATTAAGAGATCTGATGCTACATAATCTTTCTGTACTAGTTGTTTGTTTCTAATGAAATTTTCCTGTTTCTTAACCCTATGAGCCCTGCATTCCTGAACAATATGAAACCCTTCTGCCTGAGCTCCTGGGTCAATATTTGCAAATAATTGTTATGTCATGTTTCACGGTAGATATAAAAAATAGTTACAAGTGTTTACCTACTGTTCAACCCGTAGTTGGACATTAAGTCATTTTTCTCTACCGCTGTTTAACCGGTGGCTGGGAATTACGTCATTTTCTCTACCACCGGTAAAGCGGTGGTCAGGGCTCAAAGGTTTAATACTTTGCTGACCTTTTGAAAGATACGTTTCAACTGCGGATTTCGTTGTCACTTTTTAAAACACTTCAGAGATATGTTTAATGCTATTGCTATTGTTTAATGTTTCTTCTGTTGACAAACATACATTCTGTCCAGTATTTACATTAGTCGGACTATTGTCCTCATTTTTGTCGCCATATTTGTCACAACGTTTCGGCCGTTGTACGCTCCGGCCTTCTTCAGGTTATTGGAATTTCGAACTGAACCCTTTATTTCGATCACTGGGGTAAATACTGTACATAATAGTACATAATACCTCATCTCAGAAATATAGACAGACTCTGAAGGATCGGTACAGACCCGATATACCAAAAATATGGAGACAAATTGAGAAATCCTACCAGAAACTGGCACGAATTCGAACCATCTTGGCGACAAAGATGAGGACAATAGTCCGACTAATGTAAATACTGTACATAATACCTCATCTCAGAAATATAGACATACATTCTGTCTTCGTACACTTGATGTTCTGTCCTTTCCTCTCGATTTCCTTTATTACCTACTGCAGGAGTTCTTGTAGATTACTTCCTGTGTCTGCTATCGACCCTGTGTCAGCCTTATATCTAATGTCCTTAAGACTCCGGTTGGCAACAACGAATCCTGGTCGGACTTTGAAATTCATGTTAATATGTTCGCTTTCCAACCATTTAAAAACAAATCAGTTTGTAAATCACTTAATTTAAATCATTGAATCTTGATTGCTAATGAGCTGCTGATAAATAATTCATAGATATTTAAAATAAGTTTCTCACCTCCCAAACTATTGTGGAATCGATCAGCAATGAAGAGAAGCAAATGGCTATCACAAAGCTGCTCAAAATCAGAAGACTTATTTGAAGCCCTCGTATAGCTAATTCCTTTCTATGGGGACTACGGATTGAAGAGGCCAGCAGTTACACATTAGTTGCAATACCCTTTTGGCAGTGTATATGTTATGGGTCCTTACCTATAGCTACATAATGAACTCTTCCTAACACTATGTATACTACGCCTCTCAAGAGAGAGAGGAACGAATCGAGTCGAGCCGATAGTAGTTCACTCCAAACCAGACTGACAGTCATACTAACATCTTCCACATATTGTATTATTATTCCGTGTAATATATCTTCGTTACTTCTATACTTGGGTTCGTGTTGTTCTTCCTTGGTCCTAACCTGGACCATAACAGTATATGTCTTTTAAGGGGGAATCTTGGCCGTAGAGACTTGACAGTTCTGAGAGATTTTGGCTAATTAAAGGTTACCAGTATTTCTATATTTGTATAAATCCAAAACCGGATTAAAGAGAACGGTCCTCCCGACTGTAATCGAATGTGTATCCTTTTTCGATTTGGAGGACAGTAGACATTCATTTCACTGTTTGAATAACAAAGATGTCTATTCAAACATTCGTTCCCAAGAAAGATACATTTGCTGGTAATAAATAATTTCGGATAAATTAAATATTTAATAAATTAAAAATATTATGATTGCTCCAAAATGTCCTTATGTTTTTGGTATGAAAATGAATTTAGTAGGTATAATGATTTAAAAAAAATATAATTGTGTTTTGCTTTAATGTACTGTCCTCTTCTAACTTAATGATAAAAACGCGCCTGGTTGTGGTCTCTTATATTAAAAAGGGAATACCTGACAGCTGCTTTTCAACCTCCAATCAGTGGTTAACTGGGGCAAGAAATGTCTTGTAAATTTTAACGCCTCCAAAGCTAAACTGCTTTCATTTAACCACAATAAAGAACCTTTTCTTCTTACCATGAGCATGGCCGGCGCTTGACTCGATGAGAGCAACACACTACGTCTTTTTGGCCTCACGATTTGCACGGACTTGAAGGAAGAGACTATATTGAAACAATAACTGCACCTACTACTATCGTGCTAAAAATATTAGTAAGAGATACATAAGGCGAGGGAGAGAGAAAGCGTCAATAGATTTTTAACGTTCAAACGACTTAACACTTGACCGACGCTAAAGTTTCTCGTATCAACTCTGAACAGGGTTATATAATTTTTTATATACCAGAACAATGTTAGAAAAACAATGGCAAAGTAGACAATTTTTAAAAAATCTTTAGAAATTCATTGGATCGCTGCGTTGATGTAAACTTCATGTGATATCCTATATTGCGCCAATGTGGGATACTTAATAGAGAAAGGGCCAGAAACATACAGAAACTACTACACAATATGCCCCAAAACATATTTAAAAAATAATTTAAAAGTTCAAAAGTTTCAGCGTGCCCTCTCCATGCGCATGTATAATCACGTCAACGTAAACATCACTTTTGTCCGATTAAATCGTAAAGAAGGAGACGCGTAGCACGAAATATTTTTTTTCCGAATTTATCATTGGTTTTCGTAATAGATATAGCAAAGTTTATATTTCATATATGTAAGAAGTTTGCTAAGTATACCGATTACATAAATCAATTAAATCGGCAATTTGAAAAATTTTATTAAAAAAATTACAGACAGAATTTATCGTATAATATTTAAATAAGCCTTTTGCTGACAGTCTAAAATGAGATCAAGGCTCACTACAAAATACAGAAAATGAACAATGAAACATTAAAAGAACAGAAGGGAAAGTTATTCCTTTAAAAATGAATTTGCCTGAAGAATGTCACGAGACCGGAAACGCGTGTAGCAAAAATACGAAGAATAAGATATAATATATACACTAAAACAAGTCCACATTATAACCAAAACACGTTTGCAGTTTCTCTCTTTAAAAAAAAAATATAGATTTTTCTCTAGCTGGAACAATTATAAACTTTTTCCACATATATATATATATATATCCGATGCGATGAGAACGAAAGTAATATATAAATTCCAACGTTCGCAGCGTTAATTCAAAAAGAGCTCGATACAGGTACTAGAGCGATAATTATTTATTTATTATAATTTTATCATATAGACAAAACCATTATACTCACAACAAAGATGCACCTTGGTTTCAGTGTATTTTAACTGCACATCGACGGGTGTGGGTCGGAAATGGTTATCTTTTCGACCCTCACCCGTAGATGTGCAGTTAAAATGCACTGAAACCAAGGTGCATCTTTGTAGTGAGTAAAATGTTTTGTCTATATTATAAAATTATAATAAATAAATAATATATATATATATATATATATATATATATATATATATATATATATATATATATATATATATATATATATATATATATATATATCATTAGCAATAAAAATAAGTAGCTTCCAGAAGAATCTGCTTAAATTTGTGCCTGATTATAGCAGGAAAGCGTATGAAACTGGCGGCCATGGTCGGTCAATGTCCACTTGAAATTTGGCTTAAAATATATTAAAGCTCAGCTATTTATTATGGTATTGAGCATTTTTTTTCCTGTTTGCAATCTGAGGCAGACACTTTTGGGAGTTGTTTATTCTTAATTCTATTAATGATAAATTCTGACATGGATGACTTTAATGTTCCGGTATTATACAGCAATCTTTTGCTTGAAGCTGTAAGCTCATCTACCGTGGTGTTATTATTCCCCCAGGAACCTGTAAATAATTTCTGGTGGATTTTTAATTTTCTCTCGGCTATATTGATCTTGCCCGGATAGGTTTCACTAACCCTAGGGAGTTTTGTTAGCTTACCATCTTGGGCTTTCGTGCGAGTATTTCCTGTTTTCAGAAACTACAGCTGCAGAGCGCAAGATGATTGCTCAAAAACGTATGAAACTGGCAGTTCAGTTGTGGTCGGTCACTACGCACTTGAAATTTGACTTAAAATCGCTCTCCTCTCTCTCTCTCTATATATATATATATATATATATATATATATCTATATATATATATATATATATATAGATAGATAGATAGATAGATAGATAGATAGATAGATAGATAGATCTTACCAGTTTGTGATTGGAAGGGATAATACCAAGGAGGAAAGAAATCCAGGGAGAGCTCACTGTAGACTACAGAGTATTATAATGATAATATGAAGACGGAGACTTTAATTGTCCATTTCGATTATAATTTATTTCGTTAACTCTGAGCAGTTCAACTCTTCAGGCCGAAATCCGAAAATCTCCGCCAATGGAGAAACTATTTTCTCCATTTACGGATTTATCATCTTCTTCTTCTTCTTCTTCTTCTTCTTCTTCTTCTTCTTCTTCTTCTTCTTCTTCTTCTTCTTTCTGATATATATTATATATATATATATATATATATATATATATACATATATATATATATATATATATATATATAAATATATATATATATATCATCTCTTTCTCTCTCTCTCTCTCTCAATATATATATATATATATATGTATGTATATATATATATGTATGTATATATATGTATGTATATATATATATATATATATATATATATATATATATATATATATATATATATATATATATATATATATTTCTTATGTGTTAAGCATTGAGCTCGAAGTTTCTGATATATATATATATATATATATATATATATATATATATATATATATATATGTATGTATGTATTCTTCATTTACGGAAGAGATTTTTGTATTTCGGTCTGAAGAGTTGAACACATCGGTGTTCAGGAGATAAATGAATAATTAAAGTCTCTGTTTTCTTATTATCATTATAATCCTCTGTAATCTACACTGAGCTCTCCCTGGATTTATATCCTCCTCAGAATTATCCCTTCCAGTCACCAACTGGTAAGACCTATATATATATAGGGTGTTCATAAAGTATCTTTAAATTTAAACAAGTATTAACAAGAAAAAACTATATGGATATTGTTAGAAAATGAGGAGTAGTTATTGAATTTTGTAACTAATTTAATACACCTCTATAAGGGCACCATTAGTTGTACGAAGCACATCAAGACGGTACTCGATTTCTTGCCATGTTCGCTGTTACAGAGCCTCATCAATGGTTTATCACTTGGCTCGATCGCCTGTAAGTGTTGCACTTTAACCATTTCGAAGCGTACAATCGCAACTTCTTGTGCGACTCTTTGTACTGTTGAACGTGGCTGTTGTAGCCGCCTGGCAGCAGTACGGATGGACTTTGTAGGAGAACCCTGAAAGGTTTGTCTTACACGACCGACTCCATAAATTTGTTCCGCCATGCACGAATTGACGGACTTGGCGCTGGATTCTTCAATACTTAGTTCTGTAGATTCGTTGGGTCTGTGTATCTTATTTTGTTTCAATAAACCATAACGCACATTGTGCCTTTTCTTAAGGAATAGCCATCTCTTAGGGGCCCATTTAACAGTAAAATTTTCATCAACAGGATAATTTAAATATACAAATGCTATGCGATATAAAACTTTAACTACTGAGTACCTAGAATAAATTTGATTCTGCTATTTCATCAACTGCCTCTATCTCTCTCTCTCTCTCTCTCTCTCTCTATATATATATATATATATATATATATATATATATATATATATATATATATATATATATATATATGTATATATATATATATATTATAAATTTACTTATTCAAAAATATTGTTCCATCGCAACACATGAATTACCATGTTTCAAAAACAGAAGCTAATAACTTCAAATTTAATTATAGAATTAAATTAAACTCCCTAGTTCTGTTTCATTTTCATTCGAATTTTGGAATAACTTATTTTGGAATTTTCTGAGTTTTATAAGCACATATTCAGTAAATTTCAAAATAGGTTATTCCAAAATTCGCTTGAAAATCAAACAGAACTAGGGACTTTAATGTTTTAGCTTCTGTTTTTGAAACATGGTAATTCCTGTGTAGCGAAGGAATAATATTTTTAAATAATTAAATTTATAATATTTATGCTCTGTAAATTTGCATTGATCACTGTTTTGTAAAAATAAAAATATTAATAAGAACACCGAATTATATATCTTACTGTTCTTTTTCTTTATTATAATATATATATATATATATATATATATATATATATATATATATATATATATATATATATATATATATATATATATATATATACATATATATATATATATATATTAGATAAATAGATATGGGTATGACAAATCATATGTATATATACTTGCCCGTACATATTTTTTCTCGGGTCTATTAAAATAGTGCTAAATGCTATATAACAGAGCTATTAAGTATATATTATTGAATATACATGATATCCCACGTCGATAGAACGACTCCGATTTCCAGGCAAACACACAATCTCTAGGTGAACGTAAAGCGTTATAAATTCCGTGTTCTTGTGGTACTGATTTAAAATTCTGTCTCAAGACTTTTAATTTTTTTGTAGTCAATTATACTTAATTATTTATAATTTATATCATTCAAATTCTTAAGTTCGAAATATGAATATTTTTTTAAAATATTTTAAATGATTTTTAAAAAATTCAATTTCCGTAAATACGCTATGTGTCAAGGGAGATAACTCCTTTTTGCAGTAAAATCGTCGTCAGTTGTAACAGAAATAATTGGGACTCGTTAAAATATATTAAAGTAAGCTTTCAGGAGGGTAACATAATTATAAGTTGAGACTATCTAACGCATTTAGAAGCTGGCCTTATACATACAAATGTGAAAATACATATTCACACGTCATAAAATATATCGAGTATAATCTAACAAAATTTGTGTAGATTTGTAACATTTAAAAACTAAATCAGTTTCTTTTCAAATTCAACAATAACCTGAAACTGATCTCTCATAAACAACCGAAATACGGATAATTTTTTTTAAAAAGTTATATACTAACCACAACGGCAAAATTATGTCTCATTTAAAAAAAAAAACACCGTCATGTGACAGGCAAACACTTTAGTTATACTGATACAAATAAAACTTATTCGCCTACTGTAACCTATCTGTCTTTATTCTTTTAAATGTCATTTTATTCAAGTCAGTTTATAAGCCACAATTTGAAAATTAAATATCCTATTTGAAGATATTTTTGAACCCTTATAAATACATGTCAATTATTGGTGACATTCTGAAGGGCGAAGTTGATTCTGAAAACAAATCTCGTTGCCACCCGCTGTGTTATAAAGTGCGAGCAATATCATCAAAGTATTACAGATGTCCTCACATAAAACCTATTAAAACTTCTATTTATTTTTATTTTTCTTCTTATTTTTTGCTGTCATCGATCCTTTGAATGTGTTTCTATTTTCATTCCGGGTGGGCAAAGCTACAGTATGTCAAACGACAAAATAACTGGCTAGAACGTGCCTCCATGGTAGCACATTGCATTAATCAAAGTAACATTTGGCAGGCTTTGTGAATTAACAAGCGATTCTTAATCAAACAAACATTCTTTTGTGTTTTCTTGTTCCTAATTAAGATTTTAATGGCGCCTCAAGAACCGTTTTTTTTTTCTCTATAGAATTCAGGAAATCGATCTTCGTGATATAAAGAAATTGAAACGTGAGGCGCTACTTCTGATTTTGCAAGAAGATTTCATCCTTACATGCGGAATCTTTAATTTGGTTATGATAGATGAATGACTCAGAGTCATGGAAACAAAAATGGCCGTGCTTTAGCTTGTTTTAATGTAACAAAATAATGCCATATGTTCAAAAGCGGTTGATTTTTCTCTTGCGGGCGTTCTAGTGATAAGACATTTTTTATTTTCGATTTAACTCAATGAACAGCATACGACAAGGTTTTGAAATGTATTCAAACAGTGATAATATTAACTAGGGCGCATAACGAAAAAGGGCTTGGAAAATTTGACATTCACAGGACAGATTGACGGTAAAAGACAGAAAAGAAACACACAACTTAGCTGGCGAACTTGTGTGAATAGATGGTAAATCAGGGTTTAGGAGAGATAACAAAAAAGATATAAGAGCTACAAGGAACAGGAAAATGGAGAGAGCTGTGATAGCCTACGTGGGGGCACGGTACATAGAAGAAGAATATTAAATACAAAGAAATGGGTTGTTTAATTACCACACACGATTGTTTTTTTTTTGTTTTAGGTTTGTTTTGTTGTTTTTTTTGTTTTGTTTTTTCCGGCTTATCAAACATTTGAAAGTTATTTAAAGCTAGCAAACATTTTTCGATTGTGAGAATTTTGGGGAGATTATTTTAAGATACATGTCATACTATTTAACTCATAGCTTGGGGGAGACGGTGGATTTTACCTTTGCCAGAAGTATTTTTGGGTAAGTGAATATAATGAATCCGACTGGAATTGGAACTCGGCTCACCGATTTCTCTTTCCGAGCCGGTATATATTGCATCACCAGCGCATCTAAGCTTACAGTATCTGGTATTACCAAGCGGTCATCCATCTAGGAACCAACCAGTTTCAACGTTGCTTAACCGGCTATCCTCCGAGAACTTAAACCATCCATGACCCTTTTTGTTCAAGCTACATGGCACAAAGTTATCATATTATGGCTTAACTCGGCTAAGATGGTGATCTCATGCCTTGTCTCAAGACGCCTATGTGTGGTAGGGCGAACTCTGCAGCAATAAATCTTTCTAAGGCAGCTGCTGATTATTTGTTAAATGGAGAGAAGGCAAGTTTAACGGCCTTGAATACAACCCTGATTAGTGGAAGGGGGGGTCTTTTTGTTTATTATTAGAATGTGTCAACGAAGAATATATGTTTATATACATTTTGTATTATAGATACACCCCGATACGTGAACGCAATATTCAGGCTGAGGATTGTGTTCTAGCATGGAACATTGTGTTGTCACTCTGTGTCGACATCACTGTCCATATTTATGTATATATAAATATATCCAAATAAGTTTCATTAAAAAGAACAGACAAGGTCTGTCTTTTCATTTTATATTTTTCACAATTTTCTTATGTGTTAAGCATTGAGCTCGAAGTTTCTGATAAACTGTCAGTAGTTTATAGTTTGTTATTTTTGCTCAAGATCCAATGTGGAATTCTTAATCCTGTTATTCTTTTGAAGTTGAAAGTTTGAAATGGTTTAACGTGATGTCATGTGTCATGGCTATTGGCAACGAGTTCCCACAAAAATGTATTTGTTTCTAATTTATTTTATTTATTTATTTATTCATTTTTTTTCATTTATTTATTTTTTATTTCTCCAATTATATTATTGTTGAGTCTTGACTCAATGTTGAATCTCGCCTATTGCATGGAATAATAATGCAACACAAATGTACTTAGAACAAGAATGCATTATAACAAGAAAGTGTACACAATAAGTACATATAGTATTTCTGTATATTTCTGGGAAGACGTTCCTGGAGAATGTGTTGACTAGTCGCAGTCTATCAGAGTCTCTAGTTGGATCTCGTGATTCCTCCTCCCTCGTCTTCCGGTACCAACCACTATTTATATAGTTGGAAGTCACCTATGCAGATTAGGTGGATCCTACACAACAATTATCTAAATATCACTCCATTTTATTTATTTCTTCATTTCTTTATTTCATCATTGATTTTATTTATTTATTTTTCATTTATTTATTTCTTCATTTATTTTATTTATTTATTTCTCCATTAATTTATTTCTTCATTTATTTTATTTCTTTATTCCTTTATTTCATCATTTATTTTATTTATTTATTTTTCATTAATTTTATTTATTTATTTCTCAATTTATTTTATTTATTTCTTCATTCATTTTATTTATTTTATCATTTATTTATTTCATCATTTATTTTATTTATTTTTCATTTATTTATTTATTCATTTATTTTATTTATTTATTTATTTCTCCATTTATTTTATTTATTTATTTATTCATTCATTTTATTTATTTATTCATTTATTTATTTCATCGTTTATCTTATTTATTCATTTTTTCATTTAATTATTTCTTCATTTATTTTATTTATTTTTTTTTTCATTTATTTATTTTTCCATTTATTTTATTTATTTACTTATTCATTCATTTTATTTATTTATTCATTTATTTATTTCATCGTTTATCTTATTTATTCATTTTTTCATTTATTTATTTCTTCATTTATTTTATTTATTTATTTTTTCATTTATTTATTTCTTCATTCATTTTATTTATTTATTTATTCATTTATTTATTTCATCATTTATTTTATTTATTTATTTATTTTTTCATTAATTTTATTTATTTAATTATTTATTTCTCAATTTATTTTATTTATTTCTTCATTCATTTTTTTATTTTATCATTTATTTATTTCATCATTTATTTTATTTATTTATTTATTTCTCCATTTATTTTATGTATTTATTTCTTCATTCATTTTATTTATTTATTCATTTATTTATTTCATCATTTATCTTATTTATTTATTTTTTCATTTATTTATTTCTTCATTTATTTTATTTATTTATTTTTTCATTTATTTATTTCTTCATTTATTTTATTTCTTTATTTCTTCATTTATTTTATTTATTTATTTCTCCATTTATTTTATTTATTTATTTCTCCATTTATTTTATTTATTTATTTCATCATTTATTTTATTTATTTATTTTTTCATTTATTTATTTCTTCATTTATTTTATTTATTTATTTTATTCTGAATATAGTCAATAATTAAACAGACATGCCATGTCTGTTCTTTTTAATCAAACATGTTTGGATAAATAATTGCTGCCTAAATATACTTAATTTATATGAGTTATCTGTTATATATTGCATATTAATTTTTGCATATTGCATATTAATTTTTACTACAAATAAAAAAAGAATCTATGTGGGAGAAACAGGTACGGAATCCAGTCCTCAGTTCAATAAAAAATGAACGTCAAAGACAAAAACTGTAATTTACCTGTCGCTGCACATTTCAACTAACCGCACCACAGCATCGATAACATCAGATGCGTACATTTACTGTCTTAGTTCGTGCTTATTTGCACTTAAACGAAGTCTGAATTAAAATACATCTTTAAAATAAAATCATATATTAATAGATTTAAACAGGAATTTAGACTGACTCAAAAAATATTTCGACCGAGATCCTTCTACAAATACAATCCTAATCATGGCAAACTGCTAGGCCAAAAACTATCAAATTTCTTACAGTAATACAACACATGGGGTAAAATTCCAACAACAACAAAATTGCATTGTTTATTTCTCAACTCGTTGAAAATTGACACAGGCGTGACCGAAAATTCCAATTTTAAAATCTTTCTCTTCATACTTCGTTTTAGTCAAAAGACCGACCAATATAAATAAATATCATCAGTCTTATTGACAATATTTTTTTAAATTTTTGTTGTTTTTTATTCCACGAATTTCATTAACCGGCACATAAAATCAATACACACACACTCATATATTGTCCAATTGTTAGATTAAGCTTTGGACCTTTGTATCTTAGAAATGATTAGAGATCTTACTGGAATTGTCAGAGAGTTTTATAACACTATTGGATTCTATTTTGAACAATAAGAATGCATTTAGCTCTAAGTTGAAATAATGATCTTTCTTCTTGTTGTGACCTCCTG
Source organism: Acanthosepion esculentum (assembly GCA_964036315.1). Taxonomy (NCBI): domain Eukaryota; kingdom Metazoa; phylum Mollusca; class Cephalopoda; order Sepiida; family Sepiidae; genus Acanthosepion; species Acanthosepion esculentum. The sequence goes on from OZ038512.1 coordinate 39,226,644, forward strand.
ATCCAATTTCCCCTCTCTGTTGCTCCCACTTTTTAAAAAATTATTCACTATTCTCTTGATGGTTCTTGAATGGACTTTGAAGATGAAAGCCAGATTATGAATGTTGGTACCATTACCGAAGCCTTGAATGATCTTTTTTCTCTCTCCATTGCTCAGTTAGGAAGACATAGTGGGGTTGACACTAAACGATTTTAACCTGTTCTCTTTCTAACTGAATAACTTTTTTTCAGTGATACTTATGGCTAATAGTGTCTAGATGGTGAATTGTCTCATCTGAAAACCTGGGAAAAAAACTGATAAGTTCAGTGATTTTTAGATATTATTTATTTTGAAGGATGGAAAATTGTCACATGCAGTTACATGATTTGGGCAATTGTGCTGTTACACACGGTATATATATATATATATATATATATATATATATATATATATATATATATATATATATATATATATATATATATATATATATATATATATATATATAACAGTAATAATAATAATAATAATAATATATATATATATATATATATATATATATATATATATATATATATATATATATATATATATATATGATTTAGTGTATATATCTTATTACTATTACTGATGTAGTGATTTTGTTCCAAATATTTTCCGCTAATCCAAAAGCCATTTTCATTTGGCTTTCCAACCTGTGTTGCTTGGGAGTGGTAATAATTTAGTTCGTAATAGAGTTTTTATTTTAGTAATAAAAATATTAACTGTCGGTCTGTTATTTTATATATATTTATATATATATATATATATATATATATATATATATATATATATATATAATGAGTACTTTAATTATCTTCAATCCATATAAAATTTCTTATAAAACTCGAACCAAAATTGCATAAAATATGTTCTCATTCCATTCTATTATAACGGATATTGTTAGGTAGCAAGGGTGAATAGCAGGAGAATGGTTGGATTCATTACTTTCCTCCGACTATTTACCCGTACGTAACGGTAACGAATTCGACTGGTATGGATGCGCAGTGTTGTGTATTCATCTAGAGTTATAGTGATGTTTTATTTTCCAAAGACAGTCAGCACATTGTGGCTGTGTTCTTAGTTAATGTTATTGAGTGTGACTTTTTATTTTTGTTATAATTAGGGCTTCCATTATTTTTAATTGTTTCCACATACACACAACTCATACATTCATTTAAATGTAAAAATAAAATCATCCTTGATAATGGCTAAAACTATAGCCGAAACCGCTCGGAAATGTAGAACATGTAGACATTGTTTAAAAACTTTGTGTCCAGAAAAGAAAACACGTCTACGAAGACAAGAAAAATTAAATAAAAAGCTTAGTCGCAGTACCTTGTCTGTCTTCTTTAACGAAACACACACACAAACACACACACACACACACATATATATATATGTATACACACATATATATAAATATATATATATATATATATATATATATATGTGTGTGTGTGTATATATAATGGATAAATATCCGAGCAGGTTTTTGTACACACACGCACACACACACACACACACACACACACATATATATATATATGAAGAAATATTCTCTTAAGGTGTGCTATATTTATGGGACAAAGTGCTCAATATCAGAGATAGAGCGTGTGTAAATATAAAAGTGAACATTGAAGTCAACATTTAGAGGCGACAGGCTGTTGATGCGAGACGCAATCGTCATGCCTGACGATTGAGTCTAGCATCAAACAGCCTGTCGCCTCTAAGTGTTGACTTCAATGTTCCCTTCAATGTTTATATATATATATATATATATATATATATATATATATATATATATATATATATATAGTGTAAGAATATAATATATTAAAAAAATTTCATAATACACTACACTCTAGGCTTTAATGTATATATTTTAATAATTAATAAATATACAATGCCCCCCGTAGCATCAATATATAATGTATAGCGCTGTTATATTATAGCGAGTATTATTTTTGTTGCACCAGCGATATCACACACACACACATACAAACACACAAACACCTGTGTGTGTAAGATTCATGTTTTCCACAAACACTGTCTTCGCTTTATCTGTAGCTATGCCCTTACTGACAGGGACTCCAATTCTGAACAACATAGGTTGGATAAAATTATTTCTGGTGCAGTCCCAACTCAGATGGTCTAGATATGTCCCAAGTATGATTCGAGAACCGCACACCCAAGGTACTGTTATGTAGTACGGTTCAGTCTGATGCACGTAATGTAGACAGACCACTAATCTGCCAGCAAGACAAACTGAATTATAATCCTAAGCCTGTCAACGTAACAATTGCAGTGGAAAATGGAGGACTGTCTTCTGTGAAAATATAAAGAACATCGAAAAACCTCGTTTTGAATATCTTTCTTTTTTTTTATCTAAGATCTAACATATCTTCTTTATCTTCCATCAAACCTTCCAGCCTGTTCCATTCAAAGTCTTGTCATTTACACTAAATACGGCTTGATGTACACATCAGCAGATGGCCGGAAGTCACACTTAAGGCATGAACATATCAAAATTGATCTGAAAAGACTGTTGGGCTCTTATACGTCGAGTCTACAAGAGATGCCACTATCTGTCATATATATATATATATATATACATATATATATATATATATATATATATATATATATATATATATATATATATATATATATATATATATGTATGTATGTATGTATGTGTGTGTGTGTTGGGTTGTCTGTGTGTCTGTATGTATACACACAAACGAGAGAAAAAATAAATCAACAGATCGAAGCATTTACTTTTTAAAAAACGTGCTCAATACAAAATATTGTTATTTTTTATAACAGGTTATAAAATTATTTTACATAAATTAAAATGTTCATAGTATTTAAAATATAAAATTAATATGTACAATTTTTATATTGAATATATAAAATAAATCATTTTTTCTAAGAGGTTATAAAAATGTTTTTATTATAACCTCTCATATATATATATATATATATTTTAGAATTGGACATAGCCCGACAATTTATTTAAAGACATTTATATTATGTTTAACGTTCTTTTTATAGATACATGTATATAAAAAGAACGTTAAACATAATATAAATGTCTTTAAATATATATATATATATATATATATATATATATATATATATATATATATATATATATATATATATATATACACAGAATCAGCACTGTGTGGCGACTCTTATCTTACCACCTTAATGCTATCTATAAGATGGCTTTGAAAAACGTGAGGTTACTGAGTCAAGAAACCAACAGTCACCATGCCGTGTTGATTCCTATGTCGACACTGTATGTATCTATGTGTGTGAAGACATTCTTTCAGAAACGAATATAAAAAGGAAAAATATGTAGCCACAGGGCTTCAGATAATACAGGAAGGCCGTATGATATATCGGCCGGAAAACGATGTTACAAATGAAACAGATAAAGATAAGTGCCATAGTGACAAATAGGGTCATAAATACGTTTCACGTAATATCGAAAAGTCCTAAGCCTAACCAGAATGAGTTGTCGAAATAAGTCACTTTTTCATTAAATTTTGATATATTTCCCCTTGACATCAATGTACTTTCCAACAATGCGTTAGCATTGCAATCTCATCTCGTAAGAAGGTGGTACCCTGGTCCTCTAAAAACTCCATCACCGCACATATTCCATCATTGGTGCCAAAATGGCTACCACTCAGCTGGGGTTTGAGTTTAGGAAACAGAAAGAGTCTGATGATTAAGGCGGGTCGGGTAGAAATTCTAAGCCACAGATGGTTGGTTCGGCTACTACAACCTGGGCAGTGTGAACCGGCGCGTTATCTTGAAACAAGAAAACGCCTGCCCTCTGCTTCCTCAGCGTCTCCACTTGATTGCTTTCTTAATTATAATGCATTGTACTGTCTATTAATAGTTGTCTTCCTTTCCAGGTAGTCTATCATGAGTACACCTTCAGAATAAAAAAAAAGAAGCCACACCTTGTCAATAGACTATGCCTGATTGAAATTCTTCCGGTCGGGGAGAACGAAAGTGTTTCCGCTTTTCTTTGTATCTTTGATTCAGGTTCGAAATTGCGAATCCAGGTTTCATTTAATCTGCGGTGGAAATTCTTAGGGTTATCCTGGAAGCGAGTCGGAATCCTCCTGGAAATGTCAACCCTTTTCAGCTTCTGTTCTGCTGTCAATATTCTTGGGACCCATCTTACAGAGAGCTTGCTTATCTCAGTTAAAACAGTCTAGATTGAACCAGAATTAATACCTATTGACCTATCTGTGTGTTGGACAGTAAGACGTCTTTCATCCAAAATCATACAATGAATGGCATCAACTTGTCCCTCAGTATAGGTTTCTGTGCTGTTCCTGCCTTACTTGAATTCCGCAGTCCAATTCTATTGCATAGGAAGGGGAGTGTTCAGCAAATGCCTGTCCCATGTCCTCATGGATTTCCGTTGGTGTCATACTTTTCTTTTGCACATACTTTATGACTGCTAAGTCCTGTTTTTTGTTCATTTTTAGATTTTTCGCACACATCTCACGTTTGTAGGGGCCACAAGTGCACAGAAATTAAGATATAAATCTGACTTAGTTTTTCTTCGACATCAAAGATATTCAGTTATTCTCTTCTTTTCAAGGTCAGGCTTAGAACTTTTTGAATGCAACCATATTGTTTTAAAAACAATAAACACTAAGAGAATGGCCAGAAAAAAATTGCATGGAATAATGGATAATCTTTATATCAGAACATTAAAAGCAACCTAAATTTAAAGTGTTTCTTGGAAATAAATGACGTCATGAAGTATTCATTCCATTTTAAGTGAATACTCTCGAATTGATTTGACGTTAAGATATAAAACTCATGAAAATTGAATGCAGCAAATTGGATTTTCTCCTTTTAGTCAGTTTTCGTTTCTTATATGCATATTAAGTTACATGTGTTTACGCCATGAAGAATTTTAATTTGGGTTCTGTCTATTTGTTATGTGTGTCAAAGAAATAATAAAAATAAGAGAAATCTCATCGATATGTCCTCTCGAAAAATCAAAACTTAAGGAGAATACTCGAAAGGTATAATTAATTCAAATCTAGGAATCTTTCAATCTTGTTTGACAATTCCATGAATCTTTTCATATGATATAATGATTTCAAACAAGATGATATCGTCAAAATAAGATGACCCATAAATATATCGGTGTTTATTAACCATTTCTTCAGAGAATAAAGTAAAAACATATTATATTCGATTGTATATTCACCCCATTATCGGTCAGTTCTCAAGCAGGTCTTTGCTACCTTCTCAGTAAACGTTTTGCAGATTTTGATGTGAACTAGCTTTCGACATACATTTGTTTTAATCGTTTCAAACCAAGCAAAACACTAAAGCCACTACGATTTAAAGTGGCACTATGTGCTAGGGAATAGAAGAAAAAATCACTATTTGATGTGGACCCGAAGTAGGGGCCACAGAAGGAAAACACGGAACACGGGTTAGAGGTAAGAAAGATATATTAAACAGAAAAGTTACAAAGAATAGTGTAAGCAGAGCGTAGTATCCAGTGGTGTCCGATATTGGTATCGTACGCGGCTGCGCAGTACTGGTGCTACTCCTCACATGATACTACCATTCACATAATAATATAGTACTGGGAGAGTCCATGATGTAGGGAAGTATTGGTCTCACAACACTATTAAAGGGACAGAACATTAAAAGAACAATAAATAAGAAGAGGGAAGATAACGATTGACATTGTGTTTAAATTTTTGAATATCAAAGGTAACTGGAATGTAAAAAGCCAAAAGAGATTCCCACATGCAAGAAGTGCTAAAGAAGAATCTGTTAGCATAGAACTTAGGGTGATATCTAGCCATTTCAACTGTAAAATGATGAGACCATGCAGCCAATCTAGTACTGCGATTAAATCCATAAAGTCTACATACCATAGAGGAAATTCGTTTATAACAATTAATCTGAAAATATTTATAGAAAAGAAACAGGGAAGCTACATTTTGGCGGTAGGAATGTGACTAAAGGTTAAATGGGAGATCAATACCAATATAAGTGCAGGTTCTCTTTTGCATTTTATCAAGAATATCTAAATATAGAGAATTACCAGACCCGATTTGACAGAAATATTCAAATGGTATGCATATAAATATATAAGATAGATTCTGGCGAGAAAGATTGTCTTGAGTTTGATTTTTCTAGTTTTATTGAGAACCTTTTTCCCACCAAAGCGTTTTCAGTGATCGATAAAGATCAATTGCCACAAGGCCAGTGTATATATTTGTTCGGGCAGCACAGAGCAACCTAGTTCCCCAAAATGTTTCTGAGATATTCTTGCTGTATGCGACCATGCGCTGTTATAGAGGAAGGCAACATTTTCCTTTATATTCACCGTGTATACTGCCACTGCTGTACAAAAACTAAAGCGTATTACGTACCCCAAATGTTTTCTTCACTGCCATATATGTTTAAAAGTTAGGATGGTACGTTCGTTGTTATAAGTGGTTTCTAAAAACGGAAATTACTTATAACTCGACCTGATTGATTTGTTACTTAAAGGTAGGAAATATTTTTAGATTATGAGAATTTCTGAGAGATAATAATGATTTATTGGTACAACTCCAACTAATTAACCGATAGCTTGGGGAATGAGAGATGCATTGTTACCTTTCCCAAAGTGAATGTAACGACCTCATCTGAAAACGGAACTCAGTTCTCCGACTTCCAATTTAGAGTCGTTATTCATTACACCGACTGTACATCCAAGCTAGCAACCCAATATTAAGCACGTTACAATACTGTAGAGAAAATCTCGGTAAAATGTCGGTTCCCGTAAGATCACCGAAGTTAAGCAACGTCGAGCCTGGTCAATATCTTCATTGTTGACCGCTTGAAAATTCAAGGTACTGTAAGCTTGGAGGTGTGGCTGTTATAATGGGTAATGACTCCGAATTGGTATTTTGCATCGGCTTCTTTGTACTCACTGAAATATAACCCTTGTGAAAGGTATGACCACCAGCTATGGAATGATTAGTATGACTTGCTTAACTAAATCATCATTATCCCCACCCCAAATAATCCTTACAATCTCAAAAAATATTTTCTGTCTTTAAATAACCTGCAAAGAGTGTGATAAACCGTAGAAAACGTATCAACTAATCATATAATTCTTTCATTGGATTATTTTTCTATTTCGAGAAAGGCTGCTTCCACTTGGAGAGTCAAAATCAAAATATTAAAATAGAAAAAAATATACTATGCTGATAATCGTATTCATAATCGTATTCATAAACTTGAGGCTCGATTTTCTCCAAATTTAACCAAGGTCAAATCAAGCGAAAATGTTACGATTTCCTAAAACATTGTTGAAACATTTTAATTTCTACAGGTAGAATTTAATTCTAAGTATTAAATTATTGGAAATGATTAAAATTTCATAAGAACTTTCAGATTTTTCGTTTTTTTGTGGTGGGGTGGAGACGATGACTCATTTTAAAGAAAGTATTTTTCAAATATACACCGAAATTTTAATGTGGGAATGTATATATAGCTGGCCACTCGGGTGGCTAGCTCAAACGCATTTGTGTTTATTCAATACCGACAGATGCCACCTGTGGTTTATACTGTAGTTACAAGGCCAGCACGCTCAAGCCAAGGTTTCCGTCTACCCAATTTCACTCACAGGCACTTTCTAAAGTCGAACAAGGCACGCTAACGTCAGGAAATCTCCTACTTTCCTTCCTAACAAAAATCGACCATGGTGAGTTTCAAACCCGGATCTCATGGTCAGAATGCGAACGTTCTAACCACTCAGCCATCGGAAGGAATACCAGAATGACCATAAAATTTTAGATTTAGTCTATAATGAAAAATAACTGACATATAAAAAATTAACTTTATTAGTTTGAACACCACATCTAAATTTGTGTTTTTTTCTTTTGAAGCTACAGTGTAGCCCGGATATAAGAGAGTTGTCGGGACCGGAGAAGAAGTCTCTTATATCCGGATTTCTCTCATATCCGGGTTTGGTCTATTATATATACATTAACACAGGCTCTAATTTTGGACCAGAGAAAATCTCTCTTATATCCGGTTTTCTCTTATATCCGGGTTACACTGTATTCATATATATATATATATACAGTGTAACCCGGATATAAGAGAGTTGTCGGGACCGGAGAATAAGTCTCTTATATCCGGGTTTCTCTCATATCCGGGTTTGGTCTATTATATATACATTAACACAGGCTCTAATTTTGGACCAGAGAAAATCGCTCTTATATCCGGGTTTCTCTTATATCCGGGTCTCTTACATCCGGGTTACACTGTATTAAATTTCTATCCTTTGCTTTTGTTTCAAATAACTATAATAAATATCCTTCAACAAATATAACAAATAACTATATTAAATTAAACTCTACTAAATTTTCTGGGGGTTTTTTTTGTGGGGGCACCCTGTAGAAAATCATTCATTCAATGAAAAATAGTTCTTCTTGACCTCGATAGACTTAAATCAGTTATTTGTCTGTCTGCCCGTCTCAAGATGTCTGCAATGAAAAAAGCAATTAATTCACGAATGGCTTCTTCAGTTTTATCCCATTTGAGAAAGTTTTCGCGTACAACTGTGTAGTCTAGATTCTTAAAGTAATGTTCATCTGCGGAGATGCAATCTGATGAATTGATTGACTTAAATATATTACCTATTTTTACCTCATTCAATTTAGGAAAGTCATTTGTGCTACCCAGCGATAAGCGTTGATATAGAATAAAATGAACACCTATTTTATGCGCTGTTGCTTCGGGTTTTGTCAGAATTTCGTAAGAATTATTACGACGCTATTGTCCAGTATATAAAAGTGTTGGCTTGTGAATTTGGTGGACTGATAATTGTCCGTTCAGTCTCTGGGCCGAGGAATACAGACTGAGATTAAGTGGAAACAGGGCGACCAATAACTTATCTGTACTAAAAAAAAAATGAAAGAATAATACTTGTCAAGGGTGTGCGAACGAAATCATTCTTCCGACGAAAATTAAATAATGTTCAGTTTGAAATTTCATGATGGAAAGACGTTTGAAGAACTTTTCCTTTTTTTGTTTTGTTGTTGTTTATAATCGTTCCCAAATTAATGGAAATGGTTAAAATTTGATAGGAACTCGCAGACTCTTTTTGTAGTGGTGTAGAGACGATGGCTCATTTTAATCAAAGTATTTTCAAATATACACCGAAATTTTGAATCGTATTATTCATATTATTAGAAATTATTCCAGCTGATAACATTAGCTGGAGAAGGTGCAACGTATCCCAGATACTTATAGGTAGTAATTACCTATAGTATCCTGTAAGGCAACTGACTACAGACACTTTCTGGAATCCGTTCCAGCAAGACGGTCGAACTCTCTGCCTCTGAGCAGAGAGTAACCCGCGCGAGGCTCTGTCGAAGGGCAGAGTCTCGTTCGGGGAGGTTGACCAACCCGATCCCGTTTTTACGGTTTCTACGGGCATTTTTTGGCCGAGCCTACGTACTCGGAAATCCCACGTAAAACTCGGCCTTGTGCCACATCTTTCCTTCGGGGTGGGGGAGTAAATATTGACTCGCTAGAATCTTTTCCAAATTTGCTGGTCGAATTCTCTGCCCGAAGGCAGAGAGTATTCCCAGACAAGTCTATGTCGAAGGGTAGAGTCTCGTCTCGAGAAAAACAGCTACCCGACCCCGTTTTATATATAATAAATAAATAATACGTGTCACGGGTGTCCGAACGAGAACAGTCTTCCCACGCAAATTAAACAGTGTTTAATTTGAAATTTCATGAACACTACACGGATCGAAAGACGTTTGAAGAACTTTTGATTTTTGTTGTTCTTTATAATCGTTCTTAAATTAATGGAAATGGTTCAAATTTGATAGGAACCTTCAGACTCTTTTTGGGGTGGTGTGGGGACGATGGCTCATTTTAAACAAAGTGTTTTCAAATATACACCGAAATTTTGAGGCGTGGTATTCAGATTATTAGAAATTATATATATTATTATTCGCTGACTGTAAGCTGATCAAATTGTTTGTTCATTTAAAATAATATACTTATTGGAAAATATATTCATTTTAAATACAGGCGTCATTAAATGTGTTCAAATGAATTTCTGCTACACAGGAAATAATGACTAGCAATATAAACGTTCATTTCAATTTCATTCCAATTCAGTGTGTATGTTTTGTTATCGATTTCACCCCATGCGAGGCAGTAAAGCCACTAAGACACAAGGGGTTACTGGGTGTAGAAGAATTAAGAACAGAAACATTATTAATAAGCGGGAAGAGACAAGATTAACCAGTAGGACAGAAGATAGCAATTGGCATTGAATTTTAATTTGTTGGTGATTAAATTTGGTTGGAAAGCATGTAGCCGGAACGGAGCTCCACAAGCGAGAAAAGAAGCTATTAGCATAGAAGTTATGGTTACATCTAGTCAGCTTAACTGTAAATTGATGAAATCAAGAGAAAAGGCACAAGGAGGCAACATTACGGCGGTGGGCAAGTGAGTGAAGCCGAACCGCTAGATTAGGACCGATAATATTGCTGATTCTTGTTTAGATTTTATGAAGGAGCTCAAGATAAATAGAAGCGGCACCGGATCATATGTAGCAGCAATATTCTAAGCATGGATGAATGGTACACTTATAGATATGTAAGAGAGATTCTGGAGAGAAAAGTTGTCCCACACGACACAGTGATCCAATATTCTAAGCAGTTGACCTAGAAATATATTCAATATCGTCTTTTCACTTCATGCCAGCGTATAACATTAGCTGGAGAAGGTGCAACGTATCCCGGATACTTATAAGTAGTAATTACGTATAAGTATCTGTAAGGCAACGGGCTACAGCGACTCGCTGGAATCTTTTCCAGCTGTGCTGGTCGAACTCTCTGCCTCCGGACAGAGAAGATGCCCAGACGACGCTATGTCAAGGGCAGAATCTCTTCTCGGGGAAACAGCTACCCAACCCCGTTTTACACGGGGTCTATGGGGAATTTTTGACCGAGCCTACGGACTCGAATTACCCCACGTTAAACACAGCCTTGTGCCACATCCAGCCCACTTGGGGAGAAGGTAAATATTGACTCGCTGGAAACTTTTCGAGCTGTGCTGATCAAACTCTCTGCCTCCGAGCAGAGAAGATCCCCAGATGAGGCTATGTCGAAGGGCAGACTCACCGTCTTTGGAAGCAGCTACCCGACCCCGTTTTATACGAGGACGATGGGAAATTTTTGGCAGTGCCTACGGGCTTGAAATAATCCACGCTAAACTCAGCCTTGTGCCACATCCAACCCAGTGAGGGGGGTCGGTTAAATATTGACGCGCTGGAAACTTTTCCAGCTGTGCTGGTCAAATTCTCTGCCTCCAAGCAGAGAATATCCCCAGATGAGGCTATGTTGAAGAGCATAGTCTCGTCTTTGGAAGCAGCTACCCGATACCGTTTTATACGGGGCCTACGGGGAATTTTTCGCCGAGCCTCCGGTTTCGGATTGCCCCACATTAAATTCGGCCTTGTGCCACATCCTACTTCGTGGGGAGGTTGGTAACTCTTACTAGCTGGGATCTGTTACTCAGTTCTTAGCTGTTATCGAGCTCTCTGCCTTCGGTCCGAGAGGAACCAAGACGAGGCTATGCCGAAGAGCAGAGTCTCGTCCGGGGAGGTAGACAGACCCGAACCCGTTTATGTTTGGATTACGGGGAATTTTTGGCCGAGCCTAAGGTCTTGGTTTGCCCCACATTAAATTCGACCTTCTGCCACATCCTACCCCGTGAGGAGGTTAGTAAATATTACTAGCTGGGATCTGTTGAGTACGACTCAGACTTACGCGAGAACTACCAACCTGCCAATAGTAGCAATCACTACTGGATTGACTTGCGACGACCTTGCGCATAACTGTTAACTTTATTCTTATTGTATTGTTTTTTTACAATAAAACTTTACTTATTTTATCCACCTTGTTTTTCAAGTATATATTCCTGTTAGCACGGAGTATAACATCAAACAAATTACAGAGGTGTCATGGGGAAGTACTTGTCAACATGGCAAATGGAAATAGTAAACTAAATTCGAATTTCAGCTGACGATGCATGTATATGTGTCTCCATGCTCTTTGGAGAGCATGTAGGAACATATCTCTGCGCTATCTCTTCTCACCATTTAAAAATACGGCAAAAATCAAAGGTTAGTCACAAGACAAAATGAAATTTGAAAACCGAATTTAAATTTCAGCTTAGGGTGCTTATATTCACTTCACCGTAAGGTCATTGTTAAAGTTTATGTATCTTTTTCTCCTTGTATTCTGTCCTCCAACCATTAAGACAGGCGACATAGGATAATATTTATAAGTTGGTGAAAATGTATTTGGAAAAGGGAATTTAAATTGCAGCTGAAAGTGGTTTTGTTCACTTGGTACTGATGCCCAAGGGAAAGGTCTGAAACAGTCTTTTATTCTGTCCGATTTACAGCAAACATGACAGCATTCTCGTCACTAACGTACCTCAATAGTTAAACAATAAATGAATAACGAACACACTGGGCAATTCACTTCCTCAGTACACTCTGAATCAACAAATGCCATTACGACTTTTGTTGATGCTGGCAATAAACGTCTAACGTGAGGTAGCCTCCTATGTCGAAGAATATATAAGTAACGGAGGGAAAGACATATTCTAGAATTATTAAAATATATTTGGTATTATCTTAATCTTCAAGAATGAATAAATATTTTCTTTATATATATATATACATATATACGACGGTCATTCAATAAATAAGGTGAATTTTTCGGTATAAGGACTTCTAATACAGATAGAAGCTTACTTTTTTAAAATTTTTCAACGTAGTCTCCCAGCACTGTCACACACTTTTCCCATCTGTGCACAAGCTTCCGTATTCCCTCAGCGTAAAAATCTTTGGACTGATGTCTCAGCCAGTCGCTCACAACACTTTTGATTTATCGTCACTTTTAAACTTCGTGCCTCTCGTGAACGCTTTCAAGGGACCAAACAGGTGAAAGTCTGAAGGGGCAATGTCTGGGCTGTAAGGGGGATGAGGGAGCAGTTCTCAGCCCAGCTCGTTGATGGTCTGCACCGTTTGTGCTGCTGTGTGAGGCCTTGCGTTGTCATGAGGCAAGATGACTCCTTCTGACTGATGACGCCTGCGTTTGTCCCAACAGATAAGCTCAAAGTCCTTGCAATGTCATCCACTGTCACCCTTCTATCAGACTGAATGAGGTCATTGACTGATTCGATCACCTCAGGAGACCTCACTTCTGTAGGCCTCCCAGGCCTGTCTTCATCCTCAACACTGCTCCGTCATTCTTTAAACAATTTAACCCACTTGTAGACATTTTTTGGCTGAAACATGTGGCACCATACACAGTTGACAGAATTTCAACTTGTTTACACCCTTCAGCATCCAAAATCTTGATAACTGACCGCTGTTCAATCCTGGAGCATGCTTCTTGGTTGGCCATCATTGTTAATCGCCAAAACTCTCAAAGATTTTTTTTTAATCTGCAAAAGAAATTAAATCCATGTGAAAAAGAAGTAAAAAAATGAAAAATAAAAAAAGAGTAAGCTTCTATCTGTATTAGAAGTCCTTATACCGAAAATTTCACCTTATTTATTGAATGACCCTCGTATATTATGAATTCTTTTGTTCTGGTGTTGTTGAACACGGGGAAGATGAAAAAGAAATTAAAGGTTTTCTTTAAAACATGATTTAGCCAGAAATTTGTTTTCCTTAGATCTTGATCTTATCCTTCTCACTATGTAAAAAAGATGTGACGTCTGGAGACAGCCCTCGAGAAATCAAGCTGTTTATAACCCCCATACCTGAATCTGTAGCATGAGTACTTACGAAATAGAAGTAGACTTTCTATTACGACGAAGACAATGAAAGAGTCAGATTAAAGAATCAAGTTCCTCTTTAATACGCAGTTTTTCTTTAACAATCAAATGACGAAACACTGAGATAAAATGATCAATGCATTTACAGTGTGCGATGGGTAAATTATCGCAATTATATATTTTAATTTCGCGCATGCGCGTTGTTTGTTTTGGATTTTGTCGATTACACAGTATAGCAGAGTGAATTGGGCATCGTCTGTGAGAAAAAGAGCACCATGACGTAATTCACACCGCCAGAGATTTGGAAATGACATGCTGTTCTGCGTGGCATTCGCGCCGGAAGCTCCAATATGAACATTTTGAGAATGGTGCAGAGGATTCAGAAAGAGTTGGAGGAGTCTAATGGTGATTACGGAGGTGTTTGAAGTGATCACTTGTGATGGCGACGTTATGCCACTATTCAACTCCAAACAGGACCACAGATTCAAAACGGTGGCCTGCATCAAATAACTTGAGGAGGTAATGGTTCCCTAGGTCATGAGGATGGCTACTAGAAGATCCCATGTCTTGCAACAGGACTCTTCAGCAATCAGGAGGATCCAGTCATTCCTATCAATTTCTGCGACCAAAACACCCCATACATTTGGTCACCTTATTCCCTATTCCTTCGTTATTATGCGTTGGGCGCCGATAAGCCAGAGACTAACAAAACTCCTTATAGCACCAAAGATGGACTGAAGTCAAGGGTTTATGGCAGTTTTCACCCACCGTCCAGAAGAGATGCAGACGATTTCAAAGTCGTCTGGAGACCGTGATTGAAGCCAATGACGATTTTATTGAATACATTTACTCATCAGTATTTCAAGATATTTTTGTGTAATTTTGGTAAATACATCTGTTAGAATGAGATGTCAGTGTTATATTCATTTTTACGTAACTTAGACGACAATTTATCCATCGCGCCTTATATTTCAAGAACTCAATAACCTGCTTGAACATTTCCATGAACCTTATGAAGAGAATCAATATCAGAGACAATTTTATTATTATTTTTAAACTGATTATAAATTTATATCAGTTTTTTGTTGCTTACCATGAAAGTATTGATAGAAAAGTAACATGGAAGCAGCGTTACGGCGGAGGTGAATTGGCTGAAGCCGAGATACCAGGTCAGGACCAATAACATTACCGAACTAATAATATTAAACTTAATCTTTCTACTTCATGTCAACGGAAAATGTTAACCCGAGAAGGTCCCATGAGACACTCTCTTGCAGGTTAGCATCAGACATACTGATGAAATGTAAAAAGAACAGTTCTGGGGACATTAAAATTTACTAGGCGATCTTTGCGCCAGTTGACAACAGATTGTAGGTTATTATTTTGGATCAGCTACATTTTTATCTGATCGAACCGATCAAACTTACATACTACACTACCGTTAATTAGCAAGTATATGGTGGACAATATGATGAAAAAAAAAGCATGGAAAATGATTTTAATGTCTCATAGTTTCAGAGTTTCTTGTTTTTAAGCATTTCTCTCCAAGCAAGGCGATAAATCCACTAAGACGCAAGGGACCACGGGAAGTGGAATAAACTAAGAAAATGGTATTAAGTAGAAAGAGGACAATAAAGATAATAGATCCGAGGTCAGGTCAAATGATATTGTAGTCTTTTTAATCTCTAGAAACATAGCAGAATTATCAGATCAGATGTGGCAACAACGTCATAGGGACCACTTAATATTATTATTAATTTCATTACCCCCACAATAAAAACAATTGTCAAAAATATAAATGACAACAAAAATAATCGCATAACGAGAGGTTGCTATGAAAAAAAAAAGCATTTCCCCCATTTTAAGCATTACTATATTCGTGATATGCTAACACCGTACTTCCCGGGCGTAACGAAATAGCTGAATGAAAAAAAGAATGACAAACGTGTTTTATTCTCAGAGAGTGTCTCATAATATTACGTTGTACACAAAGTTATCTATATATAAACATATTTACGTATCTCACGCAGAGAACTTATAACACATATGCCACAACAAACAGTGTGTAAAAAGGGGACTTTACTTGTAATATTTCCCGAACGGAAAACTGGAGTTACGGTGATTTCTCTATGAACGTGGTGAGGCCATGTGTTTTCTTTTTCCGGTAAAACATACGGCTGTGGGCTTGGGGACGTCCTTCTTCTCTGAGCTCTACATCGCAATGCTCCTTCGTCACTCTATCACCAGGCGTCACTCGCCGGTTGTCACGTGATCCACGTGACTATCTCAGCGAAATTGGGAGAATCGCCGTTTGCGTCCCTACAATAGTAATAATTCAATCAAGAGATTCCCACCATAGTAATGTTACGTTTACTATTCTTTTGTTGAAATAGCTCGTAACTTCAACACGTCGCTGTTCAAACCGATTAGGTTATTTTTTTTTTTTTAAGGAAATATGGATTTCCGTGACCGATAGCTACAGTGAAAAGACATGGATACATGCTATTTCCACGGGCAAGTGTTGCAAAGTAAACGCAACAGACTAGAGTGAAATTTGAGTTCAGGTCTCCGAATCCACTTTCTGTTCTGATAACCGGCATGCTACGTATTCTGTTTACCTATTCTATCCCTCTATTCTTAATATTTTTTTTACTGTAGAAATTTATTTCTTCAGCCCCTGGGTTTTTTTTTCATCGAGGAAATTATCCTGCATTCGCCATCAAGAAGGATGATTGTCTTTGTCAATAAAGAAATTCTCCGGTTTCTTAATACTTTGTATAGCTTCTGGAAGGTATATTTCGAAATAGTACAAGGTGTATTTAAGCGAGAAATATCTTCAGATTTCATGAGCAATTTACTTGTGTAAGTTTAGTTTTAACACAAAAGTTAAATAATTCTAGATTACAAAAGAATAATGCTTAGAAAATAAAATAAAAAAAATCATTCAACTTCCAGATTAAGTCTTGTTTCAATGTGAATATTTTAATTTATTTTTCGTTTGGCTTTCGTGATGTCAACCAGGAAAAGCGTTTTCGATGAAGCTAACCTTTGATGTTTTCTTTGACATGACTTACTTATTTTATCTTTGATCAGAGAAGTTTCCAATTCGGGGAAAACGTTCGAAAATTATGTGCGAGTCTGCAAAAGAGCACATACTCTCGAGGAATCGTGGATGAAGAAAAGAACTTGTTTCCGGAAAAGTTTCAAAAGGAAATATTTATTTATTTATTTTTCTCGTTTCAAGTAGACCAAGGAAGTCCGCTAAAAAACAATACAAGCACCCGTCAGAAAATATGAATGAATAACCATTCCTCATACGTCTGTCTAAGATCGGTTCAAGCATTTAATTCTAATAAAAAAAGTAGAGCTGCCTACATAGAGAAACGGCGTCTTCGTTCCCTTCACAGGCTCCACTTGCAACCAAAAACGTTTCTCCGAGCGTCCCTTCCGCTTTTCAAAAGCGTCTGAACAATCCATTTCGGAATCGCCGTCTCTTGGCTTTTTTTTACATCCACCTTAATATTGACCAGAGACTTTTTTGAGAAAAAGTGAGAAATTTATTTATTGAAAAAAAAGTTTGAACAAAGAAACTATAAACAATTTTTTTTGCTATCCTCTGCCAGCCGTAATGATGGAGAAAGCATTGCCTTGCACCATCACCATTGAGACACGCTGCAAGAGCCATTCCGTTTCGCGAGGCTTGTCCCTTAATCTAGAATTTAGTTTTGAAAAGAAAACGAAAAATAGCCAGAAATCATATGACCCTGCCTCTCTAGAATAGGGGACACGCAGACACCATACAGCTTCTGCCAACAAACAACTTTGAATGAGACTAGAAGAAAGAACAGTCGAGGTTTTTTTTTATTACCGTTCACACAATCAGCCCCAATAGCGACTCAAGGTAGATTAATTGATTTATGTTTTTTATACAGTTTATCAACTTTTGCACGTTAATTAAAGCCAGAGAATATTTTAGATTGTAACAATTTTGGGGGGATAATAATGATTTATTGATACTAGTCACACTAATTAACCCATAGATGAGAAGGCAGGAGAGATAGATTCATGCCTTTCCCAATGGATTTTACACATAATTGAATATAGAGAACCCGACTGAAATCTGAACTCGGTTCTCCGATTTCCAGTTCCGAGCCATTGTCCAGTACACAAGCCTCACATCCAAGCTTACCACAACCAGTATTCCCAAGCGGTCGCCCATCTAGGAACTGACTAGGCTAGAATTTGCTTAACTATTAACCTTATGTGTTTTATAGAGCGTGGATTCTTGCTAATAAAGCTCTATCATTCAGCGGTAACTTCAGCTCGGAACTTCGAAAAGAGTTTGGTTTAGTTTGGTTTGGTTTGGTTTGGTTTGTTTTACAGCATAACAACCTTAATGGGTTATTTAATGTCGACAAAAATTTTATTGCTGGTAATATTTTGTCTTGTCAAAAATCTGTTTCTGGTAATATTTTTCCTTCAAAAATGTATTGCTGGTAATATTTTTTTTTAAACAAGTATTGCTGGTAATAAAGTTTTTATATTATTTCTGCTAATGAAACCTATTTTTACACTTTTATGGTGTTTTGACCCCAGTTTCGGGGTTAACTATTTTCCCATAGCTGGGACCCTGACAAGTGCTACCACCCAGGGCCAGGGCAGATTTGGGAACACCAGCAATTAATAGATGGTTCCACACTCCTCAAAACCTGATCAGATGCCTTGCTGCTGGACGTAGTTTATCGTCTTATCCAGGACGCGGATGTAGTTCATTGTCAGGACGGACTTCGAAAAGAGATTGGCGTCATCAAATAAATTAACTAAATTAGTTGTTAGGCAGTATTCCCTACTTATCCGTAGAAGATAAATTCTAAGGAAAATCATTTCGTAAACTTTCTTCTGACAGTCATTTCGTAGGTAATCATATAAGTAATTATTAAAGTTATGAAATTTAACTGAGAAATTAGACAAAATAAATTATTCAAAATAACGATTAATAACAAAATAGTCCAATTCAAACAATATATTATAATAAAATTAGAAGGATAGTTAGAAGATTCGTTCTTACTGTAGATCGTATTAGGCACAATAAGAGATTAACAACAATAACTAATAATAAAATAGCATAGTAAAAACAAGGCATTCTAATAAATGTTATGCTACGGATAAAAGATTCGTTCTTACCATAGATCGTATTAGGTTCAATAAGAGATTAACAACAATAACTAATAATAAAATAGCATAGTAAAAACAAGGCATTCTAATAAATGTTATGCTACGGATAAAAGATTCGTTCTTACCATAGATCGTATTAGGTTCAATAAGAGATTAACAACAATAACTAATAATAAAATAGCATAGTAAAAACAAGGCATTCTAATAAATGTTATGCTACGGATAAAAGATTCGTTCTTACCATAGATCGTATTAGGTTCAATAAGAGATTAACAACAATAACTAATAATAAAAGAGAATAGTAATAACAATGCATTCTAATAAAAGTTATGCTACAGATAAAAGATTCGTTCTTACCATAGATCGTATTAGGTTCAATAAGAGATTAACAACAATAACTAATAATAAAAGAGAATAGTAATAACAATGCATTCTAATAAAAGTTATGCTACAGATAAAAGATTCGTTCTTACCATAGATCGTATTAGGTTCAATAAGAGATTAACAACAATAACTAATAATAAAATAGCATAGTAATAACAAGGCATTCTAATAAAAGTTATGCTACGGATAAAAGATTCGTTCTTACCATAGATCGTATTAGGTTCAATAAGAGATTAACAACAATAACTAATAATAAAATAGCATAGTAATAACAAGGCATTCTAATAAAAGTTATGCTACGGATAAAAGATTCGTTCTTACCATAGATCGTATTAGGTTCAATAAGAGATTAACAACAATAACTAATAATAAAATAGCATAGTAATAACAAGGCATTCTAATAAAAGTTATGCTACAGATAAAAGATTCGTTCTTACCATATTTCGTATTAGGTTCAATAAGAGATTAACAACAATAACTAATAATAAAATATCATAGTAATAACAAGGCATTCTAATAAAAGTTATGCTACGGATAAAAGATTCGTTCTTACCATAGATCGTATTAGGTTCAATAAGAGATTAACAACAATAACTAATAATAAAATAGCATAGTAATAACAAGGCATTCTAATAAAAGTTATGCTACAGATAAAAGATTCGTTCTTACCATATTTCGTATTAGGTTCAATAAGAGATTAACAACAATAACTAATAATAAAATAGCATAGTAATAACAAGGCATTCTAATAAAAGTTATGCTACAGATAAAAGATTCGTTCTTACCATATTTCGTATTATGTTCAATAAGAGATTAACAACAATAACTAATAATAAAATAGCATAGTAATAACAAGGCATTCTAATAAAAGTTATGCTACGGATAAAAGATTCGTTCTTACCATAGATCGTATTAGGTTCAATAAGAGATTAATAACAATAACTAATAATAAAATAGCATAGTAATAACAATGCATTCTAATAAAAGTTATGCTACAGATAAAAGATTCGTTCTTACCATATTTCGTATTAGGTTCAATAAAAGATTAACAACAATAACTAATAATAAAATAGCATAGTAATAACAAGGCATTCTAATAAAAGTTATGCTACGGATAAAAGATTCGTTCTTACCATAGATCGTATTAGGTTCAATAAGAGATTAATAACAATAACTAATAATAAAATAGCATAGTAATAACAAGGCATTCTAATAAAAGTTATGCTACAGATAAAAGATTCGTTCTTACCATATTTCGTATTAGGTTCAATAAAAGATTAACAACAATAACTAATAATAAAATAGCATAGTAATAACAAGGCATTCTAATAAAAGTTATGCTACAGATAAAAGATTCGTTCTTACCATATTTCGTATTAGGTTCAATAAGAGATTAACAACAATAACTAATAATAAAATAGCATAGTAATAACAAGGCATTCTAATAAAAGTTATGCTACAGATAAAAGATTCGTTCTTACCATATTTCATATAAGTTTCAATAAGAGATTAACAACAATAACTAATAATAAAATAGAATAGTAATAACAAGGCATTCTAATAAAAGTTATGCTACGGTTAAAAGATTCTTTCCTCAACGTAGATCTTATTAGGTTCAATAAAAGATTAACCATAATAACTAATAATATTCCACTAAATTCCGTAGCTGGAGACCTTGTAGAGCAACTATCTATACCATAACTTGTGAAAGGCCTTTGAAATTGTTAATGCGATCGTAAAATGGGGCAGTCCATCTTTTTTTATCTTAACGGGAAATAGTTGAAATTTTTATACCAGAAATGTTAATTCTTGACAGAAAGAACTGACACATGGAAACTGTAGACACCTACACGTATAGCAACAAAGGGACTGTCGACAACTGACAAAGGTAGGAACAACCAAAGAGATATAATGTCTGAAATCGCATTGCACTTCAACCTGGATCCACTCAGCCCATCAGTCAGCAAACTGTACAATGGTGACAAACAGACATTATTGCTGCAAATGATAAATTTATATAATAGAAAACATTTTTACACATAAAGAATGAAATTCTTCATCGACACTTTTATGATTGGTTCAATAAATATGCGGATATCGGGATCTTTACACCAGATGGAATAAATTTTCAGATTTCTGTATATAGGAAATAATTCGCTTTCATGGTGGTCCACTTCGTCTATGTGTCGTGTCCCTTCACAACTGGTGGATTATGGCTCTTCACAACTTCCTGTCGCTCGTAGCTCGTAGTAACGGTTATGGTCTTGCCACATAAGCTCGTTAACTAGGTGGCTCGCTGCTTTCCGCTGTCCTTTTTGTCTTCGATACGTCTTGGAAGGGTCATATTCTCCATGTACTCCTTCCTCATTATTTACCCATGAATTTCAGCGCCCTCGTTCTGATTCTAGCCTTTCTGTCTCCATTTTCCTTAAGAATACATTGTATTCTCAGTATCCTTTCTGTAGAGCCACATTTCTGTTGCCTCAAGTTTTCTCTTCATCCGTTAGGAGATTTGCAGCATCTGTTGCCATAATAGAGGATTTGATAATATGTAAGACTTACTCCCCCATTTTCTTTGTAATGAATTTGTTTCTGCTACTTACTACTTTCTTGGCATGTGGAAGACATCTTTTTGCTATTCCAATATGCGTTCGATATTCAGTTTTATATTTTCCACCCTTTGTCTAAACATTTCCGAGATATTTAGACTGCTTGTTTGATGTTGATATCTCCAAATCGTAGTTCGCATCTTAGGCTTCTTTTCTTAATTGCAATCATAGATTCTTCTTTCTTACAGTCGACAGTCCTTTCGTCTCCTTTTCCTTAACTACCTTTTCTATCATTTGCCACCAGTTTCTTTCTCTGTCGGACATTATAACAGTGTCATCATATCTCCAAATCGTAGTTCGCATCTTAGGCTTCTTTTCTTAATTACAAGCCGATCATGTATCTTTCGATACGTGACTGACGAGGCAGAATTTTTTTTACCCGCAGTAGTTTGCCATTTCTTTCTGCAGTAGACAAGTTGCCATGTAAGGCTGTAGAACATGGCCTGTCCTACTATTTACCCAGCAAGACTTATAGACCAGAGACAGGATTTCAAATTTACGCATAGCTCGGGGGAGAAGAAGAGTATTTACGCCTTTCCCAAGGGTATTAGCACGTAACTGATTCCTCAATCCGAGAGGCTATCGATTACTCCACCGTGTTTGCTCCGTTAAATACTTAGTTAAATAGCATGTCTTATAGCCCAGAGACAGGATTTCGGACGTTGTTTATTAGATCAATTAATCTTCCCCACCCTAGAAAACGAGCAAAAGAAAAGGGTTTGTTACTTATTTTCAACCTCTCCGGTTTTCTCTCGAACTTTTAAATACTTTAAAATATACAAATATTTACTACAAGCTCAATAAATGTTGATGCATGCAAGATATTACTTAGTACGTACGTATGCTATGAGTGTTGGGATTCAACTTTGCTTGCTCATCAATTCTGCACAGCCAAATTCTTAACATACGAAACAATAACCCGACTGAGTGGACACCGACTTAAAACAAAAATTAACTGAAGAATTACAGAGAAAGATCAACATTATTAATCTGCAGCGTTTCCGTTTTTAAAGCTGTGTAGTAATTAAGCTATTATGTTGTATAAACGTTGTATGGGCACATCGACGTGGTGTTATGGTTACCGAGCTTGTCGCACTAGATTTGTTACGAGTGAATAGCGAGTTCGATCCTTATTAGTTTCAGTCTTGCGCCACATAAAAATTACGCTGAGAAAATAACCAATGGGCACTTCGAGATGGTGTAATGTATAGCAAACCTGTCTCGCTAGAACAATTACGACTACGTTGTAAGTTCGATCCTCACTGGGTGCCGCCTACTTTTGGCCTTGTGCCATATCTATGCTACGCTTGAAAAATCACTATAGATATTATACAGGCAGCCTTCGATTAGAGCGCTAAAATTGTTATATACCAAAATTCGATTAGTGCTTGCATAAAATGTAGTGCAATAAAATGTTCTTCAGTTTAACCATAGTAATTGAAAATTGATTTTTTTATAGTTACCAATATACACATTGGTCGCACTAAACGAGAGATTCAAGCACTCTTTAACTAACAGACATTCAACTTGAGTCAATAGTTTGTCCGATAATAAAAAAAAATTGAAACACTTCGGAACGTTATACACTTTACAATAACAATAGCTGGGGTTAAAAAAAGTTGTTAAATATTAATCCACTGTGAAGGAATAAAGATTATAACAATTTAGCAGGATCTCAAATAATATTTCAAACGATTTAGGGAGTAGAAAATCAATAAAAACCGCCTCAGTTTGATTGATAGATTGTGTCCAACTTATATTACGACGTGAAAAGTTTGGTCGAGGATAGGGTTGACTGTCAACTAGTAATTAAACACATATATGAAGTTACTGCTTTTAGCTCGAATGTAAATTGCGGCCGTTTTCGAAAATGGTATTTGTTAACACGTGTCATGACACGACTTTTGTTGATTTAAAAACAAATCAATCTGGTCTGTGAGATCCTAGCTTAATATCTCAGAGATTAAGATTCTAGACGTTATGTCAGTGTTGTGTTTTTATGAGAACGCAGAGAATTCTGCCTTTTTTTGTCTTATGGCATCACCGAAAAATTGTTTGGCAATATTCGCATTGTTTTCTCTTTCGATTAATCACTTTGGAATATCGGTTTGGCTTCCTTCCATTTTCTTTTTTTATTAGTTGAAGGATTGTCTAGTTGATAGGAAGAAATAGGGAAAAGAGCGAAAAAGAATAGTATTGTATGGAATTTAAGAAAACAGAGGAAGAAGTTAGCTATGCTAATATTGTCTTCCTGGGGGTAGGAATAACCACGTTTCAATAAAACGGTTGAATCGCTGTTTACACGGAATAAGTCAAAACAGTATCTATCCGCATTTATAATATATATATATATATATATATATATATATATATATATATATATATATATATTATAGTAAAAAAAAGAAAAACAGTAAGATATATAATCCGGTGTTCATATTGGTATTTTATTTTTACAAAACAGTGCTCAATGTAAATTTACAGAGCATAAATATTGTAAATTAACTGATTCGTTTAATAACATATTAAGCCACGAATAGCTTTGACATCTGACCGTCTAGATCATATTGAATGTAGATGTATGTGCCTGTGTGTATTGATGTGTATGTGTAAGTAAAGTGCATTTGCCTATGTGTGGTTTGATTTTTTGTATGTGTGTGTATATATCTAAATACGTCTGAGCGCTTAACATGCGTACGTTCGAATGATTTCGCGTGAGAGGCGACTAACATGTTGAAATGAAACTAAAGTGTATACATTTCTGTCTGGGATTCTGAACATCCCTTTCAACATAATTTCAATGAAAATACAAATTAAATAGCATATATATCTTTTATTTTTATTTTTATATTTTTATATTTTTTCTCGTTGGTAATTCTACAATTTAAAACTTAATAGAGATTTGATTTAGATTTCTAAATAGGTAATTTTAATTTTTTACTTTTAATTTTAATTTCAAATTTTATAAATCTTTTAATATCTATGATAACCTTGCTTAGTTGTCAAATTTTTCGAATCACCCTATACTTGTATTTTGATTGGTCACTCTAGCTTATGTAACAGCGTTTACTCCTAGCTAAGGATCGTTCATTAATTTGAAACTTTTAAAACCATTTATTCTGTATTCTGCATCGTCACTTGATAAGACACTAGAAGTGTGGAAACAAAATGGCCTACTTTTGTCGTGATTTTATAACATATTTATGTTGTAATATTCAAATAAATAATTATATCTGCTCTACTCTGTATTGAGCACTCTTTAAAGAATAGTAATTGTTGGTTATTGGATTTCACTCCGTATATACCAATCCTAAACTTGGGTATATATATATTATATATATATATATATATATATATATATTATATATATATATATATATATATATATATATATATATATATATATATATATATATAATAGCTGGCCACTCGTATTCGAGGATACCCATCCACTAGCTCAGGCGCATTTATGTTTGCTTGCTCAAGACACACGGAGCCCACCTTGGTTTATAATTTTTCTGGGAGTTTCTGGGAGAGAGCGTGTTATCTAGCTTGATCAACAATTTGAACAAGGCCAGCACCCTCAAACTCTCGGCCACAATAAATCATCGCTTCGTGCTAGCGCAGCTACCGACGGCCCTCAAGATTTCGGTATACCCAATTTAACTCACAAGACTTGGGTCAACCCGTATGATTTTCAGGCATTCCAAACATGCCGCACGCAGGAAATGACCTCGATCCAATCCGGTTAGATTAGGTAGTCTGCTTCCTGACAAATAAACCATGAAGACATTCGAACCCTGTTCCCATGAAAACGAACGTTCTAACCACTCGGCCACGCCCCCATAATATATATATATGTATGTATATATATATATATATATATATATATATATATATATATATATATATATATATATATATATCTGTGTGCGTCTATGTGTGTGTCTGCGCGCATCTCTATGTGTGTGTGTTTGTATGTGTGTGTGTGTCTATGTATATATATAATTGCATTTTTTACATATATATTATTTATATTTTATATACGCGGTACTTATTGGAAAGCGCTCAATATCAGTGATAGAGTTAACGTATTTAGTAGCGTTGATGTGAGTTTGTGACCCTGGGTTTCACCCCCTTTGCGATCGTCAGAAGAATTTTGCATTATAATGGCTTTGACTATATATATATATATATATATATATATATATATATATATATATATATATATATATATATATATATATATATATATATTATGAAATGGACAAAGTGCGACAATTATTTAAAGATATTTTTATGTTTAACATAATATTTACCGGCATGAATGTCCGAGAAATGTTCATCGGAGAACGAAAATTTTCTATGAAAATTTCTCGGACATTCAGGCCGGTAAATGTTATTTAATACTGTTTATTATAAACAGAGCATTTACTTAAATACTTGTATCTATAAAAAGAATGTTAAACTTAAAAATGTCTTTAAATATATATATATATATATATATATATATATATATATATATATATATATATATATATATATAATGATAAAATAAAATAAAGAACAAGTAGGAAACGTATCTCAATCTAACGGGTTACCCTTTTGTTAAAGTATCGTCAGAGATAGAAAATGGAAATGAAAAAAAAGAGACACAAATTACTGATATGTTATCGTTCTTATTGGTCAAATACGTGTCACGTGTATTAAAACAATAGATAATATATAAATATATGTGAAGAACATTTTGGATTTTCAACTGTTTAATAGTTTATGAGTGTATGTAAAGATTGTTTGTCTCGAAGTATGTTGGACGGTAACCTTAATTCACATATGTGTATAAATGCGTGTATGAGGAATGTCTATAGATGTCAACCTCGTATATGTCGGTGATATGTAGCGAAATGTTGCAATAAATTTGTATGCGGTTGGATTTTTATATACTTGTGTATGTGTGTGAGGGGAATGTCTGTTTC
This sequence comes from Acanthosepion esculentum, assembly GCA_964036315.1. Lineage (NCBI taxonomy): Eukaryota > Metazoa > Mollusca > Cephalopoda > Sepiida > Sepiidae > Acanthosepion > Acanthosepion esculentum. Next base: position 39,253,693 of record OZ038512.1, read on the forward strand.
CGTCACATATGTGTGAGTCGGTGAAATGCAGCAAGATATTGTAATAATGATGTTTTCGTTAAATTTATCATTAAAGCATTTCTCATACGTATTTTTGAAAAGGATTTTCATTATTTCCTATATTAGATAATTAGATTTATGAATAATGGATCGCTGGAAGGACGCTAATGTAATGTTTTAAACGAGTGTTTATAGTTGATTGCAATTCTATGATATGTTTTCATAATATTTTCTCCTTAGAGTGTAATGTTTTTTTTTTGTTTTTTATTAGGCTGGCATTCTGTCAGTGTCTATGCAATGTGTGATATATGCTTAGGCGATTTTCGACGAGGCAGATTTTTTCCAGCAGTACGTTGCCATTTATTTTCAAGAACCTGGTCTCTCCTGCTATTTAGCTGGGGAGAAGAGGAGGATTCATATTTTTTCAAAGGATATTAGCATGTATGTGAATGGATTTGACTGGGACTCGGATCTCAGATTCCTCAATCCCAGTTGCTATCTATTACTCCACCGTGACTCTCAAGCTGACATTACGGAAATCAAAGTTATGTCCTACGTCCTTTCTATGTAAAATGAGATAGCTATATATATATATATATATATATATATATATATATATATATATATGAAAGATTGCGTGCAAGGTAATATAACTGATCACATGTGCATGGTAGAAATAAAAATGTACCCACTGAACGGACTATGTAAAACAGAAGAGGTAGTCAGCAAAGCAGAGGTGGAGTATAAAGTCCAAAATAAAATTTATTTTGGCTGTACGGAAAGCAGATTTAAAAAGAAAAGATGGTATAACCATCGCACGCATTTAAGCTAGAAGGTTGCAAGCATTGTACAAAACTAGCTAGCCACCTGTGGGAATATGTATGTATGTATATATATATATATATATATATTAATCTTATTTAAAGTTCAAGTTTATCCCAGAAGTTATATCCTTATTAAATGCTGTAAATAATCCGTAAAACTTTAGCGTATTGAAATATCAAACTGAATGATGATAAAATATTGAATCTGAATCTTTAAAAATTAACTTTCATTTCAATGGATTGTAGAAATGAACTTCAATGTTTTATAACCTGATCCATCAGTCACCCAACGATTCAATGGTAGTCTAGTGTGTATATATATGTATATATATATATATATACACACATACATATATATATATATATATGTGTGTGTGTGTGTCGCCCTCTGTGGCTTCTGGCCAGACAAGCTAATGTTTATTGGTTCATTCATCATCTGAAAATAAACAGCGAATATCCTCATACATCTTGTATACGTAGGTCATGTAAGTGTTTTTTTTTTCTTTCCTTTTTTTACAATGGAATCAAAATCGACAAAACGAGAGATGAACGTATCACATTTTCATATACCTTCCATTGGGTTTTCGGTTTCCGTCTAAAGCCTACTTTAGTTGCATAATTCTAGCTTCTCTATTTGAAACTCCCAACTGTTATTCATCAGTAGGAGTAGATAGGTTCGCCTATCACACCTTTCACGCCCCTTACGGTCTTTTGAAGAGGAGTAGAGTTTTAAAACTCATTTCCTTGTTAGGAGTGCGTTTCCAGTTCCCTTCTAAAGTGTATTCGGTTTTTATTTCTTCAATAGGAGTAAATAGGTTTGCCAATAGTCCGGCTCACACTCCTTCCGGTTATTTCTTCACGGGAGTAGAGTTTTATCTCTTGTTTCCTGTTAAGGATTGGGTTTCAAGTTCTCTCTAAAGAAATGTCCGAGAAATCTTCATAGAAAATATGCGTCCTCCGACAGGAATCGAACCTGTATCCTATACGGAGCAATCATATAGCCTGATAAGCTTTTAACGATTGAGCCACAGAGGAGCGTTTCGGTGAGCAAGGTCGATTTTACTGTCGGAGGTCGCATATAATCCATCAGAATTTCTCGGACATTCAGGCCGGTAAATGTCGTTAATACTGTTTATTATAAACAGAGCATTTACTTAAATATTTGTATCTATAAAAGAACGTATAAACATGAAAAATGTCTTAAAATAATTCTCAGACGTTGTCCATTTCATAATGTGTGACGTCATTTGGTTACATTTGGATACGCATCAAGCAGACATGAATCTACGAGAGAAAACCATGGAGATTTGTATGTTAAAAACAGTAAAATCGACCTTGCTAACCGAAACGCTCCTCTGTGGCTCAATCGGTAACGCACGTCAGGCTATATGACAGTTCCGTATAGTATACAGGTTCGATTCCTGTTGGAGGACGCATATTTTCTATGAGAATTTCTCGGACTTTCAGGCCTGTAAATGTTGTTAATACTGTTTATTATAAACAAATCATTTACTTAAATATTTGTATCTATAAAAACAGTAAAAATCGACCTTGCTAACCGAAACGCTCCTCTGTGGCTCAATCGGTAAAAACACGTCAGGCTATATGACGGTTCCGTATAGGATACAGGTTCGATTCCTGTGGAGGTCGCATATATTCTATGAAAATTTATCGGACTTTCAGGCCGGTAAATGTTGTTAATACTGTTTATTATAAACAGAGTATTTACTTAAATATTTGTATCTATATAAAAAAGAACGTATAAACATAAAATAGTCTTGAAATAATGAAATATCTAGCGTTTGTAAGTACTTCCACACCTTATATTGTAGAAAGGGTTTGTTTCTTGCGATTAATCATCATCAAATGGAAATAGATTCTTTAGTTTGATTTCCAGCTGATTATTGGTAGCTGAAAGAACCTCAGCGTCTGGTAATTCGTAAGTAGGAACCAATTCATTCTTTGATGGTTTGTTTTTATCATTTCATCCCCAGCAAGTTATTAAAGCAACAAAGACGCAAGGGGTTACTGACTGTGAGTGGATATGAGAGAGAAATAAGTATTATTAAGGAGAGAAAACAATAAAAGAACAGTAATTAAGAAGATAAAAGATAAAGATTGACATTGTCTTTAAATTATTGAAGATCAAAGTTGGTTGGAAAGCAAGAAGACGGAGAGTTCCGAAGGCGAGAAGTGAAGGGAAGAAACTGTAAACGAATGACTTACAGTTATATACAGCCATTTCAAATTAAAGATGATGAGACCTTTCCGGTAAAATAATAGTATGCTTGAATTCATCAAGTCTGGGTAGCAAAGACGAAAATTCATCATAACGATTGCCAGAAAATGCACAAAGAAACCACGTTAGAGCGATGGGAACGTAACTGAAGCCGAGATACCAAGTCCGGACCAATGACATTGACAATTTTTATTCCTACTTTATTAAGAATCTGTAAAATTCATATCAGACACACCAGACCAGATCTGGCAGCAATATTCAAATCAGGGACAAATTAGACAGATTCAAATAATAACGAACACGCCATTAAAACATATTTAATGAAACAGTTTCTGACAAAATAAAAACTCTTTTTATTTAAAATTATTAATAAGATATGATATCTAGACCGAGTAGAGACTAGCTTAAAATAAAATTCAATTAACTTAAGGAGAAAGATATCAATTACGCAGAATTTAAAACATATGGAAAATTAAGTCTCATCTACTAAAAGTGAATAATTAAGTTATTAAAAATGTTATACTCAAATAACATCGAAACAAATTGAGCCGAGTATTTTTCCTGTTGAATATTCGTTCATACTTTGCCTAATAATGCTACATCCATGGTCCCGGAATAAATAAAAAGACAACATATCGAGTCGTCCGCTCGCGTGAGAGTTTCAATAGCGGGCGGTTGTAAGTGTCTGAGTTGAGGTAGTAAGAGAAGTCTTTAAGAAAACTTGCATTGTCTAGTCTATTTCCTGTCATACAAAAACTGTATTCATAAGAAACTGGACTAAGAAAAGGTAAAATAAGAGAGAATATTTTGTAAAGAAATAATCGCTTTTGGTGTATAAAAATGTTGGTATTCACACATTATTTACTTTTTTCCCCTTTTTTTCTTTGTTGACGAGTTGAATAGTTTGCATAGGTATTATTATTATTATTATTATTATTATTATTATTATTATTATTATTATTATTATTATAAAAATAAGTATATAAAAATAAATTAATAATAATAATGAAAATTATAAAATATAAAATAAAACAATATTATTTAAACATTGTTTAAAATAAATTACATAAAATAATAAAAAATATTCCCAGCATGCAACAAAAACTGTTCCTGCCGGAAAGACGAACATCACGCCATAAAGACATAAAATTCACTCTTTTCACCATGAAACCTTAGTACGGGAAACATGTACCTAACTTCTTTCTCTGATCTAGCTTACTACGGAGTACATTCTCCCTTTTATCACATGTACTATAAAAACAATTAACGTATAATATATAAAATACACACATCAATCCGCACAAAATATAAATAAATTGTATGAATTTAACATAAAATTTACCATGCATTTCCTGTTATTTCTGTACGTTTTATTTGCTTTCAACCAACCTTTTATCTCCGTGAAATCAAGGCTAATATCTGCTGCTATGATGTCAGTGAGTTATGCGAGACCAAATTGTCACAAGGTTTCATCTACAATGCCATAATAATTGTTACAATTAGTGTATTAATTGCAGTTTTTATCCCACACCTCTCGCTTGTGGAAATCCCTTTGGGCTCCAGGCTTTCCAACCAACTTTAATCGACAAAAAATTTAAATGCAATGTCAATCGCAATCTACTGTCTTCCTGATTGCTCTTTTCTATTTCTCCTCATTACGAATGTTTCTGTTCCTAATTCCTCCACACCCTTTAACCCCTGGGGTGCTAGTGGCTGTACTGCTTTGCTTGGGGGGTGATAACGATTTCAAAAAATTATATGTAAATATGCCGATTATTTCACAGTGCGCTGCATGTAACGGTTATTGCCACGCGAAAATGGACTTGGCAAACCGAGTTTAAATCCCCATTTTTCACTTACGCATTATAAATGCATATCTTCTCCCAGTTATAGATTAAATAGCATAGCAGACAGGACACTATATCCTTGGATGGCAACAAATATACAGGAAGCGGTGGATAAATTGTCGCCATTTTATATTTTTAATTTCGCGCATGCGAGTTGTTTGATTTTGTCGACTGTACAGTACAGTAGGATCAGTTAAACATCATCTGTGATAAAAATAGCAAAATGACTCAATTCACTACACCAGAAATTTGGTAACGGCATCCTTTATTACTTGGCATTCGCACCGGAAGCTCCAATATGAACATTTAAGGGTGTTTAATCAATCTGAAGAGAGTGCAAAGGATTCGGGAAGAGTTGAATGAGTCTAATGGTGAATACGAAGGTACGACAGCTCGAAAAACTCAGCTTGATAATCCTGATAAGAAAAGAACACCCATTTGTTGGTGAGGGCCTCAGACTCAACTCAGAGGCCTATGTCAAGTGTCTTCAGAAGGTAGCGCTGCCCTGTGTCAAGAGGGTGGCTGCTGGAGGACCCTATCTACATCAACAGGACTCTGGGCTGTGTAATGGTTCGATCCTCTCTGGGAGCCCCCAACTTTCGGCCTGGTGCCACATCTAAGCCAAGCTTGGAAAATCACTAGGGCATCTTGAGGCAGTGTGATTGTTAGCAATCTTGTTTCGCTAGAACAGTTACGACTGAGTAGTGAGTTTGATCCTCACTGGGTGGCCCCTACTCTCGAACTTGTGTCACATATAAGATATGCTTCGAAAATCACTATATATATATATATATATATATATATATATATATATATATATATATATAGCTATTTAAATTAATTCATCTGAAAGAGAGGGAAAGAGGGAGTGAGTAGCAATAATTTTCTCCAACGCCTGAAAAACACCTGAGAACTGAGTCAAAAACATACATTGGCTATGTCAATTTTGTCTGTTGTGCTAGTGATGTTACAAGCGCTAATAATGGACCTTGTCTTTTTAAATAAGATATTGAATATGCACAAAGACAAGTTTTTCTATATATCTTTCCAGTGTGCTTCTATCACTACGAAATGTCTGCGCTATTGTTCACAAAGTAGAATCAGAAATATTATTGGCCCCGATCTGGCATCTCGGCCTCAGTAACTTGCCCACAGCCATAAAGTTTCCTCCATTTGCTTTTTCTCTGAATAATTTCATGGTAATTGTTCGGATGAGCTCTTCGATATGGTGCCTAGAATCTACGATTGTAAGCGCACTACTAGACAGGCGACGAGTTAGATGTAACTGTAAATGTCATGCTGACAGCCTCTTTTCTCGCACTTCTCGCTTGTTGAAATCCCTAACACCTCCATGATTTCCAACCGACTTTAAACTGCAAAAGTTTAATAGCAATGTCAATTGATATGTGCTGTCCTCTGTTCTCACTCTTTAGCAAGGTTCCTGTTTCTAACTCTTCCACTTCCAGTAAACCCAAGGGGTTACTACTTTATCGTAACCTCGATTAATATATATATATATATATATATATATATATATGTATATATATATATATATATATATATATATATATATATATATATATATATATATATATATATATATTATAAATTAACTGATTTAAAATATGGTTTCTTATGTTCTGTAAATTTATATTGAGCACTGTTTTGTAAAACTAAAAATATCAATTAAGAACTCCGGATTATATATCTTACTGTTCTTTCTTTTTATTATAATATATATATATATATATATATATATATATATATATATATATATATATATATATATATATATATATATATATATATATATAAAGTAATGGGAAGTTTTCTAATCCGTATGGATAATCCCATGGGGGATGTAATCCAGAGAGCTCAATGTCAAATCAGAGCAATTATTATTTCCTAGTTCATGATATATTATTATATTTATTATATTTATTTTTTAGTTTATTTTGTTGAATAATTTTAAATGCATAAATTAATGTCAAACGTTAAGTGCCAAATATTTTGTGCGAACCTACTTACGCACGAACATATACATACAAACAAAATCACATGTACAATGCCAAATGATCATTAGTTAATAAAATATTAATACATTTTCTACAGGCAATTTACAAATCGCAGTAATGCGACAATTTTGGAATCGCTTTATTTTTAATTAGTCAAATTTGTGCACTTTTGGGAGAAGTGGCTCACGGGCGGTTCCTTAAGTCTCCCCAAAGCTCGCTCGCTGATTGATTGATAATCAAATCGTTTGTGAATAATTTTTCCCGCGTAACGAATCGGAGCCTATAGTCGCTTATTTAAGCCAAGATTTTTCTCATCTCAGTCAGTGAGACCTCAACTGCTAAACGAATCTACGACAGTTGGAACCCCAGTTCTAACCACGCGCCAACCTTCTCACTCACACGCACACCCACATGCTGATGATAATTTGTACACCTTCACTAAAAACTTCTTTTGACACAACAATACTTTTCAACATTAATATCACAAGAACAATCATATCATGAAACACTCATGAACATTTATCCAGTGAACTTTAAACAAAATAATTATCTCTCACTGAACTCTTAAATTTCATAAAAGGGAGGCAACTCTTGATTAATTCAACCTTTCTTACTTAAATGCATGTTCTCTTTCACATCGTTGTTTGATATTGTACATCTTGTTAATATACATATATTGTTTGTGCAAAAATGTCTTGTGGTTTTTTCTTCTTGTATGAGTCCTATTTTCTTATCAAAATTAAGTGAATGGGGTGAAGTCCTCTACAATTTAAATCAATGTTTTTTTCTAATTAACGGCAATATGCCCATATATGTTAATATACTCTTCCGCTTCTTTTTCTTTTATTCTTTACACATTTTCTATTCTCTATTCTTTCACAAACCCCTACTTTCACTTCTGCTTTCTTATATCTTTACTTCTCTTTTTTCTTTATCTTGTTTCCTGTGGGATGACTTATTAACTAGGTCAATATCTGGTCTTTAGCTCCATCCCGCAACACTTAGAGGCGACAGTCTGTTTAATCCTAGACACAATCGTCAGGCCAGTGTTGGTCTGAAAATTGCGCCTAGCATGAAACAGACTGTCGCCTCTAAGTTTTAACTTCAATGTTCACTTTTATATATATATATATATATATATATATATATATATATATATATATATATATATATATATATATATATATATATATATATATATACCCAAGTATAGGTGTGGTGTATACAGAATAAATTCAAATAACCAGAAAATACTATTCTTAAAAGAGTGCTCAATACAGAGTAGAGCAAATATTATTTTGATTTCGTTTTTCAACATCTTCTGTTGTCTTATCAAGTGATCGTGTTGAATGTAGATTCTACATTCAATACTATCACTTGATAAGACACCAGAAGTGTTGAAACAAAATAGCTATTTTTGTAGTGATTTTATAACATATATATATCATAATTTTTGAATAAATAATTATATATATATATATATATATATATATATATATAATTATGAACCTAAAGAGCCAGGCAAATCTACCTAGATTTCACATACGCGGATCATCAGGTAACGCTGGCCAGCGTACCCTGACGATCCGCGTAGGCGAAACCAAGGTAGGTTAATCTGGCTCTTTCGGTTCATAGTTAGATTTGCTCTACTTAGTGTATTGAGCACTTTACTTAGTTAATTTTGCTTTAATCATTTTTGAGTTTTTTTTCTGTATACAGAATAAATTCAAATAACCAGAAAATACTATTCTTAAAAGAGTGCTCAATACAGAGTAGAGCAAATATTATTTTGATTTCGATTGTGGGTTTTTTTCTTGGAGCTTGGATTGTGGACGATTTTTTTCGCCTCAATTACATGTTCTTAGTTTTTTCTTTTTTTCATCTCTTATATTTCCTTGGGTATTGGTTTGTTCATTTACAAGCCAAAACACCTAAGCTTTTTCCAGGCGAGTATAATTACTATATATATATATATATATATATATATATATATATATATATATATATATATATATATATATATATATATATACACACATACACGAATTAATGAATAAAATAAATAAAAGACAATTGAGCTTACTTGCGATTTAAATCTCCAGTTCGGATTGTCTGGATTGTCCTAAGGTTTTTCCAGGCGAGTATAATTACTTATATATATATATATATATATATATATATATATATATATATATATATATATATATATATATATATATACATATACACGAATTAATGAATAAAATAAATAAAAGACAATTGAGCTTACTTGCGATTTAAATCTCCAGTTCGGATTGTCTGGTGAAACAATACAATTATATGCCCACGTAAACCAGTCATTGGTGCAGCATTTCTTTGAAGCTTTCAAATTCTTATCTATATGTTTAGGAAAAGTGAACACATATATGTTAATTTTATACAACTCCAATACGGTGTTTTAACCAACAGTCAAGTGTAAAGACTGTTTTGTATTCACTGCCTTATGTGATATTGAATAATACATAGCATTTCAAAAGTCTTTTAATATTTGAACGTTATTTTAGCATCTGCTAAATAGTCTTTGATAGCATTCATTGTCATAGTAGTTCAGCGCATTTTTCTTTGTTTGTAACGATATTTTCTTATGTCTCAAATAGTTACTAAATGGTATCAGATTTTCCAGTATTCACTAACATTTAGGAAATTGAATATTACACAGCGGTTCAGCATTATTGTTTTTTTTTAACGATATCGTCTTATCTCTTAAAACGTTGCTTAGTTTCTTTACACACCTTTTGAATTTTCTATGGGCTTTTTAAAGGTCGAACCAAACGTAATACTCACCTCTATATAACAATTTTTACTTATTTCGAACTCTTGACAGCATTCTACTCTTCTAAAGGCAAAGCGAAAAAAAATATTCAAACGGCATACATAGAATCAATTTCACGACCGAAAGTTCGGAAGAAAGTTTGAAATGTTTTGATTCTCCAAGATAAAATGCTATTATAAATTTATAGTCTGCATAATTTGCAAACTCTTTTAATTTTAATATGTTGTATTATGACAGGACAACCTTTGTACTCAATTTCCTGCCGGCAAAACCCCAGGTGCATGCAAGATTCCACAGCTATAACAGGAATCCTTCATAATCACCGTCTTGGGTAAGATGATATACTACGTCCAGCAGCAAGGCCTATGATCAGGAGGTTTTGAGGAGCCACCTCTTAATTGCTGGTTTTCCCAGGTTCACCCTGACCCGGAGATGTACCTCATCTCAGGATCCCAGCTATGGGTAAATAGTTAACCCCCAACCGAACTCAAAACGCTATGAAAATGTAAAAATAAGTTTTAATACCAGAAATACTTTGTAAAAAATTATTATCAGCAATAGATTTTTGAAGAAAATATTACCAGCAATAATTTTTTTAAAAGAAGCACAAAAAATATTACCAGCAATAAGTTTTGGAAAGAAAATATTACCAGCATTACACTTTTGAAAAAATATTGCCAGCAAAAAAATCTTGTCGGCATTAAATAACCCATCGAGGTAAATATGCCACAAAACAAAACAAATGATATATTTTTGAAAAAAAATTATTACCAGCTATACATTTTTGAAAAAAATATCTTATCAACTACTAGCAGCATGGCCCGGCGTTGCCCGTGCTTGATTATAAAATCGTACGACTCATACAGCAATCGCTATCACTTGACTTAAAATATTTTTGCCCTTCCTTGCTTTTAAAGGAGTGCACTTTGACGTACTGATGTTGGTACATGCCTTACTTCTTGCCTATCTCACACTGCGAATTTTTTCTAAGCTCTATACTAAACATTAAATCTGTTACGAAAAAAAGAACTAAACAAAATGAACACTATCAGCTTTAAAAAAGGACTCGTAACTGGAAAAACCGAATGAAAAAAGAATGTTAACAACAAATACTTTTTCACGCCCAACCCAGTTCTGCGGAATCAGAATCAACGTTGAGTTTAAGCAAGCGAGTGAGCGAATTGGAGTAAAGTGCCATGCAGATTTAATTTTTTTCCACCTGTGAAGAATGCAGCTATCAATTTTTTTGCATGCTAGCATGGTAGTTAACATTAACATTCGTGTCAGTCAGCTGTTGGCTCTCACGCTGGGCAATATAATCTTCCTGCCTATTCGTGGCAGCCAACTATCGGCTCTCACTCTGGCCAGTAGAAAATGGTCGTAAACTACATGAAAACTGCCGTAGAAGCGTGAAAAAATCGATTATTTTCACTATCGATGGGAGTTGTGAAATGCAAAGTCGGTCTTGGCCTTTTAACTAACGTGGAGCATGTGCATGTAGATTTTGGTGCAAATCCGTCGAAGATTGCGGCCGTGCATTCGTTACACACACATACACACACACACACACACACACACACACACACACACACACACACATACACACACATTCTGTCTTTTATAGATAGAGAGATACATTTTTTGAAAAAAAATATTACCAGCGATACATTTTTGAAAAAACTAATATTACCAGAAATAAATATTTTGTCGGCATTTTGGTTGATATGCTGTAAAACAAACCAAACCAAACTTCAGTTCCCCCTCGTACAAGGCTTGTTATATTTCAGACCGTCGTCCCAAACCAAAATCCAACTACACACAAAAAAGAATTGAATATATAAATTTTTTAAAAAAATACTCGCAAGATGAAAATCGAAATCAAATTTTTGTTCCGACGAATTGGAAAGTTCATTAAATATTTTTTATTGATTTCATTGCAACTTGTGATCTATCAAACAATACAAAAGAGTATAGAAATATTTTATAAATCTTTCTCTTTTTATTTCGTTGCCGTCTACAATAAAGTGCAACGAGGCTTATGAAAGCTGCAGTGTTAAAGTGATATGCGTCTTTGTTCTTCTGTGAAGATTTTCGCTTCTCGTCTTTGTTCTTTTGCAATTGGGGCGGAGAATATCGATGGGATTCTTTCAATTTTCGAAAGACCATCTCTTCGGAGAAGTAAAGGCACAATGTAGAAGGTTCAAATGAAATGCAAAGAAGAGGGATCAAAGACAACTTCAAATAAACAAAGAAATTGTTGAAAGTGAAAAAAATGTTGCGTGCAAGGAATTGAGAAAATAAATTACTAATAGAATGAGCGCTTGCACGCTAATCCCATAGATCGCAGCCTTTTCGTTCGTTCTTACCAAAAGGTAATGTCGATAATTCTAAACAACAGAAGCCTCGCAAGTAATTCGAAGAGAAAAACATTAACATAATGAAGAGGCTGTTATTCCCCACAACTTCAAATAAAAGGTTTGGAAGGAAATTCCGGTCAATACTGGAACTGGCGATAGCAGCTAATGAAACATGAGAAACCCATTTTTCTGAAAAATTGTTTTAGGAGAAAGATTTTATAAATATCATCCGAAACGAGTCATAAATGTTCAGTTAATGTATTCCATATATTTTCTTTTTAGGAATTGATCTTGGAAAAGAGTTTTGTCTATTTTTTTAGTGGAGGGGGCGAGGTCCATGTCAATCAAGTTGTCACATTTTTAAACTTTTGCCTGAAGAAAAGCCAAGTGTTCTGAAAATTTGGAAAAATATAAGAATTTAGACAAGATAATTTAGTTTGATCATATATACAAAAGGTTACTGGAATTACGAAAGTGTCTTCTAGAAATTAAGCAAAGTATTAAGTTATAGGAAAATATGGTGTGACATAAAAATAAGCTTCTTGTAATCTTCTATGCAAAGATGGGATATTGCTGCTACATCTGGTCTGGTGCTTCTGCGATGCATTTAGAGATTCTAGATGAAATACAGAAATAATCTGCATTGTTATTGGTCTTCACCTGGTATATCGGCCACTTTCTCACTGCCGTAATGGAATGTCCCTGTGGCTTTTCTATAAATATTTTCATGGTAATTTTTATGATGAATTTTCTCCATGGAAATTCATCATAACAATTACCATGAATTAAAGCCCAGTACATGATTAGCGAAAAGGACGGGTCATTTTAAAGTTGAAAAATATAGATGTAACCGGAGGTTCTATGCTAACAGTTTCTTCTGTCACACTTTTCCCTTCTTTCTTGCCTTCCACTCAACTTTCATCTTCAAAGATTTAAATCCAATCTCAATCGTTATAAACTGTCTTCCTAATTCCAATTCTTTTATTGCTCTCTCTTCCCTCTCTACTTCTCTCTCTCTCCCTCTCTCTCTCCCTCTCTCTCTCTATCTGTCTATCTATCTATCTCTCCTTAATAATGTTTTCTTTTCTTATATTCTTTCATACTCAGTAACCCCTTGCATCTTAGTGACTGCATTGACTTGCTTGGGGTGAAATGATAAAAAAAACTTGAAACGACAGTGATATTTTTCTACCAGCAAATTCCGTAAATGACATAGACAAAACACATGAGGACCTATGAACTTTTAAGGAGACTAGGAACTACAAGAAAGCTGGTGCGAACAATCAGAAAGCGACTGTTGAAATTGACGTTACATATAATGCGGAAAGTGGGCTTGGAGAATGTATCACTCATAGGATATGATGAAGGCAAGAGAAGAACGGTGGCAAACAGCGAGTAGCCTACTTAAGGAGCCCAATCAGCTACATAATCCATAAAGCAATATTAATTATTTCCTATCTTAATTGTACAAATGCAAATGCCAATTAATCGACTGACATTCGAAGTAGGCCCGCCATTTTGTCATTCTTATACTGCTTGCACATTATCAGAATACACTTAGAAAAAGATTAATTGCAAATTTTTCACGGCCATTTTTCTCGAACCTCAAAAAGGAAACATTCAGTTTTTATTTGTCCATTACTAAAACAATTTATTGTACGGTTACTAACTTTAAAAAGATAACAGAATTAAAAAATGAAAATAAAAGCCGGGATTTAAGCCTAAAATACTCGGAAATTGTAAAGTCATTATTTATTCTATACAATAAAAAAAATAAATATACAAGGTGCCCATAAAGTTTCTTTATAAATAAAAAAAATATTACAAAAGCAAATGAACGGAAAAATATGTAGAAAGTTTTTAGAAAATGCGTAGATATTGAAGTTTTTTAACTAATTTAATACACCTTCATAGGTGCACCATTAGTTGCATGAAGCATACCATGACGATACTCGAATTCTTTCTATGCTTATTGTAGCATAGCCTCATCAATGGTGGCAATGGCATCTGTGATCTTGTGCTTTAGATCAACGAAGTCCCGTATCTTTACCATAACCCCATAGAATGAAGACCAGGGAAGTGATATCTGATGAACGAGGTGGCCAGGGAATTCAGCCATCTCTTTCAATCGGTATAGAAATAGTTGATTCTGGAACCCACGAACATACAGTCCCCAATATGTTACTGGAAAATGTTGATTGGTTGAAAGCCATCTAGTTTTGGTACCACATCAATTGCTTGTATAACATTTTTTTAAATTGTAAAGAGACCTTATGGACACCCTGCATACATATATATATATATATATATATATATATTTTTTTTTTTTTTTTTTTTTTTTTTTTGAACGATAAAAATTATTAAAAAAATTAATTAAAATCTTGGGTTGTAGATTAATATTCTTATGTTTTTATTATAATTATTTCATTTAGATTCCTCGACTAGTTTCGGCCAACATGGCAATCATCGGGAGAAAAAATGTTTCTGCTTGCTGGTAGCAGTAAACTACAGAAATGAATGTCTTGATGGAGAAAATGAACTTTTGTCTGTAGTTTTCATTTGTTTTTTTATTTGTGTTTTTAATCTTTTTAACATTAGTTTATTAACATTCCTTGTGTTGGTCAAACAGTCTCTTTTAAGTTGTCATTTGAGATAAGAGCTGGATGGATTCATGCTAGTTTCGTTTCCCTCGGTCAGTTCATATATATATATATAGATAGATAGATAGATAGATAGATAGATTGTGTATATTTCGGCAGCAATTTTTCATTAATGCATGTTTCATTAAATAATATAGACAAGTTTCATCTATTTATTTTAAGTAACTTCCATTCATATTGTCTGATAAGCTTGGGTCAAATATAAGAATTTGTCGTTACTTTGAGCTTATTCAAACAGCAATGGCGGGCCATTATCGTGGTTTCGTATATATGTTGTTTGATTTATTAAAATTGTCATCTTTGATAATGGCTTATGTGAGCCAAAAGCTTAGATTGGATTCAAACATGTGTCAATATAGTGTTTTCCCTTCGTCTTTCAACGATAATGTGATTAAGCTTATCAGACAATACGAAAGGAACTTACTTAAAATAAATAGACAAAACTTGCCTATATTATTTAATAAAACATGCATTATATATATATATATATATATATATATATATATATATATATATATATATTCCAAATTAACAAACTATTTGATAATTGTTTTTGTTTATTTCGGTACGACTGATTCATAATTTCTCTTGATGTTTTGTTTTTTGTTTACCTAACGTATAATATTAAAACAAACCTTAATATTTTGGGAACTTTTAAACGAGGTAACACATATAATATATTTATATACTTACATTACATATGTTCCAAATGTTATCAGAACCGTGGGTAACAGCGCGGACAATCTCCAACCGTATATAAAATCATTCCGTGGCATGCGTTTCAAATAGCCATTGACAACTACAAGGCAAACAATGAACGAAGGCGATCAATTGGTGCCTCATAACCAGCTGCTTCGGGCAGATGGAGCTCCACAGCCCAGGAAGGCAGAAAACTAGAGGGGGTACCCTGATTTTAAACCTCCGATGCATTGCGGCCGTATCCAAACACGGAAAAGGATATTTGGAGGAATTGAAGAAAGAAAACACGGAGTGGAGCCCCGAAGTTGGTGGGGTGTCAACACTGACAGCTTCTCGGAAATTCTTACGGCCATGCCGGCCCTAAATGTAATACCCTGTATTACTTTGGATCTTGAAGGTCAGGACAAGATTTTGGGGTATGTAGTCTGAGAAGCACACAGCTGCCATAAACAATTGCCTAGGATTGCGCCCTGGAGAAGTTAATCAAGTTTGACCATCGATAAGATTTTGACCGGACATAGCGTTAAATGTATCTCGCTGGATACTATATTTAAAAAAAAAAACGAATGAACGTAATTTTTATGTAAGTGAAATCTTCGCTTATTTATTTATTTTATTCCCGTAAGTAAGAATCCGAAACTAAAGAAGTTTATCTCGTATAAAGATAAGAAATTGGCATATCATACACAAGACTATTTGAATTTACCGCCTGAACTTAAGGCATAGTATAAAACATGCCTCTCGATGTCTTATCTAATTTATTGTCATCTAATTTATTTGTCTTATCTAATTTATTGTCATCTAATTTATTTCCACCATAATTCTCAGAGCCTTTTTCAAAGGAACAAAAAATGTAAACACCCAGTGACCAGACAGAAAATCCTCTATTTTATCAACAACAGATACGACCCAGCTATAATATAAATACCGGTGAGCCCAAACACGTTGAACTTCAGTAACTAGTAAGTAATACCTACTACCACACCTTATAGATAAAGTAAATACTTTTTTCTAATTCGAATATACACAACAAATTCCAGACTTTTCTACTTGAATAAACAATTCTACATGAACTTTTTTCCTACAGGATATTAGTGTATATATATATATTATGCTTCTCCCGTCGAACACGACGTATGAGGGTCAGACACTGAAAGCCGGACAGCCACACAAGATTTGATTATAGTGGTGAAGGCTTTGTGCAGGGCCAACCACACTTTTTGGAGGGACGAATACAGGGACCTGGTGCAACGAATGCCACAAGGTCCCCAAACGACCCTCCGCAGGTTTTGAATTCAGAGTTGTCCTTCTCCTAGACCAGCTTGTCCTGCTATTTACCCATAGTTGGAGGGAGAAGAGAGGATTCACACCTTTCCCAAGGGTATTAGCACGTAAGTGA
>OZ038512.1:39273044-39305544 GCA_964036315.1 Acanthosepion esculentum
GTCCACCTTGATTCGAGGCGGTAGCACCTGTTCGGGTGCCAGCTAGGGGAAATTTTTAACCGCCAAACAAATACAAAACTATAAAAATACATTATTTACATCATTCAGACTATTGTCCTCATCTTTGTCGCCATATTTATTACAACGTTTCGGCCGTTGTACGCTCCGGCCTTCTTCAGGTGATTGGAATGTCGAACTGAAACCTTTATTTCGCTCACTGTGGTAGACTGTTCTAGTTCCACGTTCTATGTCTAATAGACGTCAGCTATCAGTTGTCTCCTTTTAATTCCCCTCTCCAAGTTCTCCACTACCTTAACCAGGTATTGAACTCACACTTAGATTTCGGCATTAAGTAACCTATAGAGATGACGATATGCCACTTAAGAAAATCAATCAAAATTGTCGTCTTGTCACAAACGGCGTTAATTTTAATAAATAAAGCGTCTTGTCGGCGGATACTGGTTAATAAGCTAATCATTAGTATTACAATGAGTTACTCATTCATTAAGTGCTCAATCCCTGAATCCTTGTGCCAGACTCAGCTTCTTGAGCAACTACAAACCAAATAAATCTTGAAGACTGAAGAGGTGAATTTTTGTAAAGCATTGCAATCCAGTTCATAGATGGCTGTGCGGGTGATGCAATATATAACGGCTCGGATTAAATTAGACAGCAGAGTTCGAATCCCAGTCGAGTTCATTATATTCACTTGTGAACAAATAACCTTGGGAAAACCTATGAACGCCTCACTGCGGTTAAATTGTCGGCTAAAGTGGGCTTTCGTTGGTAACGGGTCTAAACGAAATCAGAAAAACGGTGGCGTAATGGATAGCGGCTCGGATTGAGGAATCGGGGAGCCGAGTTCGAATTCCAATCGAATCCATTACATTCACTTACGTGCTAATACGCTAGGGAAAAGTATGAATCCTCATCTTCTCCACCGCCCCCACAGATATGGGTAAATGGCAGGACAGACCGTGCCCTATAGCCTTGAATTGCAACTGGTCTACCGCAGAAAGAAATGGCAACCTCCTGGGGAAACATCTGCCTCGTCAGTCATGTATCGAAAGATACATGATCGCCTAAACGTGTATGATGCATGGCCCATAACTGACTGACATACTATACTTTATAAGAGCCAGAGAGTCTCATAATGCGAATGTTCTAACCACGTTCCCATCTTTCTTCTAATTATTACATTCTAATAGCGGCTCGGATTGAGGAATCAGAGAGCCGAATTCGAATTCCAGTCAAATCCATTACATTCACTTAGGTGCTAATACCCTTGGGAAATCTTCTCCCCCCCCCCAGCTATGGATAAATGGCAAAACAAACCGGGTTCTTGGAGGGCAACTGGTCTACCCCAGAAAGAAATGGCACACTATTTCGGGAAAAAAAATCTGCCTCGTCAGTCATGTATCTAAAGATACATGATCCCCTAAGGGTGTATCGCGCATGACACATAACTGACTGATATTGCCCTGGCGAATAATAAATATGCATCTGCCGAAAAGACTCCATGACACTCACTGCGGTCGGCCTTGATTGTACATAAAGTTTTATTTCTATTGACTTTTATCTGTGTTCTTAGATAATTTTCCTTCATCTCTTCAAAGTCTGTTTAAGGCGTCCGAGGAAATTACCTTTTCTCTCGATATTAAGATATTATTGCGAACGTGTGGCCACATCTATTCACACCCTATCAACACACAATTGCACCCCCACCGAGCTCTCCGAAAAGATGACAAAGATATCCATCATACAATGCCCCCTTAACATTCATATGTCATATCAGGGAGGTTTTTTTCTAAATCGAGTTATTAATAAAACAACAAGCGGTATTCTTGGAGACAATGTTGTGAGTTAGATTCGGCGTTGTTGCTACTTTCGTAATAACCGAATATTGCAACCTTTTACTAAGGTCAGGCGATTTTAAGAGACAGTGAGTGAAGGAAACTTTGTCGTCGTTCGATGGAAAATAAATTAAGAATTTTCATGCAGAGAAAACTAAAAACAAGTGTCACACGTAAAACGTAGACTCAAAATTGATATACAGTGTGGTCCGAACGTCTTGTCACCCCCTAACAAAAAGTAATGAGACCAATAGAAAAACATATAATAAAAAGCACATGTACTGGATTCAGTTTATTCACGTTCATTGACGTTGTCACACATCGAGGATGTCTGTATGAACACCGTTGTTTTCGTGTCAGCCATGTGAAATAGAAAATTATATTAGGTTGGGATGACAAGACGTTCGGACCACCCTGTCCAATACAATTTTGTTTGCATCGTCTGATATTATTTACAAAGTGTTGTGGATTCCGGGATGAAATCCGGTATCAAATAATAACAAACGCCAAGAAGCAATATAGGAAAATAAATGTATTAACGTAATAATACAAACTGGTAATACAGGTTAGTAGTTCCAGGAATGCGGGGTTAGTAGACAAATATATATAAAGTCTTTGATATCGACGTATCGCTGTATGACTTCTTACTGAGTCTACGTGTTCGTTACTGTGACTCTTCCCGCTACGTTATTCTACTCGACCGACTCTACGTTCTACTACTACTACTACTGTCCGACTTGACTGTCCAAACGTTCTGCCGGGTATTCACTGGTAGTAGTATATGTATACCTTGGGTGAGTCCATTTGTGTAAAAAAGGGAGACCCCTCAATACAAGGACACAAAAAGTAAATGGGTGTTCCGATGGTGTAATGGTTAACAACTTAGAAAGCGAAATCAGCGATCTGAGTTCAAGTAGAGCTTGTTGCATACATTTAGGCACAAATTGGAAATGCAGAAATCTATCTCCCCTCTCCCTAGCT
The DNA here is from genome assembly GCA_964036315.1 of Acanthosepion esculentum. Classification (NCBI taxonomy): domain Eukaryota; kingdom Metazoa; phylum Mollusca; class Cephalopoda; order Sepiida; family Sepiidae; genus Acanthosepion; species Acanthosepion esculentum. The sequence continues at coordinate 39,275,879 of OZ038512.1, forward strand.
ATAGATTAAAAAGCAAAAAAGACTGAGGCTCTCTAGCAACTTACAACCAGTATAGAAGTGTAACTCTGAATATAAAACTGTATGGCAGATAGCCATGCTCGCAAACGAGCAGCCATGCGGAAGATGGCAAATCAGTGATTTGCAGCGTCGAAACAGTTCTGTTATTTGAAATTAGGACGAATCACCATCTTTCACCTTGCCGCTACTTTATGTGCCGTGTCACCTCAATACGTAGGGGATCATGGCTCTCCACGATTTCCAGGGTCTTGCATTTCTAAATAAGTCCTTTCGTTTCTAAACGTAGTTCCGTCGTCCATTTTCTCAAGTTCGACAAGTATGTCATACGTTGCTTTGCTCTCTATCTGTTCCCCTCAGTCTCTTCTGTAAGTAACAGATTTAAGCCCTCTCTAAGCCCCAGAAATTTCAACTGTCTCTTCCTGATGTTAAGTATAAGTTTTCTTCTTGTTTCGATTTTCTGTAAATTCATCGTTACTCAAATCCGTAGTATCCTCAGCATTCTTCCGTAGAAGCACATTTCTTTTGCTTTCAGTATGTCCTTCATCTTACTAGAAGAACTTTACTAAAATATTGTGGCGTTATCGAAGTAACTACAAAGCCGAAACTAACTGACACAACTGCAGGTTTACGCGAAGTATAAAATGATCACAATGTATTTAAATTCAAAATGCCATCGAATAATTCCTTATTCGTTGTGTTTGAGCTCTTAACAGTCGCTATGTTCGCGGAGATCAAGGTGATATGGATCCAATAATTTGACACAAATAAATAAATAAACAAATATACGACTTCCGGTAAAATAATCGCCACAATAGACTACCCACAATGCACCACTGAGCCGTATAAATAAATAGCCGAGAAAAATAACTGCACGCGTGGCCTGACGATTTGCGTCTAGCATGAAACAGACTGTCGCCTCTAAGTGTTGACTTCTATGTTCACTTTTATATTTACACACGCTCTGTCTCTTATATTGAGCACTTTATCCCATAAATATAGCACACTTCAAGACTATATTTCTTCATATATATATATATATATATATATATATATATATATATATATATATTGTAGTATTACAAGGTTGGTATATCCAAATACTGAGAGTTACATAATCGAAATTGTATATACAGAGCTGAAAACAGAAAATCTAATATCAGAAGTGTTTTTTTTTTCCAGCTAAGCGCAGCAATTAGGCATATCAAACGTAGAATGAAATGCTCTTATTGACGGAATTTAATACTAAGTTTTAATTCACTATTCTTCTACATTGGAACCATACCCAAAACTCTTTCCAATTTTTAATGTCAGTAAAAGCAGTACATTCTACGTTTTCTTCAAATAGCTTATAACTTTTGCAAGCTGAATTTCCAGTATCACTAGGCGTTCAGTCCAGTATCTCTGGACATATTTAATTTTGGCGTGGTGGCCATTTTGTTTCCTCGACTGAAAGAGATGTGCGTAAATGTGTCTCCGTTGAACTTCCTGAAGACATCCGCAGGCAGCTCGATCTGACTTGTACAGATTGTGGAATAGTGTGCTTGTCGTTGGCTGGTCTAACAAGTTACTTGTGAGCGCACCGACGGGGGGTGGCAATTGACTAGAAAGCCGTAGACGTCCAGCAACTGAAATATGTTATTTGCGGTAACACATGCGGGTCCAGAAGCAGTGTTATGCGACATTTAAATTGCATGATAATATAGCAACCGCTGTTGGACCTCTTAAGAGCCCTGTTTGTGCCAGAGTATGTAGGCCCCCTGCTGGGCTAAAGAGCAACATTCGTTCAGTACATCAGTAGGTATTCTTCAAAAAGTTATATAGTAATATATATATATATATATTGCGTATATTTTTGCAGTAAGTTTTCATTCAAATATGTCTCATTAAAGAATTTAGACAAGTTTTGTGCACTTATTTTTAATAGGATCTTCTCATCATTATGGGGGTCGTATATGAATTAAAATCTCACTTATTACCAGATATAGCTAAACGTGATGAATCCCCTCGTGGTACATTGCATGTAACAAAGAATTTCTTACTGACGTAACACTGCAGTGTTACAAGATTGGTATGCCCAAATCCTGAGTGTAACATAATCGACATTGCGTATAGAGGGGTTGAGAACAGAAAGACAAAAATCAAAGAGTTCTTTGGCTAAGTTCGGGAACTTCTCATATCAAACATTGAATGAAATACTTTTATTGACGGAAGAAATACAAAGTTTTATTCCCCATCCCAACAAGGGTAAATTTTGTCATTCTTGTCAATTTGAACCATACCCAATACTCTTTATAACTTTTAATATCAGTAAAAGCAGGACATTCTACGTTTCCTTGAAGAGGCTTATAACTTTTTCAGGCTTTACTTCCAGTATCACCATGCGTTCAGTCCTGAAACTTTCCACTTATTGGGACAAATTGCATTACAGTCCTGTATTAATAAAGGTACTACCCGTAAAAGTACATAGTAGAATATTTAAAACTACCTAGTAAAAGAAATTAACCTACAAATTTCTTACAAAATATATTTAATTATCTAGTTAATGATCTAATATATTTGCTTCTCGATTGAACAATCTTTCTTTCTGTTGTGGTAAACCCTCCTATAGTAGAATGAACTATTCTTCCTCTCATAAATACTAACTGCGAGAGTCGGATGGGGGAGTGAACCCAGAACTAACCTACCGTTCGGACGTACACCTCTATCTACTTATTAGTAACACTCTTGCTTTGTATATATCTCCAATATACTTGTTAAACCTACCTTCGTCTTCCGTGTCTTTCTTTCTGGCCCCTAAACAGGCCACAACACTTTGGATGTGCCATGTCCTTTCAGGACGTAGGCGATCATAGCTCTCCACCTCCCTCTATCCCTTGCAACTCTCAACAAATTCCTTTCTACTGCCACCTTCCCCAGACCACGTTCTGTCATCCACTTCCTTAAGGCTGCGTGGTATGTTATAAGTTGTTTCTCTTGTCTCTCTTTCCCTCTATTCGACCGGTGAGTATCAGATTTACAGGCCCTCCTTCCTCATTATGTGTCCCAGGAACTTCAGCTGCCTCTTCCTGGTGTTAAGTATAAGCTTTCATCCTCTCTAAATCCTCATCGTTGCTCACACGCTCGGTCCACGATATTCTTAACATCCTGTAAAACCACATCTCCTTCGCCTCCAGTCTATTCTTCATCTTTAAGGAAATCGTTCAACATCCGCTGCCGTATAGAAGAACAGATGTCACGTAACAGCTCAATATTCTTTTCTTCGTCTTGTCTCGCTTCAGCTTTTAGAATGGGTCCTTGGCCATCCCAATACGTCTACGGATGTCAGTATCGCATTTACAGTCCTCTTTCACAACACTTCCCAGATGTTTAAACTTACGAGTCTGCTTGATTCTAGTCTTCCCCATCTGCAAATCGCATTTCGGGCTTATCCTTTTACTGATGACCACGCATTCTGTTTTCTTGTAGTTTATGCTTAGTCACTTCTTCACACTCTCCGTCGCTAACTTCTGTATGAGATCTTCTAATTTCTTTTATGGCTTCTTATTTTCATATAATCGTTAGAGAATCTTCAATCCATCGTTACACACCTATTTTATAATCTATAAACGGAAATATTCTTCTCCTATGTTCTTAGAAGTAAGATTGCATTTCTAATTTTTCCTTTCTATTTTCATGCGGCCCTAAACTGGGAAATCAGTCATACTTCACTTGTTTATAACTTTTTTCCAGTAAAAGAAATATTTTCCAAATTGGTATCAAATTGTGTGCAACTTTTTGATTTGTCTATGTTTCATTTGGTCAGATAGTAAAAAGTACAGCTTTCACCATGTGCGCTGTATGTCGTCTGACAATTTACAGCATCCGAAATCCAGTGTGCACAATAAGATTGCATTTCTAATTTTTCCTTTCTATCGAATCTACATAATATTGGTGTCCAATTGTCGCGAATTTCTTGCCTTATCCATAATTACAAAAGTTTTTTCTCCACCTTGACTAGAATCGAGGCGAAATTCAACGATATGGGGACGTGTGTTAGCTCATTTGCGGAAATTTTCATGCGGCCCTAAACTGGGAGATCAGTCATATTTCACTTATTTATAACTTTTTTCCAGTAAAAGAAATATTTTCAAAATTGGTATCAAATTGTGTGCAATGTTTTTTATTTGTCTATGTTTACAGGGATTTTTCATTTGGTCAGATAGTAAAAAGTACAGTTTTCACCATGTGCGCGGTATGTCGTCTGAGAATTTACAGCATCCGAAATCCAGTGTGCACAATAAGATTGCATTTCTAATTTTTCCTTTCTATCGAATCCGCATAATATCGGTGTCAAATTGTCGTGAATTTCTTGCCTTATCCATAATTACAAAAGTTTTTTCTCCACCTTGACTAGAATCGAGGAGAAATTCAACGATATGGGTACGTGTGTTAGCTCATTTGCGGAAATTTTCATGCGGCCCTAAACTGGGAGATCAGTCATATTTCACTTGTTTATAACTTTTTTCCAGTAAAAGAAATATTTTCAAAATTGGTATCAAATTGTGTGCAATTTTTTTTATTTGTCTATGTTTACAGGGATTTTTCATTTGGTCAGATAGTAAAAAGTACAGCTTTTACCATGTGCGCGGTATGTCGTCTGACAATTTACAGCATCCGAAATCCAGTGTGCACAATAAGATTGCATTTCTAATTTTTCATTTTTATAGATTCCACAAAATATCGGTGTCATATTGTCGTAAATTTCTTGCCTTATCCATAATTACAAAAGTTTTTTCTTCCGGAAATGGGCGATGATGACTCTCCACGATTTTCTATCCTACGCTTTGTAGTTCTAAACAATACTTGACCCTTTGCTACCCTTTCCACGCCCTATTCTGTCATCTATGTTCACGATTTCGTTAGTTAGGTTACTCGCTGTATACTTCTGCACCTTTGAACTTTAATAAGTTCCTTGATCTTCTACTTTCCTATCTTTTTTTCTGATTCTAAGTATAAGCGCGCTTTTTGTTTTACTTTTCCTTAAAACTTCTTCGTTACTCGCATTATATGACAATTATATTCTCAACAAACTTCTGTAGAATTGAACTGCCTCAATATTCCTTTATAGGAAGTTGGAAATTGTCCAGCATTCACTTCCATACTGTCGTCGAAAATGATACACCCCTGGACGAATGGTCGGAAATCAGTGAGGTGGAGGTCCTGTGTTTGTTCGAAGGAGGAGTTCATTATATTCCTGGTTCGAAGTAGTAGGGAGAGCTCTTTTCTTCGAGACGATATGTAAGGTGGGTTTGTTTTTTAAGTTACCTTCTTCTAGCCTTTGCCTAAAGAGGCAGAACCTACAAGGCGGCAGGTGGTTTGAATTTAGAGCTTTCTTTCTCCTAGACCGGTTTCCAACCAAGGCTAAATGGCGCAGTCTATCCTGTTATTTACCCATAGCTAAGTGGAAGAAGAGATGGATTCAAATATTTCCCAAGGATATTAGTACTCGGTTTTCCGATTCCTCCATCCGCGACTCTAACCATTACGACACCGTGACTCTATATTAGGATTGATATTGCATAGCAGGTAACGACTCTTTTTAGTTGTTTCTAAGGAATCTTTCCTGTTTCTTAATACTTTTAGAAGTCATCTTATTCTATTTCAATGCGCATTCGGATTTCGTTATCATATTTTCCGTCATCCATCACAACACTTCTCATATAGTCTAATGTATGTCTTTGCTTGATTCTTCCAATTCCAATTTATAGCTTCCATCTTGGAGGCCTTCCTCTTGATAACGACGGTCACCTCGATCTTCTTATAATTAATAACTTGTCTGAACTCAGTGTCATTTGCTTATCTGATTTCTAGTTATCTTAGGATCGTCTCGCTGTATACGTTGAATAGATCCTCTGAGAAGTGGAACCTCGATTTGCAACCCTTTTTTATGTGTGTGCGTACGCAATAAATTCCGGAGCTTACGGTCATATCAAGTTCAAATACCGGTTGCCGTCAGGTCATCAAAGTTAATCAACATTGAGCCTATGTGGGTGGAATACCTGGTGCTGTAAGCTTGGATGTGCGTGTGGAGCAATAGATAATGGCTGACATGGAAAGTCGAGTTTCAATAGCAGTCGGGTTTGTTATATTCTCATACGCGAAAATACCCTTCGGAAAGGTATGAATATACTTCTTCTCTCCCAAGCTATGGGTTAAATAGTAGGACTTGCATCAATAAATCATTACTATCTTAAAAATTTCTTAGAATGCAAATCATATTTTCCGGCTTTAAATAATTTGCAAAGGGTTGACAAGATATAAATAAATAACCAATAAATATTCAGTGAATTCATTTTCTAGCCGAAAACAGGTGTTTCTGTTAAATAATAGTTTAGCAGAGTATTATTTTTTAATTTAGTGGATGTATATTTTGGCTCTAACTTCCGGAGGTTGACCTTCGAGGTCAGATGGAAGCCATGATAAGGATGTAGATTTTGATTGGCTGAGCTAGCGTGGGAATGATAGAAAGAGAAAGGTTTTACAGCGAGTCGAGTTTTAACCGTCAAGCAATGTAGACGTATACTGTTTCGTGTCTGAAACGGCTCCCCAGTGAGAGGGAATGACACCCATTAGATAGTATGTGTCGACATTAATAAAATAGTTCAGTTAAAAATCTCCGTGTTTCATGTGATTCATTGCTAACTAAAACAATTAGAGATCGCTGACCAAAAGAAGATCAAATACGTTCACCCCCACCAAGGGGCTATGCGGCATTTCCAGTACATATACCAGATTGTTTTCATATCTTTTCCGAATAACTCAAGTTCTCCTAGAAGATTTAAATCTTGTCTTTCAGCATTATATATATTCTAGTATTTATTTTTATTAGTTTATTTATTTTTGGTTTACATGTAACATATTTTTTTCTGTGATTTATTCTCCTTCGGCTATTAAATAACTGGTATATAACATAAGTTTCTTTTAGGAATTCCAAGATATTTTGCTTATATTCGAATCCAACATTTTGTATATCAAGCAAAAATCTGAAATGCATTTAAGAATCGTCGAAGCTTCGAAAGCTTAAGAATAACACATCGGCAAGAAATGCATTGGCAGAAGGCAGCAAATATGTTGGAAATATTTATAAGTACAGTATAACCTCGTTATCCAAAGTAAATGAAACACTGCTAAAACAATGCGATTTCTGAAGCCCATTACATGGCAGAAGAGATTAAAAACGACACTTAGTGATAAATTTGATACACCTAGTAAAATAAAAAAATGACCAGCGAAACCATTTCAGTAGACAATTATCGAAATTTCTTTTTGTTTTTTAATTTGAATTTTTTCTCTTGGGGATTGGATGATTGATATTTTGATGTCTTACAAACTTAAAAATTGATTATCTTTTTTTTTTTATTTTCAATATACTATAATTATTAAAATTTTGTTTTGAAATATATTTTGCAAAATATCTTGTGATTTATATAATTTCACACATGAAATGTTTTGCTAATTGGCTTAATCGCGAGAACATCACCATCAGCAAATTCGACAACCACGCTTACCCAATTAACAGAACTTATCTAGCACAAAATTATATAAAACTAAAATACTTTGAAAAATATATTCCAAAGTTAATAACGATGGTCGTGGTGAACAGCCAGATTTCTAGATGCTTATGAATTAATGTTACGATGCTTAACGTCCCTAACCTTGGATCTAATTTGTTTCTTATCATCGTCAACGACCTACCGATGCCATCAGTTCCTAACATGGTACTTATGACACAAATAATGACTTTTGTCTTAATAGTAAATCCAATACTTCCAACAAAGTAACACTAGCAGCAGCTTTTCAAGGAGAATTCATGTTCCAGTAATCTCAAATGGAACGATTATATTGAACAAATTTCGGTCTGCGACTCAGAAGGTTGGTGCACTGTGTCCTGACAGATAATTTCAATTTCTCGGTCTACGACTAAGGAGGTTGGTGCACTGTGTCGTGACAGATAATTTCAATTTCTCGGTCTACGACTAAGGAGGTTGGTGCACTGTGTCGTGACAGATAATTTCAATTTCTCGGTCTACGACTAAGGAGGTTGGTGCACTGTGTCGTGACAGATAATTTCAATTTCTCGGTCTACAACTAAGGAGGTTGGTGTACTGTGTCCTGACAGATAATTTCAATTTCTCGGTCTACGTCTAAGGAGTTTGGTGCACTGTGTCGTGACAGATAATTTCAATTTCTCGGTCTACGACTAAGGAGGTTGGTGCACTGTGTCCTGACAGATAATTTCAATTTCTCGGTCTACGACTAAGGAGTTTGGTGCACTGTGTCGTGACAGATAATTTCAATTTCTCGGTCTACGACTAAGGAGGTTGGTGCACTGTGTCGTGACAGATAATTTCAATTTCTCGGTCTACGACTAAGGAGGTTGGTGCACTGTGTCGTGACAGATAATTTCAATTTCTCGGTCTACGACTAAGGAGGTTGGTGCACTGTGTCCTGACAGATAATTTCAATTTCTCGGTCTACGACTAAGGAGTTTGGTGCACTGTGTCGTGACAGATAATTTCAATTTCTCGGTCTACAACTAAGGAGTTTGGTGCACTGTGTCCTGACAGATAATTTCAATTTCTCGGTCTACGACTAAGGAGGTTGGTGTACTGTGTCGTGACAGATAATTTCAATTTCTCGGTCTACGACTAAGGAGGTTGGTGCAATGTGTCCTGACAGATGATTTCAATTTCTCGGTTTGCGACTAAGGAGGTTGGTGTACTGTGTCGTGACAGATAATTTCAATTTCTCGGTCTACGACTAAGGAGGTTGGTGCACTGTGTCGTGACAGAAAATTTCAATTTCTCGGTCTACGACTAAGGAGGTTGGTGCACTGTGTCGTGACAGATAATTTCAATTTCTCGGTCTACGACTAAGGAGGTTGGTGCAATGTGTCCTGACAGATGATTTCAATTTCTCGGTTTGCGACTAAGGAGGTTGGTGTACTGTGTCGTGACAGATAATTTCAATTTCTCGGTCTACGACTAAGGAGGTTGGTGCAATGTGTCCTGACAGATGATTTCAATTTCTCGGTTTGCGACTAAGAAGGTTAGTTCACTTTGTTGTGACAGATAATTTCAATTTCTCGGTCTGTGACTAAAGGTTCGTTCATTGTGTCATGATAGGCTTTTTTTTTCTCGTCAGAATTCATCTTGCACATTTATAAATCCACTATACATCTGTACATTGAATTTTCCGGCTACATGTGAACAGGTGTGCGCACGATATATCGCGAGATTATCAACAAAATCCAAATAAGTGTCTTTAACGCTTTCGGTTTTAACCTGGCTTCGAGACATGTTATGGTGAAACACACCTAGTCTATGGATAATAGACTCTCCCACCTAATATAAGTAGGAGTCAGTGAGGGTCGACAGGAAGTCGAATACGAATGTAGTCAGCTACCACAACTAGATTACTCTGCGTAATACTTATTATAACAAGTTCCTAACCTTTGGGTACGTTGAACCTATTTAGGACCGAATTTAGTCCAAATACAGTTTCCACTGCGGAAAATAACTCTACAACAAGACGTCAGTTACTTTCCGACAGCCATGACGGGATTTACCTCTGTCTTTCCTATAATTCTTTCTCCGCACTTGATCTAATGATCTCTCCTACTTGCTAAGTCGACCGCATGAATTTAAGACTTACACTACGTTGGCAACCAGATCCCATCATTTTACTTTTGAACTTTGTAGATAGATGTAACCGTAAGTTCTATTTTAATAGTTTCTTTTCTCGCTTGTCAAATTACTTCTCATCATTTTATTCTTGAATTAGCTAGCTGTAACTGTAATTTCTATTCTATTTTTTTTTCTTTTCTTGCACTTCTCCTATTTGTACATCGCTTCCTGCTTCTTGCTTTCCTGCTACCAACAATCTTCAAACTTCTATATGTAACGTCGATCGTCATCTTCTGTTTTCCTGAAACCTGTTCTTTTATTGTCCTTTTCCCTTCACTAAAGCCTTCCCATTTTTCCCTCTTAGTAAACAGTTCCCTACACGCAAGCCGCTAGTGGCCCTCTGGCGAGCCACCAATGGCAACGCCAGTGGTGCTTCGGTGGCAGTCACCGGCAGGTACCGGTGGGCATCTAGCGGACTACCAGTGGTAATATTGCCGAGAAGAACACACCGGCGGTAAACACTAGTGACATGCCACCCAGTGGCAGATTGGTGACTTGTATGTAGGGTTGCGTCTTGGTGGTATCATCGCCTTGTTTGGTTGGTGGCTGGTTTTTGCTTAGTGGCATATCAATATCACCATGGGTCATTTAATGCCGAAGTCTAAATATTTCGCACACAATTCTATTTTTCTTTTGATAATAATGGTCTCAGCGATACAAGTCTTACTAATTAATCCATAGCTAGGGGAGAAGAGGTGGATCATACGCTTCCCGAATATATTTGCTCATAAGTGAATAGAACGAAAGGAACTGGAATTTAAATACAGCTCTCCGATTAATAATTTCGAGCCATTATAAATGACACCACCCGCACACCAAAGTTTGGTATTCCCAAGTGGTCAACCATCTCGGTACTGGCCAAGATCAACGTTGCTTAACTTCAGTGATCGTACGGTCTTTAAACGTGAAGGCCTTGCTTGGGGTGAAGAAAAAATAAAAGTGGACGGCGTGCTCCTGCTTATTGTGGAATCAGGAAAATATGTGATCTTTCAAAATAAGGGTGAGAGAGGCGCTTACTCAAAATATGTCCCCATATTTTTCTAATGTTTTCTTCTGTTTCTGGGCAAGACGAATGTGCACATTGCGCAGAAGCCTTTCAATAAAAGACCGAGATGAGATAAAAGTTAGAAAATGTTTTTATCATTGTCCCGCTAGTTATCTTCTTTCTATTCGCGTCGTTCTCGAGCGGAGATAAAATCTGGGGTTAATCAAAATTAAATTAAAAATGTCTAAAATATTTGAAAAATATTTATATCTTGACAATGGACGATATTTAATGATTTAATTGTTAAAACACGGCGCAAAACCTGAAATCAGTCATCGGAAATTAATACGAAGATTGTATTGCGACTTGATGTGATCACATAGGCTGCACTCAAATGTTACCTCCAAATATCATTGACCGACCGTGTGAGGTCTTAGACAGGAACACTAGAATCCAGCAGACTCGGAAGTTTAAATATCTGTGAAGCGTTCTGACAGAGGTTGGTAAATGCGACACTGAGATCCGTAGACGTATTGGGATGGCCAAGGAAGTATTCCCAAAAGCTGGGAAGACTATTGCAAGACAGGAGGATTTCTTTGGTAGCAACGAAAAGAATACTGAGCTGTTACGTGACATCTGTCCTTCTTTACGGCAGCGAATGTTAAACAATTTCCTCAAAGATGAAGAAGAAAGGCGAAGCAGGTGTGGCTCTACAGAAGGATGCTAAGGATGTCATGGACCGAGCGTGTGAGCAACGATGAGGTCTTAGAGAGGATACTATCAAGGAGGAGGCTTACACTTAACACCAGGAAGAGGCAGTTGAAGTTCCTGGGACACATAAAGAGGAAGGAGGGCCTGCAGAATAAGATACTCACCGGTCAAATATAGGGAAAGAGAGACAAGGAAAAACAACGCATGACGTACGTAGCGGCCTTAAGCAAGTGGATCTCAGACCGTTGTCTGGGTGACAGAGGGAAGGGACTTGTTGAGAGCTGCAAGTGATAGAGGGAGGTGGAGAGCCATGATCGCCTACGTCCTAAAAGGACATGGCACATAGAAAGAAAAGAAAACCATAGTTCGTGCGTCACAACATTTCAGCATGAAATATATATCATCTGAGAAGGATTTTGTTGGGAGCAACACACAAAACACACACATACACACACACATATATATATATATACATATTCACACACACGTGTGTGTGTGTGTGTGTGTGTGTGTGTGTGTGTGTGTGTGTGTGGTGAACTCTTCCGTTGATTTCGGCGTGTGAAATACGAACATAATTTATTATTTCTTTTCCGAAATCTGTAACTGTCAATATGTTTGCATAGTTCGGACTATCGTTGATATAGATGCTATTATAGATACATTGTTTCAACCAATCTGGATCAACGTATTTAAGCAGGTATTTATTTTTATACCTGCATGTAATCATCATTTCGTTTCTCTTGTTCTTAGTCAGGTTTAAGTATTTTAAGAAAATCAGCTTTTCAACAAGACATAAATTACATTTACATCATTTGCAGTTATAGGTCTTAGAATTCAGTGATTTAGTCGGAATTCGATTATTTTGGCGACTAAGATTTATTTTCGACCTCAAGAACACCGGTGTATTTCCCCTCCGTAAAACTAGTCCACGAAAGATAAACCGATTGAGAAAAGAACTGGTAATTTTTTTAAAGATCACGAACTAAATATTGCCACCACCACCAATGCTAATGTGATTAACTTTCTCGATGTAACCTTATAACTGAATAGTGTTCTCTTTTTTATAAACAATGCACAAATGATTATATAACCATGGGTATAGTTACCTGCACGAAAACGCTAAAAAATCAGCATATCGTGACGAAAACACACCGGAAACGTAATGGAAAATTGTTTTATAGACAAAATCTTTATGTTATTATTATAGGAGGAATGATCGGAGTATTTTTTGAATATTTAATTAATTTTTTAATCCTTTTTAGAACATTCGAAGTTTTTATTCATTTTTTATTAAAATCATTTTTTTCTTGCGTCAGCGGTTGTACTACCTTTTAGCATAGCAAATTTTAACCTTATTTTTGCGTTGACTGACATACATTAGGAAATTGTTACAAAAATCAAATCATTGTCGGATTTTAATGAAAACTCAGAACTTATTTCAATATGTGTTATAAAGTACTTGTACTTTGTACCCTAACCATAACTTGAATATGTAATCTATTAACTCGGACTCCTCTACAAAAACATTATGGTCCTTGATACTTATAATCTGACCCTAAAATCGAGAGCGGCATAAAAAGAATGAGATGAAAACTATTTCGGAAGAGCGAGTATAACAAGCTAAAAGCTGCCGAGTTTTACGGATTTATGTACTCCAACAAAGACCTCCACGTGACGACCTATTATAGGACTTCGAAAAAGATCTATTCTCCGTAATTGTTATAATTAAATTTGCGATAATTGACGCTAATATGATCAAAAATCCGACAAAATAACCGTCAAAGCAGATAAGACGAAGAAACATTAAAAAAGTCGATGCGGGTTTGTATAATAAAGCCATTAACAAAGAAGTTAATAAGTTTTACAAAAAGGACCCAACAAATGGGAAAACAACATCAATAGCGAGGACGTTAAAATAGCCACAGAACATAAAATTAATGATAGGATCCATAAATTCGACAAACATGCTTTTATCACTGTTAAAAGATCATACGACAATTTAACTAAACAACCCCCAATATTAATACCGATTACTCAAACCAACCAAAAATAATATCGATATATTCAGCAACAACATCCTTGAAAGCCGTGTAAATACACCAGAAAATGCTCTGTGAATTAACCAGTGCCACAAAACAACTGAACCCATAGAATGGTTTAACAATATAAAAGGAAAAATGAATGTACATTTATTCTATTCGATATCTATGACATTTACCGAACAATAACCGTGAATCTGCTAATATAGGCTATCAATCTAGGAATAAATTACTGCCCTACTAACGATCGCGAAATGAATAACATGAACCAGGCACAAAAATCCATACTTTTCCATAATGGTAATTTGTGGACCACAAAACGTAACCCGAAATTTACTATAGCTATGGGACCGCATGATTCAGCGGTTGCATGCAATATAGTTGGTAGTCTGTTATTATGGCAACTTAGATTTATTTTCGGCATCAAGGGCACTGGACTCTATAGAGATGACGGTGTAATTCTCCTCCGTAAATGTAGTCCACGAAAGATAAACCAAATAAGGAAAAGAACTGGAAAATCTTTCAAAGATCAAGAACTAAATAATACTACCAGCACCAATGCAAAAGTGATTAAATTTCTAGATTTAATCTTAGAACTGAATGGTGTTTTCTTTTAATAAACAATACACAATGTATGTATATAACCATAGATACGTTAGTAAACAATCAAACCACCACTATAAAACTCTTGGTAATTTACGTAAGATTGTCCAAGTAAGATTATCCACAAACTCCAACAGTAAGGATATATTTGATAAGTCTAAAGGTAAATATATACAAGGTTTAGAACTACGCTATCATGAAGTAAATTTAGGGTATTTAGAAATAAACAAAACGATATAAATAAGCAGAAATACCATAAACACAACATTATATGGTATAATCCAACTCTTACCCGTAATGCCAAAGAAAGTTTTTTTAAATTTAATTCATAAACACTTTAACCATTCACCAACATAAAAAAAGATTTTTGATAAAAACAATAAGATACAGCTCTGTTAATTTTTAGTTTTTCTTTTAATTTTAATTTATTATTTTTCATTTTTTATAATTTTATTTTTATTTAAATTTTTATTTTTATTTTTCATTAATTTTTAATTGATATTTATAATGTGAAATTTTAATATATTACTAGTAAATAAAGACTTATGTTTTAATTAGAACAATTCATCTTTTTTTAATTATATAATTTAAACAAATTAAGATTGCCCACTCATATATATAAATTTTAATTTTCTCTTTTTATATATACATATCAATCCCACTTATTTAATTTACTAATATAATTTTAAAATTGAAGAAACTCAGCATAATATATAACTATGCCAACACTGTAGTAACCAAATATATTATGATTCAAACCGTGTATGTATATATATATATATATATATATATATATATATATATATATATGGAGGGGGTATGTGTGTGTATCTAGCGTCAGCTTCACACAACACCACGGTTTTTTTTAATTTTAGGATCGGCTAAAAGTGGCTAGTAAGCCTTTTAAAGGGTGAACCTCACTGTAATATATATATATATATATATATAGTAAGTCAACCTCTTTAAGTTGACTTACTTAGTTTGCTCTACTTAGCGTATTGAGCACTTTGCATAATTATTTTACTTTTTTTGGGACTCTGAACTTAGATTTTTTTCACCGGAAGCATATGTTCTTAGTTGTGTCCTTGGGTATTGGTTTGTTCATTTACAAGCCAAAGCACCTAAGGTTTTGCCGGACGAGTATAGATGCTTATATTTATAAGATTATTAATATTAAAATACTACATATATATATATATATATATATATATATATTTATGTGTGTGTGTGTGTGTGTTGGTGTGTGTGTGTGTGTGTTTTGGTGTGTGTGTGTGTGTGTTTGTGTGTGTCTATCTAGCGTCAGCTTCACAAAACTCACCGGTCTTTTGAACATTTTACAATCAGTTTTCCGGTTCCTCCTAAAAGTGGCTAGCAGGGTGAACCTCACTGTACAGAGTGAACCTCACTATAATATATATATATATATATATATATATATATATATATATATATATATATATATATATATATATAGTAACGTAATGAAGGGTTTGGTAACCCGTGTGGATAATTGCAAGGAGGGTGTGATCCAGAGAGCTCAATGTAACGCCAGAGCAAATATTACTTAAACAATTAAGGAACAGACAACCTTAATGTTCCATGACTATAATTTATTTCCCCAGAAAAAATATTTTACTGGTTCATGAGGTCACATTTTTAGTTACAAAAAAAAATTAGTTTTTTTAAAATTTTAAATACGTGTTTTTGCGGGAAAGAAACCTAATTCTGTTGTAAATAGAAATGTGACGTGATGAACCAGGAAAAAAACATTTTCTGGGGAAATAAATTATAATCATGGAATCTTAAAGTTGTCTCTCTTTTAATTATATATAAACATAAGTAATTCATCGAGTCTAGAAGAAACCTCAACAGAATGCAGAAAGCACTGGACGGACGTTTCGTCTTACATTTGGTAGTTAACAGCAGTGCGCATACACTACCGCGGATTGAAACCCGAACAGTTACATTATCAGGCAAACGTCATGACAACTATCCCAACGGGCCTCAGTAACGAAAAGGAAGCGAATTAGACTTGATATAGCGCCGCTCGATCACATATTCTGTGGTGGAACTCATCCGAGTTTCTCTTTACCCATAGGACAGTGCCCCCACAAGCCACCAATACTACCACCAAGCCGCTTCAGCCAGAGCATTTAAAGCCGGTTTAAGCAAGGATATACAAGTGATAGAAATTATTAGGAGTATTTGATATATATATATATATATATATATATATATATATATATATATATATATATTACAGCAAAAAACAAAAATTATTTCAATATGTGAGCGGCTATTATCAGACCCTAAGTTTCTGTGTTTCGGAGCATTTTTTTAAATTTATTTTCAATGTCAGTCCACCTCAGCGTTAGCGATTGGTGGGGACGTAAGGTATCTTATCCTTGGTGAAGCGGTCTGGTTTTGAACTTTATGGCCAGAATCTTTGTTGTTTGTAGTTTAATATCAGTTCCTACTATAGTGCGCTTCTTATACTGGTGCCGATTGTGTTTTTCTGGGATTCACGGTAAACGGTTTTTGTACTACAGGTGTCTAATATTATTATAAGTTATGGGTGGTATAAATATAAACTTAAAACCGTTAAGATTAATGTAAATTAGCTGAGTTATAGAATTATAGACTGTGGGTAATAACTGATATAGGCTACCAGAGGTGGACTGACATAGTTCTTTTAAATAAACAGTATTAACTACATTTACCGGCCTGAATTAAATAATTGTCATATTTAATCAATCTCATAATATATAGCTGAGAACTGATTATATCAGGAAGGTCCTTGATGAAAATTAATAAAACCGTAGGTTCCAGGATAGAGATCTGGGGGTACGCCTGCATTATTGCCAAAAAAAAATCTGTCCGTTCAAGACAAATTCCTTTCCGCAATTTCACAAGAAAACGTTGATGCACCCAGGAATATTATAACCATTCAACGTTTAATATATATATATATATATATATATATATATATATATATATATATATATATAGTTGCATAATATATTTCAGATGCATCAAGGCTGGTCTTCAGTGATGCACTGTCTTCATCCCTGCTCAAACAGCAAGGCCGACCTGATTCCAGAATGGTCATGTCACCTCCTTGCTAATATCGTGCTACGCACCTCGACAATGAAAAAAAGTTCGCACACATACACACACACACCTACATACAGATATATATATATATATATATATATATATATATATATATATATATATATATATATATATATATATATATACCCGATACGATGAGAACGAAAGTAATATATAAATTCTAACGTTCGCAGCATTAATTCAAAAAAGAGCTCGATACAGGTAGTAGAGCGATAATTATTTATTTATTATAATTTTATCATATAGACAAAACCATTTTACTCACTACAAAGATGCAACTTGGTTTCAGTTAATTTTAACTGCACATCTACGGGTGAGGGTCGGAAATGGTTATGAACGATCCTGTTTGTAGGCAAGCCCTGATGTAAAACGTCACTTCCTATTTTCCATTTTTTGAGAAGAAAAATCTAAGTGAAACAATAGTGGCTGTTGACAGCAGTTTGGTGTTGGGTGGACCTGGTAGTTAATGTTGAATGGTGTGTGGACATTTTTTCGATGATAAACATCGGTCAAAGTTTAGGTACGTCAACTCACAAGCGTCCTAAGTTTGAGAGGTAGCTGAGGTAAGATAGCGATAGGGGATAATATTACATTTGAGTAGGTAAAATGATTTTCGAGTTATCTTTTATAATTATTAGGAGTTTTGTCTATATGATAAAATTATAATAAATAAATAATATATATATATATATATATATATTTATACATATGTATATATATATATATATATATATATATATATATATATATATATATATATATATATATATATTCTGTTTCGTTCCCCAAAAATTACCTGAGTATTTCTGGAACACCGCTTTAAAGAAAGCATTCTTTTCAAACTAAAACTCACTACCAAGAGTATATATATATATATATATATATATATATATATATATATATATATATATATATATATATATATATATATATATGGGGATTGATGTTGCACTTAAATTTTGGGAGATCGTATTTGACAGGAAAGCAAGAAGTCGGTAGAAATTTAATAACTGAATAGCTGGGGGAGAAGAGGTGGATTCCTAACTTTACCAAGGGTATTTGCGCGTAAGTGAATATAACAGACCCAAATGTAATTGAACCTCGGCTCTCCGATTAACAATTCCGAGCTATTAAGCATTGCACTCCCAACACATCCAATCTTGTGTGTGTATATGTATACGTATATATATTAAATTGAGTTTGACCGTAATAAATGACGTCAACTCCAAGTGATTTGAAAATGATTTCAGTAGTCTTAGAATGAACGGAAACTATTAAACATGCAATTTAAATAACACGCAAAAAATGCTACTCTGATCAAAAGAGAAACTAATGCACTCATATATATAGTCATCTACAGACATACTGTTTCGCTTATCAGTGTGGCTAGACGTCCGGTTACCTCTGAGCTAGGATCAAAACCCGACTGAATTGACGTCAGTCGGAAATTCTACGACTAATCCATTGGCGCACGACAGGGTTGAAAGTGAATTTAAGCGTATTTATTTTTTAGATAAACACACAGTGACTGAGAGAACTCAATTCGATTTAACGAAGAGCCTTGCATTCTTAGCCGTAATAGTCACTGTTTACAAAGCAACACTGCCTCCCCAGAGAGCTCAGCCGAAATAAATTTTTCAGTAGCATATATGTTGTCATCCACAGACAGACTGTTTCGCTGTATCACAGCTCATCAGTGTGACTAGACGTCCGGTTGCCTCTAGCTAGGATCGAAACCCGACTGAATTGGCGTCAGTCGGAGATTCTACGACTAATCCGTTGGCGCACGGCAAGGGATGAAGGTGAATTTAAGCGTATTTATTTTTAGATAAACACAGTGACTGAGAGAACTGAATTCGATTTAACGAAGAGTCTTGCATTATTCGCCGTAATAGTCACTGTTTATAAACCCACATGAAATTTATATTAGTTAATACAGTTTTGATTAAAGTTTAGAAAAATTATTTATTTCTTCAATTAAATATCCTTGCTTATGCACAAGAAGATACAGAAATCTATTGCTTTCAAGAAGTTTAATCTGGATACTGCGATTTTGAAATAACCTACATAACCAGTGATAGATTATGAATGACACAGTGTAATACCCCGGCGATCTACTAGATCGTAGGATAGTTTGGCTATATTCCTATAGATAAATTGATGTGTGTGTGGTCGAGACCACACGCATTAGTATGCATACCATTTACAGAAGAATAAGTCGTTTGGGCTTTCTTTATGCATCTGTCAGTGCGATGCTTATCTCTGTCTACTTTGAAAGTCTATTAAGAAACGCTTTCTTCGCCTCCACACAGCGTCACTGATTTACTCTGGTGACTGATAAGTTCTATATACTTCGCAGTTTTTATTCGCTTTTTATCAAATAATTTATTCGTTGTTTTTAATTCCAAAAAAAAATCTCATTGAAAAAAGAAAGTCTGTAAAAGAACAGGAACACAAAACAGTTACCAGGCCGTATCTACATATTCATAAGTACTGTGAATATATTTACATATACAGTTTGCAGCGACAGCGGTCTCTTCGAAAATCAACATCATCATCATCATTCCCATGCCGTCGGGTCTTTGCGTAGCTGGGCACCTAACCAGACGCCTCCGTATATCTGTTTTGAAAGCCGGAGTAATAGTCATTTATGTACAGTTGGTCTTGACCAAGGAGACCCGGCGGAGTCCATCGCTCTCCAGTTCAATGCCGTTATCCTCCAATTTGAAGGCTTGCCTTGGTCAATCGGGGAGAAAGATTCACGCTGGCCGTTGACTCCAGTCTTGGAACCCCTCTTCCCAACGATGCTATCACGAGGGCATCACTGCAGCGGATGCATGCACTGCTAAGCAGTCTAGTTTCATCCATTGTACTAAATAACCTTTACAAAGTATAACTTTTAAATAGTCAGCAGTTAACGTACAAATGTTTCAAGAAAATGCTTCATGAAAAAAAAAATATGTCTATATATCTGAGATGAGTTATTATGTACATTAGTTTTATAATAACCAGAAGTTCATACACAGATGTCCAGAAGGACATATAGCACAGTGGATAAAGGCGTTCGTTCGATCCAGTGAAAGGAACAAAAGAGTGTGAGTTCAATACCTGGTTAAGGCAGTTGTGAATTTCAGAGGAGAATTAACAGGAAATAACTGACATCCATTAGAGATGGCACGTGGAACTAGAACGGTCTACCCCAGTGAGCTAAATAAAGGGTTCAGTTCGACATTCCAACCACCTGAAGAAGGCCGGAGCGTACAACGGCCGGAATGTTGTAATAAATATGTCGACAAAGATGAGGACAATAGTCCGAATGATGTAAACAGTGTAAATCAAATAATTTTAATATAATGTCAAAATATGCGGAAAATGAAGTCATCCTTTGTTTTGCTGTCTAAATTAATAATTTCAAATTTGAGAAAAATGTTTTCAGGCAAATTCTAGTTATTGAGATTTAAGTGATTTGCATAATAATTTCAAACGAACTGTACCATTGTATACTCTATCTTCTTTCATGTAGCGTGTCCCTTCAGGACGTGGACGATCATGGCTATCCGCAGATTCATTTTTTCAATACGCGGTTAAGTCTGACAACTGACATTCATTAAACATAGCACGGTTAAGTCAGTAACTGACAACTGACATACATTAAACATGGCACGTGGAACTAGAAGACTCTACCCCAGTGAGTAAAACAAAGGGTTCAGTTCGACATTCCAACCACTTGAAGAAGGCCGGAGCGTACAACGGCCGAAACGCTGTAATAAATATGGCGACAAAGATGATGACAACAGTCCGAATAATGTAAATAGTGGGAAAGCATTTTTAAAAGATATTTGCGATTTTTAAATCATTTTCACTCCAAGCCAGACAAAAAAGCCACTAATACTAAAGGGGCTACTGGCTATGCGAGAATATGTGAAAAATATTAAGGAGAGAACAATAAAAGAACAGGTATTAACAAGACGGAAGATAACGATTGATATTGCATTTAAATTTTTGAATATCAAATTTGACTGTAAAGCAAGAAACCGGTAGAGAGTTCCCCAAACAAGAAATGCGTGAGAAAAAACTATTAGTATATAAATTACGGTGACATCTAAGAAAATGATGAGACCTTATCACCAATCTAGTACTGCGCTTAAATTCATAAATCTAGGCATCAAAGAGGAAGGCTCATCGGAACAATTACGATGAAAATATTTATGGAAAAGTCACAGGGAAGCTACTTTACGAGAGTAGGAAGGTGACTGAAGCCGAGATGACAGGTCAGAACCAATAACATAACATGATACTTCTTTGCATTTTATAAAGAATCTCTAAATAAACAGTACAAGCACCAAAACAAATATGACAGCCACATTTAATGCATGAATGGCAGACTTATAAATAGGCAAGATTCTGTCTAGAATAAGTTGTCTAGCCCGATAAATTGAACCATAATTCCGAAGAGCAGATCTAGTAAATAACTCAATATAGTCTTTCCACTTCGTGTCGGCGGAATTCTTTAATGATTGTTCTTTTAAAGAAGATACAAACTGACATAATCAATAAGAACAAAGTAACAATTTCAATCCAGTCCGTTATTTTTGCATTGCTGCCTGCTATGATACCCTTTACATTCATTCGAAGCAACAGTTATAGTCCCGTGTGGAAGTTTTCCATTTTTACAGCATTGTAACAAAAGCTGTAACACAGCATGTTCGGGAAGTTATCATTTGTTTCGGGACATTGACATGCACTTATACTCCAGGCGTGAATGAGTATCTTTTCAGCTTGTTTTTTTTTTTTTTTTTGTGAGGGAAAACTGGTCATGTGGTCAGTGAGTTTACGACCGCACTCGGTCAGGGGACTGATGATAAGGCATGACTCTCTAACGACAAAAGCCCCTGGAAATCTTGGGCAAGACTCTGTGTTATAATATTCTGAAAAGAGAACATTTATTCAGGGAATAATAACTGCTGAATAAATTGAATTTAAAGAACATGATTAAATGCAAATTGTTGAAATGTTTCTCAAAATTAATAGTTCTAAGCATTGAAGTTTTTTATAGTTGCTATTTTTGTAAATAAAAATTTACATTTATAGCAACTATTTCAGAAGAAATGAGACCCTGAATGTCTCAATTAATATAGGAAAGAAATACTATTTTCATACGACATGTTTCATGAGAATTGGGGCAATTTGCTTTTTAAGCCACGCGCTAAGTATCTGATAAAAATTTCCCGAATACTTCCCTTTAGGAGTAAATCTACATGCTTAATTCGAAAATAACAAAGACATTTTGATAACATCTACCGTTTAGAAGTCATCGACAATAAAATTTCGGACACATTCGTGTTATGTCACTGCAGCCATTACTGGCGTTGTTTGCATATATTCGCTGCTGATTAGATTTGCGCGGAAGATTACCTTGTCAACGGCCTTTTTGCGGTTCTTACTTGATTCACTTAATGTGCAACTGAAGACTCAATACGTGCGTAATAATCAACACTATTTCGCACCAAATATATGCAGACAACGCCAGTAATGGCTGCCGTGATGCAAATGAGTCCAAACGTTTATTGTCGATAACTCGAAAACGATAGAATTTATCAAAATTTCTTTGTTATTTCCGAGTTAAACATGTAAATTTACACCTAAATATGAATATTTGGGAAATTTTTATTAGATACTTAGCGCAGGGCATAAAAAGCAAATTACCCGAGAATTGTTACATTCGCCTACATATTTCCTACATTACATGTTATGATTATTATGGGATAGAAGTATTGATTTCAGTTCCTTTGTCACATGGTACAGTGGATAAACGTGTTGGTTAGATCCAGTGACAGGACCCAAAAAGTGTGAGTTCAATACCCAGTTAAGGTAGTGGAAAACTTCGAGAGGGGAATTAACAGGAGATAACTGATAACTGACATCCATTAAAAAAAAACATGGCACATGGAACTAGAACAGTCTACCCCAGTAAGCAAAATAAAGAGTTCAGTTCGACATTCCAACCACCTGAAGAAGGCCGGAGCGTACAACGGCCGAAACGTTGTAGCGAATATGGCGAAAAGGATGAGGACAATAGTCCGAATAATGTAGTGTTCACAACTCTTTGTGTCACTGAATCGAAACCATGATTTTATCCACTGGAACATGCGTCCTTGGAGACATCAGTGTATGGATATTTTAGACTTATAAACTTAATGTCGCTTTAAGCATTTTTTAGCTGAGCTCATATTGCAGTTTTGTTGTTATTCTAACTTTCTCTTTGATTCTAAATATAAGAATATTTTTGCTTCCACTTTTCATAAAATATTCTAGCTATTCATTTTCCACCCTCGGTATTCTCATTATTCTTCTGTCGATCATCTTTCTTGCCCCCGGTCTTTTGTTAATCAGTGTGGTAATTGTGTAGAATTCACTGCCATATAGAAAGATTTATATTACATAACACTTGTTAAGCCCACCACTAATAAATCCTGGTAGGACTCTTAGTTCTCTTAAGATTTCCACGTAGTATTTGTTCAATAAATCTAGTGAGAAAATATATTTATATCTTAGGTCCTTTTTCATTTTTGTGTACTTACTCAATTTTCGATTCGTACACAAAGAGTTTATTCCCAGTAAATATACTGTATTAATCTAACACCTTTCTCAAATAATTCAAGTATTCCTGTGTTTTATATATAAGAGGAATATTCAGTGACATTGACCATTTTTATTCGAGTTTTAAAATAAGATCTTAAAAAACTAAACAAAATTAACCTTTAAAAGAAGGTTACTACCAAAAACGGAAACCTTACTGAATTTGTTATCATCGGATACAACCATAAAATATTGTTCTTTTCTTTTCGTTTCTCTTCAATAAAGTGTTTTTCATTTTCTATCACTCTTAGCAATCTCTTACGTCTTAGCGCCATTATCGTCTTACTTGGAGAGAAATGATTTATAAAATGTTGTGGTAGGATCCACCTAATTTGCATAGTGGAGTACCGACGATATAAATATGGTTGGTACCGGAAGACATGGGGGAAATCAAGAGATCCAACTAGAGACTCTGCCCGACTGCGACTCAGTCAACACATTCTCCAGGAACGGTCTTCCCAGGAATATACAAAATACTATATGTAAATATTGTGTACACTTTCTTGTTTCAATACATTTTATTCTAACTACATTTTGTGGTTGCATTATTATTCCATGCTTTAGTCAAGTTTCAACATAAAAGAAAGTCACCGATTTGTTGATGGCAGACACAAGAACAAGAAAAAAACAAGAACTCTGAGACAATTTTTGTAAGCCCGAAGAAAGGTTTATTATCTATAAGAAGACAATTCACGGTTGTCAGCAAGGTGGACAGTTCAACATGTGAATCATGATCTGGAGTTGTGAGAATCAAGCAGGTGCGGAAAGGTTAGGGGCGAACTGTAATAACGAAAGCGCCTATTTTGCTATGTACGAGATATATTCTCTTCTATGGCAGTAAATGTTTGAAAATTTCCACACAGTCGAAGGTTAGATGCGAAAAGACACAGATCTCGTTCGACAGTAGGATATTGCGGATAACGTGGGCGGAACAACGTGAACAACGAGAAACTTTTATAGAAAATAAGAACTAAAAGAGCACTAAAATTTGCAATGAGAAAGTTGGGGTTAAAATATCTGGAACTTATAATGTTAGAGGAGATCTAGAACAATTTAAGACTAACAAGGTATACTGAATGCAACAAAGACTAACTAATGTACCAAACAGTAATGTTCATAACAGACGTTTTTCTACAAGGAAACATGTGTCATTCAAATGAGAACCGGTACTATTTGCGGTTAAAATTTATAAAAATCTTTCTCTTGAAATAAGTTTCCACGGAAACAAGTTTCTCAAGTCCAGTAGCTGTTATTGATTTTGCCAATATTGGCGCGGGATTCTTTCCTAGCCTTTTATTTTCAAGTAGCATGTGCTATACATTTTAGTCGTTGCTGCTCTTGAACGTCTTCAATGGAAGTGTTTTCTGTTATTTGGTTCAGTTCTTTGGTTGTGCTCCTGTAGCCCCATTCCTCAGTGTTCAAACAGGGATGGTCTTTGCCAAGACCTGCAGACATCATTTTTTAAGCCATTTTTAACCTAATATCTTAGGAAGCGGGTTTCTTTCCTAATCTTTTTATTTCAAGTAGCATGTGCTATCCATTTTAGTTGCTGTTGCTGTTGAATGTCTTCAATTGATGTGTTTTGTGATCTCCGTATTTCTATATCGGTAATCCACAAGTGTTGATGTTTGTTATTTGGTTCAGTTCCTTGTTTGTGATCCTGTAGCGCCATTCATCAATGTTAAAAGGTTTTTGCCAAATCTCTCAGACTTCATTTGTTCAAAGACATTTTTAGCCTCATAACTTGGGAAGCGGTCGTATAGAGTATTGCCTACCTAATGAATTTCTCAAAGCTACAAAGAACATGAATCTGCGGATAGCCATGATCGTCCACGTCCTGAAGGGACATGCTACATGAAAGAAGATAGAGTATACAATGGTACAGTTCGTTTGAAATTGTTATGCAAATCACTTAAATCTCAATAACTAGAATTTGCTTGAAAACATTTTTCTCAAATTTGAAATTATTAATTTAGACATCAAAACAAAGGATGACTTCATTTTCCGCATATTTTGACATTATATTAAAATTGTTTGATTTACACTGTTTACATCATTCGGACTATTGTCCTCATCTTTGTCGCCATATTTATTACAACATTCCGGCCGTTGTACGCTCCGGCTTTCTTCAGGTGGTTGGAATGTCGAACTGAACCCTTTATTTAGCTCACTGGAGTAGACCGTTCTAGTTCCACGTGCCATCTCTAATGGATGTCAGTTATTTCCTGTTAATTCCCCTCTGAAATTCACAACTGCCTTAACCAGGTATTGAACTCACACTCTTTGGGTCCTGTAACTGGTTCTAACTAACGTCTTTATCCACTGGCGACAATAGTCCGAATAATGTAAACAGTATACATAAGACCTCATCTCAGAAATATAGACGGATTTTTTTATTATTTATTATAAAAAGAATACACTGTGAAGGTATTGCGCAAAACCAGAAAATGACATTTGAATTAATTTTGTGATGTCAACGAACAATCGTTTGTCACTTTTACAATGCCAACGAATACACGTTGTCACTTTCGTAATGCTCATTGTAGTAGAGACTTTGTAATCGCAGATACAACTACAGTACGCCGTTGAACAATACTGGCGTCAGACGCTTTCCAATAATCCCGCACTAATAGTACTTGCTCGAATAGCAATCCGTATAGTGGTCCGAATAGCAATCCGTATAGTGGTCCGAATAGCAATCCATATAGTATAGAGAATAGTATAGAGAACAGCGGTTCGTAAAGTAATAGAAGATTGAAGAGAATGAAGATTAATTAGACGTCACGCGACTTCCTACATATATGTGTTTCCTCTATGGTCACGTGATCCACTTAATTCAATAATGGGATTGCCTGTGTTTGTTCACTGGCGATCTATGTTCAAATACAAGTGTTGGCAGCGACACTTTATTCCAATATAACAATATAATAAAAGCATCAACAATTGTTCACCACCTATAATAGAACAAATAACAAACATCTTGATATACTAATCCTTCTTCTCAATAATATCCAGCAATCCAGTGATTTTGTTAAATATTTTACTTCAGGTTCGATTCCCAACTTGATGGCTTTAATTGCTTTCCATGGGCCTGCTTTGCTGTCATATTATTTACTACCTTCATATAATAGATTTTCGATCGGATTAAGATCGGAACTTGATAATGGCCATTCCAATACCTTCTTTCTTATAAAATTTTACACTCGAAAAATGTGACTACTACCATACAAAGAAAGTCTTGTTCAAATCGCAATGCTTAATTCTGTTCAGTTTAACGCCTTAATCGACTTTGAATGGTCCAATAATGGTTTGGTCGACAATTCCGTCCGATATCATCACACTTTCGCCTCCTTGTCGCCTTCTTTTAGCCACAGATATATCTGCAGCGGATAAAATCCATCCTTTGGCCCATCCACAAACCCAATCGAGTATTGCTCGAGATTCGTCCGCGAAAATTACTTTAGAAAAGTCAATTTCCATGTATTTCTTGGTTCAATTTTGACGCTTTAAAATATTTGGTTTACTGAGAGGAATTTGCCTAGGAGATTTCCTGACCTATCGCAATTTGCGAAGTGTTCTACACTCCCTTAATTCCAGCCTGCTCAAGGATTTGAGTACAGGTCAAAAGTCATTGTTTCGCTATAACACGCTTTGGTTTACATTCCCCTCGAGGAGATAAATTCTAAAATCCATTTCCTTTGCTTTGAGTTCTCACCTTAGTTGTATTTTCAACAGACTTGTTTATCATGTGATCATCTCTGCGAAGCTCCACTGATATCTCCAATGGTAACATTCCTTCACTCAATGACAGTGGCAATTTCTTTTTTTCAGCATTTCTTTAATCTTTTCTATTACACACGTTTCAACATATAGTATGGGGAAAAACAAAAATGTTTTATTAGATTTCAGAGGTCTTAAAATAATATTATTTTAATCTGCATAACTTTAGTTGACGTCTGAATTAATCGTTTAAAATTTAATATATTTATGCACTTTCGAGTTATTAAACTTTATTCATTTCCATAATATTTTCAGACTGACTATACCCGTGTCCTGGGTATGACGATAAACTATGCCCGTGTCCTGGGTATGACGATAAACTATGCCCGTGTCCTGGGTATGACGATAAACTATACCCGTGTCCTGGGTAAGACGCTAAACTACATCCGTGTCCTGTGTATGACGCTAAACTACATCCGTGTCCTGGGTATGACGATAAACTACATCCGCGTCCTGGGTAAGATGATAAACTACATCCGCGTCCTGGGTATAACGATAAACTACACCCGCGTCCTGCGTATGATGATAAACTACATCCGCGTCCTGGGTATAACGATAAACTACACCCGCGTCCTGGGTATGATGATAAACTACATCCAACAGCAAGGCTTCTGATCAGGAGGATTTGAGGATTGTGGAACCACCTTTTATTTGCTGGGGTTCCCAGGTCCACCTTGACCTCGGGTGGTAGCACCTTTTAGGGTCCCAGCTATGGGCAAATTGATGACCTCCAAACTGTGGTCAAAACATTATGAAAGTGTAAAAATAGGTTTTAATACCAGCAGAACATTTTTGTAAAATTTATTACCAGCAATTAATTTTTGAAGAAAATATTATTACGAGCAATACGTTTTTATAAAAAAAATATTACCAACAATAAAAAAAATCTTGTCGGTATTCAGTAACCCATAGTACTTGATATGCCGTAAAACAAACCAAACAAATTAAACCAGACTATAATTATAAAAGTAAAATAAATTTCAATACAAGGTGTTTATTTACACTGATGAAGAACAAATACATCATGTCACTTTTTGACATCGATCCCTTGTACGCTGATGTACTTCTGATATCGTTGATCAGGCTACTTCATCGCTTTCCAAAAAGAAGATTTTTGGTTGCACATGAGCCACGTCTGCTCCCCTTTCTTGTTTGGGCAACCAAAGAGCACAAATGTTACGGTAACCCGAGGCAACATACACCACGGTTCGCGCAGATCAATATAAATAGTGCGATGGATATATTGTTGTTGAAATGACGCAAAAATGAAATTAACACTGACACCTTAATTTAACAGATTTACAGTGGGTAGCAACATTATTTAAAGCATCAGTTTTTTTTAATGAATTTCACAATAAAAAATTGTTAAATTTAAATGGTATTTACTTCAAATATTTAAATGAACATTGTCTAACTAATTATAAAGCAAACTTGAGAAATATTGCTTTTATGTACTTTTATTGCCAATATTCGAATTTGTCTGTGTGCAAAAGTATTTAATATGATTTGTTAATATTTAGTAGCATATCCTCTGTTCAGCCTTACAGCTTCTAGTCGTTTTCTGTAGCTTTCAACGAGCTTCTTGCGTGAAGACTTTGAAGTTTCATCCATTCTTCTTCACAGACTTTCTTCAGTTCCTTGATATTTTTGGAACTCTTGCGTGCACTTTCAACTTCAAGTTTATTTTCATAAATTTTCTATTGGATTGAGATCCGTTGACTGGCTAGGCAATTCCACAACGCCAATTCCATTTTCATTGAACAAGTTTTGAGTTGTTTTAGCGATTTGCTTTGGATCGGTGTCCTGTTCGAATACAAAATCTCGGTCAAGCCCCAAACATGTTGCACATTTTAATAGATGGGTTTATAAGATGTGCTTGTATTTTGCTGCATTCATTCTTCCTTCGTTTACTTCCATTTCTCCTCCTCCGTTATACGAAAAACAACCCCAAATCATTACACTTCCACCCACCCTCATATCTGACTGTTGGGACGGTGTTTACTGGGTTTTATTCACTTCCTTTTATGAATT
>OZ038512.1:39310544-39440544 GCA_964036315.1 Acanthosepion esculentum
ATATATATATATATATATATATATATATATATATATATATATACTAGCGCTTTCGGCTATTACTATTACGCATTATGAAAGAGTTTTTGTTTTCTTTTACTGAATATGTAGTGTTTCATATATCTATATCTATGGAATTCATTTTTCCAGACACGGTCAGCGTTTTGTGGACATGTTCACGGTTGATATTATTGAGTGTGTGCTTTTCTTTTTTATTATTATTAATGTTTCCAATATTACTAGCCCTTTTTACACGGGATAAGGCTAACGTGCTCGTATTTTCTACTGTCTCTTACTGTATCTCTCAACATCGAGCGGCCCCTCTTCCTTGTATAGAGTGATCATCACTGTAACAAAAACAAAACTAGACTAGCTCTTGATAACTCGTTACCCCAGATCTAACCTTCACGGCCAGCATTCACCATGCTACTTACATTGTATAAAACTACCTACATCCTCTCCATATTCCATTGGTGAGAAGTTCTATTCGAACGGCTCCTTCCCCGAACCGCTGCTATATAGAACTGACTCCCAAGAGGATATTTCCTCGATCACTGAAAACTGAACTTGTCCAAGTATAGAGTTAACCATTATATTAACATTCTATCCGTCTAAAGTGTCACTTAACATAGATTTCTAGCTTGACTGGCACCCAGGCTTTGTACCGAGTGAACCTTACTGTAAAAGAAGAATGTCAAATATAATTATTCATTGTTTTGATCAGGCACGCAATCCATGAATAATATTTATTTTTTCTAATATGGATGTTGCAGATGAGTTGAGGTTAGCTGTTTTTATATTTTTGTAATAGATAATTAAATAAGATTCCTTGTTCTGTCGACAGGTGTTGTGTATTTGTTAATAATGTTTCTAATGGCAAATTTCTCCTGCTTATAATAAACATGTATTTGATTTATATAGAAAAGTTTGATATTATTTTTATCTGTATTTTCCGGGTTACTGCTGCTTACTATAGAAAGAAATAATGTAAGTTTAGGACGTACATTATTTACATTATTTGGACTACTGATAATTTGACAACCAGCACTTACTTTTGCAATATGAATGTCTTGTCTTGTTCTCGTTTAATATCGTCTAAGAATTTCTATATTGTGGGATGATGGGATGACACTATCCGTAAAAAGCCCGATGCCATCCTTCAAGGTCGTTATTAATTCTAGTTAAATTATCAATGACACTCTCAAAGCAAGTCGACATACGTATTTCAAACAGGTATACTATTTACATTATTCGGACTATTGTCCTCATCTTTGTCGCCATATTTATTACAACGTTTCGGCTGTTGTACGCTCCGGCCTTCATCATGGAATGTCGAACTTGATGCCATATTTCGCCCACTGGGATACACTCTTCTAGTTCCTCAAGGACACATGGCACAGTGGATAAAACCGTTAGTTAGATCCAGTGACAGGACCCAAAGAGTGTGAGTTCATTACTCGGTTAAGGCAGTGGAGAACTTGGAGAGGGGAATTAACAGGAGATAACTGATAAGTGACATACATTAAACATGGCACGTAGAACTAGAACAGTCTACTCCAGTGAGCGAAATAAAGGTTTCAGTTCGACCAACCACCTGAAGAAGGCCGGAGCGTACAATGGCCGAAACGTTGTAATAAATATGGCGACAAAGATGAGGACAATAGTCCGAATAATGTAAATAATGTACATAATACCTGATGTCAGAAATATAGACAGATACACTATGACGTAGTTCGCAAAACCGTTTTTAACTACCGGTGGTTCAGGGTGTTAAATTCTTTGTGGAATTTTTATGACACCTCTTTTATACCAAAATAGTCACTCATAAAATTAAAGTGGAATGAGATTCTACTTGTTGGTTTTTGTATAATGATGGGTTATTAAAAGATTATTCAAGAATGTCGAAGAATGGGAGTTGGTAGGTAAAGTTAAGGTGAATAATAAAAAACATTCCCATCACTATAAATACAAATATATAAAAATCTATATTTAGTCAAATTTTTAAAAAAAATCATTGATAATGGCCTTTGGAATACCTAAAAGCGATCGGATTACTAGAACGTTTGAATAGATTTTACACACTTTATATCCAGAAAGGATATACATGTAAAAATGCAAGAAAAATTGAATACGGAGTATAATCGACGTACATTAGCAGTGGACATTAAAAATAATGCATATATATATATATATATATATATATATATATATATATATATGTATATATATATATATATATATATATATATATATATATATAATATGATATGATATGATATGATAAAATTTAGTTTTATGGATTAAAGTGCTCGATATTATTAGGGATAGAGCGTATGTAAATATAAGATGGCCTGAAGATTGCGTTTAGCATGAAACAGACTGTCGCCACTGGGTGTTGATTTCAATACCACTTTTATATTTCCATACGCTCTATCACTGATATCAAGCAATTTAAGTCATAGGTACACCATACGTTGAAACTATGTATTTGCCATGTATACATAAACAGACACACAGACACACAAACACACACACACACACACACACACACACATATATATATATATATATATATATATATATATATATATATATATCATATTTGAAAAGTTACCTAGTTTGCTAGCGAAAGACATATGAACAGAATAAAAAATAACGATAGGAGAATTTTTTCATGTTTCGTCCATGCCTGCTGTATAAATGAATATGAATGATACATGATAATCTTAATGAATTCAATTATTCAGGAATTACAGTTCATCATCGCATAGAAATCTAGAAATCGTAATTTTATTTCAATCAATGAGTTTTGATTAGTTGAATAACTGATTTCTTCTTTACGGCTTTTGCAGGTTATTTGAAGCCAGAAACGTTTTTAGATTGTCTGAAGTTTTTTTTGTTGGGAATAATAATTATTTAAAGATACATGTCCTACTCTGTTAATCCATAGGAGGCATGGGGGGAAGAAAATACCTTTTCCAAGTGTTTTTCGCTTGAATGAATATATAGTACTCGACTGGAATTGGAACTCGGCTCTCCCATTTCCGGGGCCCAGACGTTATCCATTAAACCAACATCCAAGATTAATGGACATGATATACCCAAGCTGTCTGCTATCTAGGTGCTGCTTTACTTCGGTGATCGTTCGAGAACCGTAAGTCTTCTAATCGGTGGGAGATTCTTAGAGAGTTAACGCTTTTTAACCCATATCCGGTTAAATATGCATTTCCATTAAACTTCGCAAACTGGAAACAGCGTGTCCTGCCCCAGTTTCTGTCTGTCTGTCTGACTCTGTCTCTCTCTGTCTGTCTGTGTGCGCCTCTCTCTCTTTCTCTCTCTCTCTCTTTCTATCTCTCTCTCTCATATTTGTCAATTCTAACATCGTGAGAGAAACCAATAATTTAATAGCTTACCCTGACTCCATGGAACATGAGATGTGTCCAGGATGTCTGGGCGCATTTTCCACATGTAACTCCTAAAATTCATGTTAACGTTTTAATTTCATTCCGCTGGACACACGATTATTTATTAAATCCGACACGGTGTCCATACATTGAGGTAACGGCTAGTATAGAAGACGGCAACTCGTGGGGAAGTTAATGTGAATATACTCCACTATCCCTGGAAGTCTTGACAATTTCCAGATATAAATGAAACGTAATCTGTGCGTAATCATGATCGCATACGTCCTCTAGTTACATGGCGTTTAAAAAAAAATATGATAGGGACATGACAGACCAACTCATGGCTAGTTTAGATGTCAAATTCCTATATAACAACGTTTTCTTTTTGCAAATGTTGAAATTAAAAAAAGAGAAAGTGCACAATAAAAAATAAACCTCTCTCTATAAATAGATAACACCATAAAAGTTGGCCAATCAACAAAAACTAACGTTATTTCATGTTTAATGATGTTTCTTATGAACCAAAATCCGGATTAGCGTTGGGATTATCGCTTAGTGGGGATTTAGTATTGTGGGATATATCACTACCCCCACCTTCGTCTTTGACGCACGCGCGACTTTTCACCCCTTCCTGTCATTTTCGACCGGTTATAGTAGTAAACCGTTGTCTTAGCCGAAGATGAGGAAGAATTCATTTATTTGGCGCGCTTTTGCGTTGACGTCACGGCAAATTTGGCTTTTCAAAATTAGTCGCCCCGTGGTCGTCTGACCATCGGCTGGGCCGGCTCACCTTGTCTCTCGCCGGTAACCCCATATATACAGACAGAGACATTTTATTCGGCAAAAACCTTGCCTGGACCTCATGGCTCGTCTCGGTATCTTAACGCATACGACACGGTCGTCACCTTGCGATGACAGATTTCTTGTCCCGAGGCTAACATCTTTATAGAGCAGCTCAACTCCCAGGAACTTTCCAGAAACTTCCAACCTGATGAACGAGCATTTTTCACATTCTTCGAACGCATACTTTCAGAACCTGTTACTTTAAAAAGAACTACATACACTCACAATTATAAACTCTCGCAGTGAGTATTTGTTTTCCTTGCCGTATGTTCACTATGCATTACAACTGACTTTCTGAACCTTTCTTCTCGAAGAACTCCTTCCCGCCATAGCCATCTTGGATTTGAATTTTGGCGCGGGATCTATTCTCATTCACTACAATATTTCCAGTACCTTACTGAAGACAATCTACTTGGCCTCTTCTTCAACTACATTTTCCAGTACATTTACTGAAGGTCTTCACTGAAGACAAACTACTTGTTAAACTCTAAATAAAAATGTATGTTTGTTCTTAACCTTTTGTTGTTTTGCCTGTCTACTTCTTTTCACTTTGTACGTTTGTACGGTGGAAAGAGCACGTCTTTATATTTTCCTTTTTTTTTTTTTTGCTTTGTCTGGGGATCCGGTGGTAGTGTGTAGTGTCTGGCACAAGTCCTTATTTTCGTCAGCCAGATCTGCACCGCTATCGGGTCCGCAACAGTATTCTTCCTAAACAATCTACACATTTCCGCTATAGTAATTGTGCCTTACTAATATATCCACGCAAAAACGACATTACAAAATAATCTTGTAAATAAACTAAACGAAGTTGAATATGCAATTTACTTATGCAACGGTACATTACTTTTCAGCGATATCAGATTAAACGGTACTTATAATAACTGTCTAGCATAAATTATTTACTAATAATTATCTCATAAATTTCTATCCCACCACAACAACCGAATAAAATCCAGAATAATTATCTGGTTCTATTTAAGAGAACTCAAAACATGTAGCCTTCAATAT
Source organism: Acanthosepion esculentum (assembly GCA_964036315.1). Classification (NCBI taxonomy): domain Eukaryota; kingdom Metazoa; phylum Mollusca; class Cephalopoda; order Sepiida; family Sepiidae; genus Acanthosepion; species Acanthosepion esculentum. The sequence continues at coordinate 39,315,800 of OZ038512.1, forward strand.
TTAGATGAAAAGGAGAAATATATTGGAAATTATTTTTAGCGCCTCCAGTACTATAATTATTTCATATTCAATCCGAAGCAAAAAGGTCATCAATATTTTAAATAAAAGAATGAAAGATACCAGCAACTTAATGAAATAAAACAGATGACACTACTTACTAAATCCATCACAACTACAATTGAATAGAATTTATCTAAGCTTAACATAAAATTTATTATAACTACTTCTAAAACAATAAGAGACTTAGTTAATAAAAAAAATGATGATAAACTAAAAGCCGAAGCAGGAATTTACATTTATATACCATATCTATGAACACTAATGGGTATGTCCCAATAAATCCGTTCGACACTATTGTAAGTGAGTGGTAATATGATGTCTTAGTAGTCCACCACTAGCAGTTGTTTAACTACCCTACGCCGCTAGCGAGTATTGTATTTTGTTGATGTTATATAGATTACCATTTCATTTCCAACCTCCTTTCTAGTTATTTTTCATTCAGTAACCTTTGCTAGGTTACAAAAAACCTGTAATAATTGCCACAAGGAATAAATAGAAGAAACCTCGAAGAATTTAAATAAAAGATTAAATGAACACAAACGCGATCTTTTACAAAACAACACATTCAATATATCAGTCGCTCACCGGAATAAGATTGACCATTTATTTTCTTTAAAAACACTTCTTTAACTCGGCCTTGTGCCACATCTATCTCACGTGGGGGGGGGCAGTAATTACTGTCCAGAGATACTCGTTTTTGGACGATTCGGCTAGACGGTCGAGCTCTCTGCCTCGGACGAGGCTCCGCCGAAGGGCAGAGCCGCGTTCGGGGAGGTTGACGGAACTCAATAAGAGTTCAACTTTCTTGCAGATCTTCTGTTATAAACAATGTGGGATATTTAAAAAAAAAAAAATTAAAATGAACGCCTGGTATAACTGAATGAGGTCGGCTAGATTTGAGAAAAAAACGTAAAATTTAAAAGTAAAAAATTAAAAATTTAATAGTCAGCTGTTCCGCATCTTAAAATCTTTCTACCCCCTCCCCACTCCTACACATAAAATTCGATCCATAAAAACATTACTTTTCCTCGACTAAGTCCATCGAGATGACGAAATGCTTTAAGTCCTTAGTCCAAAGAAAAAAAAACCTAAATGAGTAGAGAGAATAAAACGTAGAGTGCTCAATACACTAAGTAGAGCGATAAACCAGGCAGTTTAACCTGAAGATCAGTTTAGGTGAATCCTAGCTAGCAATGGATAACGGCTTGGATTGAGGAATCGGAGAGCCGAGTTCGAATTCCAGTCGAATCCATTACATTCACTTACGTGCTAATACCCTTGGGAAAGGTGAGAATCCTCTTCTTCTCCCTCCAACTATGGGTAAATAGCAGGACAGACTGGGTTCTATAGCCTTGGATGGCAACTGGTCTAGAAGGACAACTCTGAATTCAAAACCTGCGGAGGGTCGTTTGTGGTCTTCGGTGCACCAGGTCCCTGTATTCGTCCCTCCAAAAAGTGTGGATGGCCCTGCACAAAGCCTTCACCACTATAATCAAATATCATGTGTCGGTGTCGGGCTTTCAGTTTCTGGGAACTGATCTGCCTGACCCTCATACGTCGAATTCGACGGGAGAGTGGATCATATATATATATATAATAAATTTCTGATATGTAGAAATCAGTATATCATTTTCTCTATATTTATATCAGAGCTCGCATGTAATTAATTATCACCCCAACCCGCGTTTAAATCGATAGTGATATTATTGTTGAGTAGGTAAAGTTTGGGTTGCTTATTGGTAAAGTTCGGCACAAGGCTGTAATCGGTGGGGGGGTCGGCAGGCAATCATGTGGGGTGTATCACGACCCGTGGCTGGGTTGGACACTTTGCCGTCTTTTTCCTGTCGCCGTCTGACTTATTCGCACTGCGCATTCGTATTTATTGACATTGGCTCAAACTGTCGCAAGGAACGGCGCCTAAGGGGATTTCAGCAAATCCCTTTTGTTGTCACCTTACTTCATAATTTGGGGAATTCCCTTCTTTCACTCTCTCATATTATTACCTTTCACTAAATCTCCTCATGATGCAGGCTTATCCACCCCCTCTTGGTATTTCAACTCAAATTTCGACCAGGAAAAATCAACTCCAAATCCGTTGTTCACGAAAATGAAGTTTTCGCTTTACTGCTTGCATTTACAGCTGCATAGAACACATGTCAGTCATCATTGCTCTCTAAGTCTGGTTCATTTTCCATTGTTCAAACCCTCGAAACACCAATTCCAAGTGCCGTCTATATGTGAATCAAATCCTTTCTCACGGATTTTAGGTATTAACCCTTCTTGTTCCAAAGTCTTTCGGTCTATCGCTCCTTCTATCCATAACAGAAATACGGTTCTACCGAAGGATGCTAAGAATACAATTGGTTGAATATGTGAACAACGAAGAATAAAATGGAAGCAAAAAGGCTACTCGTGCTTATCATAGGAAGGAGACAGTTGATATTTCTAGGGCGCATAATGAGGAAAGAGGGCTGGGAAAATTTGACACTATCAGGACATACTGAAGGCAAGAGGGACAGAAGAAAACAGCGCATAACGTAACTAATGAGCTTGTGTAATTTTTTTACAGACATGGAGTAGTGGGGATAGCAAAAAGACATTGCTAAGAGCTATAGAGGATAGAGTGCTGTGGAGAGCCATTATCACCAACATTATAAAGTGACAAACAAAGAAGAAGAAGCAGAGTAACTACCGAAAATGTCAGTCACATTTGTCGGTGTGAGTTTAAGTTAGAAAATCGTTAGTTATCTTGTCTTCAGAGGGCAGTCTATCGATACTTAGGTTTTATTGTATTCTTTCCACATCCGATCTAACTGTTTGTCGTTTGATTTCCGGAAAATAAGTAAGCGTGGGAAGTTAGTTAGTCAAGATCCTGACTAGACATGTTTTTGTGAGCAAGCTTCATCAAAAGCGATCTAATGATCTCAGAGATCAAAGAAAACAGTGTCGTTCCATGTGGGGAGCGCTTATATTTTGAGGTCAGCGATGTTAACATCTTTTTTTTTATGGTGTTAGTAAAATCAATAGTTGATTCTTTTTTTTTTAGTCTTGTATGAATTCTACTCCTGCACTAATTGTCTAAAATGAAGGCGAAGTGTAAGTTTCATCTGTGGTTTTTGCTAACGATCTCAACGACGATTGGGTTTCTTAGTCAGAAATCGTATACGAAGAACATCTCATGTCACACCATTATTCATATTTTTAAATTATTAGCATAGAAAAGTGTGATTTGCAAAGTATTCCTCTGGTATTTTCTCGACGTTATAATAAACTAACTTACAATATATTGACATAAAATCGAGTCTATTATAACTACGGTGAGATCGTTAGTAAGTAAAAATAAAAAAAAAATGTATCCTTTCTCACGGATTTTAGGTATTAACCCTTCTTGTTCCAAAGTCTTTCGGTCTATCGCTCCTTCTATCCATAACAGAAATACGGTTCTACCGAAGGACGCTAAGAATACAATTGGTTGAATATGTGAACAACGAAGAATAAAATGGAAGCAAAAAGGCTACTCGTGCTTATCATAGGAAGGAGACAGTTGATATTTCTAGGGCGCATAATGAGGAAAGACGGCTGGGAAAATTTGACACTATCAGGACATACTGAAGGCAAGAGGGACAGAAAAAAACAGCGCATAACGTCTATATTTCTGAGATGAGGTATTATGTACATTATTTACATTATTCGGACTATTGTCCTCATCTTTGTCGCCATGTTTATTATAACGTTTCGGCAGTTGTACGCTCCGGCCTTCTTCAGTCTTACATTGTTCTCACTGTTTGTATGAAATTCAAGCAGTAAGCCGCATGAAATAAAGGTAGGAAGACACGTGCTACTGTCGCCCCATGTAAACAAGTTAGCGGAACGTCTCTATCGCTAAACATATTACTTGTAATATTGTATGATGGAAGAAATGTAAAAGATGTGAGTAATTAATTAAGGGCGAGAATTTCAATTTTGTTTGTGTAACAATCGATTGAACAAACACCCTGGTCAAAGGTTCACTGAAAGACTAGTTAGCAAACAAGAATTAATGATATTTATAATAAAATAGTAGACCCCCAGATGGATCTAAAATTTAGATTTATTAATCTCAAGCATATTGGCTAATAATACATATTATTCAATTTTTGAACATTCCTTTTAAGGAAGAAAAATATTGTTGATCATATTCTGAAATTGAGCCTCCAAAATTTAATTCTAAGATATTTTACCGTCTGCCAATTCAAAGAATACTGCGCATTTCACACGACGTAGCTGCTTGGTTAATATATATGAATACAACATTTCTAATAACTGGAGCCGGTATTGTACAGAAATTGTGATACTTTCTATGAGCCGGTGAATGTACAAAAAAAAATGAATTTTCAGTGATATATTTAAAACTATTAGCAATTTTTCTACAGTTCTGAAAGAGGATACACACACACAGACAAGTACATACGCATACACACATATGCACACACACACTCTTGCACACACACACACACACACACACACACACATATATATATATATATATATATATATATATATATATATATATATATATACCCCTGGTCAAAATCTTAAGACGATACAAAAGGGTTAAAAAATATAAAATACTGTAACCTTAATCAAAATAAACTTTTACATTTAACTTTTACATTTAACTAGAGAAACTAAGTGAAAATTTTATTCTTTTAATTGATTAATTTAAACATACATTGAAAAAAGGATTTTTTTGGTTGGTCATAAAGATGAGACTATGTGTGAAAAAAACAAATTACTGGACAAAGATTTTAGAACTAGTCAGTGTTCTCATAGTTTCAGGCATGTAGACATCTACGTAGGTCATTTCCAGTATAAAATTTCAGATTTTAAAATGGCTAAGGGTAAAATGTTAACAAAGTTCGAACAGGGCCGGACTGTCGAACTTCAAAGACGTGGTCTTTCACAATGAGCCATTGCAAATGAAATTAGCCATAGCAGAACTATCATGGCTAACTTCATTAAAAATCCGTATATTTCTAAAAATCCAAGCCGTTGCCCCAATAAAACTCACCATCACTAGACAGATGCATTAGGCGAGAAGTTAAGAGAGATTCAAGCCTAACATAAAATCAAAAAGCGAATGCAGATGCTAAATGCTACTCTCGGACAATTCGACGGTACTTAAATAAGAAAGGGTTTAAGAACTTGAAACGGCTGCAGAGGTCTCGCCTTCTTCTTCGCCATAAAACCTCCAGTTTACTATTTAATTCTGATTATCAAATTTGGGATATGGATAAATGGAAGAAAGTGTTGCCTTCAGACGAGAAAAATTCAATTTTGATGGTTCAGGCGGTTTTCAGCATTACTGGCATGCAAAAGATGACCCAAAAGAAATTTTCTTATCATGACAGATGTAAGGATTTTATTTCGTATTTATAAACAGAAATAAGTGAGTCGTTAGATTCTCAGAACTTTTTAAATTTAAGAATGCTCATGAATATATTTCAGGCTAACTGAAAATCATGGTAAATTATGGAGAATGCTAAGTGAAATAATAAAATATCTACTGAACAAAAGTCAGTAAACGTTATTGTCTTTTTTATTTTTATTTTCTAATTATTATTTGCAAAACAAAAGCCTTACATTTGCCTTGATAAAGGGAACGTTTCGTCCTCTGAGGGACATTGTCAAGGCAAATATGAAGATTTTATTTTTAAAGAAGCATTTATAAGCAAAAGTAAAAATGATTTTTAAGTTTAAGAATGCTCATAAATATACTTCAGTCTAACTGAAAGTCAAGGTAAACTATGGAGGATGATAAGTGACGTAATTTAATGTCTAATAAACAAAAGTCAGTAAATATTATTGTCTTTTAAAAAAAAATTATTATTTGCAAAATAAAAGCCTTACATTTGACTTGATAAAGTCAATGAAAGGACAAAATGTGGTGGCTATAAGATAAGTTGTCTTTTTATCTTTATTCATAGTCGCTAAGATATATTTATATCTATATCTGAAGTTTTACACACACAGAGGGATAGAGAACGTTTCGTCCTCTCATGGATTTTATCAAGACAAATATAAGGATTTTATTTCGTAACAAGTATTTATGGACAGAAGTGTCATTTTTCATAATTTTTCAAATTAAGAATGCAAATAAATATAATTCAGTCAAACTGAAAGTCAAGGTAAACTATGGAAGATGCTAAGTGAAGTAATTTAATGCCTAATAAACGAACGTTAGTAAATGTTGTTATTGTTGATTTTTTTTAATGTAATTGGTATTTACATTATGTATTATTAATTTGTGTATTATTCATTTATGTATTGTATATTTTCAATAATAGAAAGTTTTGAATTGAACCGTTTCCTTTTGATTTTGTATAGACATGTACAGGTTTCAATGATTAAAGTGTCGCCTAATAAAAAATAAAAATAACACTGACATCTCATTTTAACAGATATCTATCTATCTATCTATATATATATATATATCTATGTCAAACTCTTACTTATCTATCTATCTATCTATCTATGTATTTATGTCAGCCTGTTCTTTATCTATCTATCTATCTATCTATCTATCTATCTATGTCAGCCTGTTATCTATCTATCTATCTATCTATCTATCTATCTATCTATCTATCTATCTAGCTATGTCAGCCTGTTATCTATCTATCTATCTATCTATCTATCTATCTATCTATCTATCTATCTATCTATGTCAGCCTGTTATCTATCTATCTATCTATCTATCTATCTATCTATCTATCTATCTATCTATCTATCTATCCCAGCTGCATCTGTCTTTATCTATGTTTATACTTGATATTTCCTTTGATTATAGGAAATGTTCTACAATGTTCTCTTGCGTATGTGTGAGTGCTGAGAAGTTCTCAGCTTGGGCCAATTCCCAAAATTTGACCAAACCAGATTTTTTGGAAGGGCCTCTTTGCTGTATTGAGAACGTTTTTTTGCACCCTATTATATATAGGGTGATTTTCTAAGTGTAGTTTAGATGTGGCAATATATATATATATATATATATATATATATATATATATATATATATATATATATATATATGTGCGTGTGTGCGTGTGTGTGTGTTTGTGTGTGCGTGTGTGTGTGTGTGTATTTTAAGGGATGTGGAAGGTTTAGAGCAATGAATATGATACAATAGAAACATATAACTTTCTGGCAGAAGGAATTCGATATAATCATTGTATTAGATTTGATATAATCATAATTTTTAGTTACTTGTATAGCAAATTTTCGCTGTCAAAAATTAAGATGGAAGAAATATATTTAAAAAATTAATATCTGTCTATATTTCTGAGATGAGGTATTATGTACATTATTTACATTATTCGGACTATTGTCCTCATCTTTGTCGCCATGTTTATTATAACGTTTCGGCAGTTGTACGCTCTGGCCTTCTTCAGGTGGTTGGAATGTCGAACTGAACTCTTTATTTTGCCCACTTGAGTAGACTGTTATAGTTTCACGTGCCAGGTTTTAATGGATATCAGAAGAAGGCCGGAGCGTACAACGGCCGAAACGTTTGTAATAAATATGGCGACGAAGATGAGGACAATAGTCCGAATAATGTAAATAATGTAAAAAATTACTGATTGACAATGCTTCATGTAGTGATAATTCATGATAATATTAATACACATTTTTAATCATTTTGCGCCGAGCAAGGCGGGAATGCCACTAGTATACAGGTAGTTACAGGGAGGGAAAAGTTAAAGTGAAAATTTAGAATATGAACGATTGAAGAAAGGACAAATGATTGTTATAATTGTGGATTATACGATATAAACAACAAAGTAATCCGAGTGGAAAGAGTACAATAACACAAGAAATCAGGTAACAAATAACAATGGTTTATTGTACGTAAAGTACAAATGAGCAAGTACTAAGCAAAACAGGTGATAAGTAACGGAGGTTCGTAAGGGTCGCCTTCGCTCTCTCTGTCTGTCTCACTTTCCCTCCTTCTTCAATAGCTCGTCAGTCTTTTATAGACTGACCAATCCATGTCGGGGTGTGCCAGGTTGTTCCACTATAACAATGATGAACTGGACTCAAAACCAAAGATGACGATTGACGTGAAATTTTTGAAGATATTTCTCATCAGTAGGGCAAATAAACGAAAGGGATTTGCAAGGATGAGAAGTGCGTAAAAAGAAACTGTCGGGGCAAAAGTGGCGATGGTAGTTAGCTATTGCAGCAATAAAAGGGTGGGGCCTAGATGCCAATCTAGTCGCACGCTTAAAATTCATGTTGTCGGGGAACCAGGGAAAAAAGCACGTCAGAGAGCCGTAGTGTGATGATCTGAATATGTGTGACGAAAAGCAACTGAAATTAAAGTGAAAGAAATACGAGTCAAAAATGAATAAAGGCTGACAATGCTTCATTTAATAATAATTCCAGATAATGTTACTATTCGTTTACTATTAACCGTAGAGTGATGAATTGAATAGATGTGATGAATTGAATAGATGTGATGAATTGAATAGATGTGATGAAAAACGAAAAAATGAATAGGGCTGAGAAGGCTGCATGTAATAAAAATTCAAGATAATATTACTTGTTTATTAATAGATGTAGAGTGATTGTCAGAATATTGCTAAAGGAAAGCAAGATTAGTCAAAAAGGAATAATGTTTGATAATGCCTAATGTAATAAAAATTCAAGATACTATTACTTGTTTATTAATAAACGTAGAATGATGGGCTGAATATCTTTAAAGGAATGCAATTAAAATTAGTACAAAACAATACTAGTCAAAAATGAATAATTTTTGATAATACCTAATGTAATAAATATTCAAGATAATATTACTTGTTTATTAGTAAATTTAGAATGATGGGCTGAATATTTTAAAAGGAAAACAATTAAAATTAGTACAAAATAATACTAGTCAAAACTGTATAATGTTTGATAATGCCTAATGTAATAAAAATTCAAGATACTATTACTTGTTTACTAATAAACGTAGAGTGATGGGCTGAATATTTTTAAAGGAAAACAATTAAAATTAGTACAAAACAATATTAGTCAAAACTGAATAATGTTTTATAATGCCTAATGTAATAAAAATTCAAGATACTATTACTTGTTTACTAATAAACGTAGAGTGATGGGCTGAATATTTTTAAAGGAATGCAATTAAAATTAGTACAAAATAATACTAGTCAAAAATGAATAATTTTTGATAATGCCTAATGTAATAAAAATTCAAGATACTATTACTTGTTTACTAATAAACGTAGAGTGATGGGCTGAATATTTTTAAAGGAAAGCAATTAAAATTAGTACAAAACAATACTAGTCAAAAATGAATAATGTTTGATAATACCTCATGTAATAAAAATTCAAGATACTATTACTTGTTTATTAATAGACGTAGAGTACTGGTTTAAATATTATTAAATGAAAACACTAAATTTCAAGCTAATATTAGTACCTCTTTACTAATAGTTTGTCTATACAGTTCAGATGAAAGAAATACCAAGAATTAATTAATGATTGGCAATGTGACAGCTAATAAAAAATTAAGTAACTATTAGTACTTGTTTATAACAGGCATTCAGTGATGGTCTGAACTGTTGTAAGGAAAAGCGAATAAAATAAGATTAAAGTAATTCTAATAAAACACATTTTACTATTGGTTAACAATCTAATACAATTTCAAAAAATTTTACTTGTTTACTTGTTTACTAAGTCGCGCGATGGTCTGAATGCAACTAAAATTAAGACAAAAGAACACCTAGTAAAAATTAGATGATTTATTATTATTATTATTATTATTATTATTATTATTATTATTATTATTATTATTATTATTATTTTCTTTTATATCTGGCGATTACACATTTCTTTCCGGGTCCCGCCCAGGGACATAAGGTTAGTAATGGCATCATGTTTTCTGAGTGTTGTTGTCCTCCTCTTGTACCCGCCTATCCCAGTTTTTTTTTGGGGGGGCGGTGGTGCTGCCATGTACCCAGGGTAGTTGTTACGTTGTAGGGTACTACTTATAGTCATAGAGAAAGAGAGTAACAACGCACTCCCATTCCTGGATGTTTTAATATCGCGAACAGAGCATGAGTTCAAGACATCCGTATACCGTAAATCGACATTCACCTGACAGTATTTCAATTTCATCTCCCACCATCCATACAGCGTAAAGAAAGGGATCGTCCGCTGCTTAAAACACCGAGCAAAACGTCATAAGTGGCGACCCAGAGACATTAAATAAAGAATTGGTCAGTATCAGCGCAGACAGAATCTGGTTCGAAAATAGAATTCAACCGATCTTTCATCGCCAATCTATGTGCATGGTGACTTGTTGCTTTCATATCAGAATCCTAAAATGTAGCTACTTCCAAAGATTCGTTAAAAAGAGGATACATGATAAAAGGGAAATGCGCAAAACTTCATATAAACAGAACCGATAAGGTCTTCCTTAGCTGCATTCGTGAGATGGAAATAAATATTTACAAACACTGATGACAGGTGATGATCAAGTACGCGATGATTTTAAATTCCAAATCTTTTCTTTCTTCTTGACTCTACTCATTTAGTTGAACTCTCTTTTCATAGAAAAAATTAAACATAAAGTCGTCTGTGCTTAAATATTACATCTTTTTAGTTTCAAATTAAAAAAATGTTCAACTTCAAATTAAAATAGGTCAACGTCAAATAAAAGAACTCAACTTTAAATAAAAATGTTCAGTTTAAAAATAAGGAAGCTCAAATTGAAATTGAAATCGATCAACTTCAAAATGAAAAATTAACTTTAAATTAAAACAGCTCAGCTTCAAAATAAAAAAGTTCACCTTCAAAAAACATTTCAACTTCAAAATGAAAAAGTTCAGCTTCAAAATAAAAAAATTTCGACGTCAAAATAAAACATTTCAACTTCAAATTAAAAACCTCAACTTCAGAATAAAAACCTCAACTTTAAAATAAAAACCTCAACTTTAAAATAAAAACCTCAGCTTCAAAATAAAAATCCTCAGCTCCAAAATAAAAAACTCGACTTCAAAATAAAAAAGAACAACTACAAAATAAATAAAAAAAATCAACTTCAAAGTGAAAACGCTCAATTGACAGTTTAATCCCAGACGGAATTAAGAAATTAAACATTCCACACGTTTTTCCCATGTGGAGACGTTTCGGTGCCAAGATTGGGGCAAATTGTTTCTCCATGACTGCAATTTTTTATAGACAGTAGTGGGGTAATTGCAGACAACGCATCATCGATTGATTCTTCAAGGTAGCCTCATCTGTATTCTGTCTGAATAACTCCTGCTGGTGGTGAAGCCAACATCCTTTCAAATGTTTCGGCCATCCGACACCAAGAACAAAAATGAAAGCTCAAGCAGACTCACACATTTGATTTATATCTATTCAGTAAGATTTATCGAAATTAAGAAAAACAACGTGTGTGTATATAATGTGTATATATTGATGCATAATGTGTATGTACACCATGTGTATATGTGCGTGCGTGTGAGTGTGAGTGTGTTTGTATTCTCGTTAATGTTTTTTCACTATATAGCAAGTAAATAATTGATCAGTTTTTTTGTCAGAAAATTATGAAACGAAGAATTATTACTATCATATATTGATTCGTTTTGTAAATAGTTTCCTCGGCTTTGTTGTCTTTTAAACGGTACTCCGGTCGGCTTAGTCTCCAGGCAAGTTTATGCCTGAATTATAACATATAGCTGGAAAAAATTGACGGGGAAACTATTCGACAATGTGGTATACTTACTTGATGGTAAGGTCAATCTGTTGCATAACAATATAAACAGATATGTTATTAGACCCTTTTACAGTATGTTTTCATTTATTTGTTGTGCGGCATATCAACTCCTTATGGGTCATTTGATGGCGAAATTTAATTTTGGGGAGCATTAGCAATTTCTTTTACAAAAAGTTATTGCTGGTAGTTTTTTTTTTTTAAATATATTGTAAGTAATTTTTTTTTACAAAAACTTATTGCTGGCAATTTTTTTCCTATGAAAATGTATTCCTGCTATTTTTACTATAAAATTTTTTATACTTCCATAGAGTTTTGACCAAAGTTTGGCGGTTAACTATTTGCCCATAGCTGGAATCCTAACAGGTGCTATTACCTGGACTTGAAAACAACAACAATTAAGAGGTGGTTTGATGCTACTCAAAATCTCCCGATCATAGGTTTTGCTGCCGGATGTAGTTTATCGTCATACCCAGGATAGAGACGGTGTGAAAATTGTGTTGAACTTGTTTCTGGTTAGAATATTAAGTCTGCTTTCGTTCTTAATTTATGATTTTATTTCATCTCTTTTTTTCATTTTTTCTTTGTTTCGGTGACATGACGATAACAAGAAGAACCAAAGCTGTAATGTGAATTATGATAGTCAAATATGTTGTTGAATATCTTCGAGTGAACCGCATTCAAGCGAAAGTAAACATTAGATTGAAAAGATGCAAAACAAATCTACTAATGGCTCAAAGACTTCAAAAATATTTGGTTCCATCAAGACTGGTTCTCTGGCTTAACAATATGGCTGTGTAAAACCTGTGCCTATTTTGCTCTTTTCTAGATCATTCTCTGATTTCTATTGCATTCCAAAAAACAAGTAAAGTATTAAGAAACGGAAAAAATTCGTTAGAAACAAAGAAAAGATTAATGAACTATTCTGTATTATCAACTCACCTATACGGCAGTAAGTGCTGAACAGTCTTCTCACAGATTAAGAAGAGACTTGAAGCAACAGAAACAAAGAAAAGAGTACTGACATGTTATGCAATATCAGTCCTCTTATATGAAAAAAAAGTGGAAAATCTCTCGGATGAAGAGACTTTAAGCAACAGAAATGTGGTTCTACAGAAGGATGCTAAGGATAGCATGGATCGAATATTTGAGCAACGACGAAGTTTTACAGAAAGTGAAAACAAAGAGGACGCCTATACTTAACATCAGGAAAAACTGTTGAAATTTCTACATCACACAATGTGGAAAGAAATCTTGGAAAATTTGATACTCACAGGGCAGACTGAAGGCAAGAGGGTTAGAGTAAAGCAACATGTAACCTACCGAGTGAACTTGAGTGACTGAATGGCGTGGCAAGAATTAGGAGAGATAACAAAAAGACTAAATTTATTAAGAGCTGCGAAGGACAGGAAAGTGTGGAGAGCCATGATCGCCTCTGCCCTAAAGATGCACGATTCACAAATGAATAAAATGGTGGTGTCTGTTCAGTCTCAAAAAACGGAAATAACTGATTGCCTTATAATTGTGTTAATCAGAAGGTTTTGAGTGATTGATGTATAATTTTTACGGTGTATGGACCTGTAGCTAGGAACACCGGCCGCGATTGACGTGTGTTTAATGCAGCGTGCGACAGAAACAGCCGACAAGGACTCGGCAGTTTGCTGATGACATCTGCATCAGCTGTATACGCGTCGAGGTTCTGGTTTAGTGTCCATTAGAAGACGATTTTTTTTTGTACTTTTTTCTGCTGTACCCCGGCCATTAGCAGAATTCGTGCGGCGAGAAATGAATAGATGTTTAAATGAATAATACTTCGTTCAGAACGATGTTAACAGAGACCGTAGACAGGGTGAAGCAGAAAGATCCTTCCAGAGGTGAATTCAACGTGTGGCTTGGCGTAACTTCTTTGGTTCTCAGCCGCTAATGACTCAGGCTGGCTGTCTTCTGAATCAGACACATTGCGCATCGAACTTTCGAAGTTAAACGCCACAATAAAGTTAGTAAATTTAACCAAACTGGATAGCTAAGATATGCATATCGCTGGCTTACTAGTATCTTAAGCGGTAAGGTAACAGTAAGTACTAAATCTGAGAGTGAAATGTTGATATGGAAGTGACTTAGTGAAGGAATACGGTTTGATGCCAGATGTTGTATTGGTAAAATCGGCCATAAGTAAAGAAGAGATAATAATTAGATTTAAATAGAGGTATCTTGAGGTAATGAGGAACGAAGATTGTGAAGCCAAAGATGAAACTAAGGCAAGATAAATACTGGAAATGTACACCCATGGTGGCCATTCCGGTGTTAAGCGGTCCACATTCGTAGTCAGGAATGTCGCCCACGCTCTATCTTAAAAGGAAAACTGTCAGATCAAACATTAAAAGTTTGTATGAAGTGCAGAAGAACTGATTCAACAGCAATCAAATTGATGTTACCCGGCGAGTGGTGTAGACAAGGTTTGGAACATAACTCGCTAGAGTGGTGCCCACTACTTGACGTTGATAGACGGTAGGTCAAATTTGTTTTCTGGTGACAATTACACTGACAAGATTTTGCGAGTTGGTCTGGACGTTATCTCTAGAGAGAGGACTACTTCTTTTATGTACCGTGTCTCTTCTGTGCGTAGACGATCATTGTCCTACACATCTTCCTGTCCCTTGTAGATCTTAATTTTTATCTCTACAAAACGCTGCTTTCCTCTGTCGATCTTTCCCTCTATCTCTGTTATCAGTTTCAGATTCTCCAAGCTCTTCTTCCTCATTACGTGTCCCAGAAATATTAGCTGCCTCTTCCTGATGTTAACTATAAGTCTCCGTTTTGTTTCTATTTCCTCCAAAAACCTTGTAACATGTTCGGACCCATGGTATCCTCAACTTCCTTCTGTAGAAGCACGTTTCTGTTGCTTCAAGTCTCTTCTTCATCTTTGAGGAGATTCTCCAGCATTCGCTGCCATACAAGAGGGCAGATATCAGGTAACAGTTCAGTGCTCTTTTCTTTGTTTGCAACGAAACTTTCCTGTCTCGTAATACTCTGCTTAGCTTCTGGAATGCGTCTTTGGCCATCCCCATACGTCTTCGAATCTCAATATCGCACTTTTCGTCCTCTGTTTCCCAGACATCTAAATTTCTTACAGTATGTACCAGAAAGCTCACTAGCTTCACTTGATGATGATTAGGGTGACTCTTTCGATGTTCAAATACACCATCTGCAGTAGACTCCGTTGAAGGTTCACACGGAAGTCCGTTATGTGACATGCATGATATACGGTTAGGTGATCATCTTTCTTTCGATACATGACTGACGTGGCATATTTTCTCCCGCAGTTGGTTGCCATTTCTTTCTGCGGTAGACCAGTTGCTATCCAAGGCTATAGAACTCGGCCTGTACTGCTATTTACCCATAGCTGTGGGAGAAGAAGAGGATTCATACATTTCCCATGGGTATTAGCACGTAATGGATTCGAATGGAATTCGAACTCGGCTCCCGGATTCCTCAATCCGAGCCGCTATCCATTACTCCATCGTGCCTTGAGAACACAGAATGAATTACTGCTAGGAAGCAGTGTTCTGTCTAGATATTATACTGGTATAACCTAACACTCAAGAAAGGCATCCATAGCGTAACTGCTCCTACGAGTATGCTCTACTCAGACGATGTTCGAGTAAAGAATATTCATTAAAGCAACCTACCAACATCCGGACCGTAGCATGAAGCCGATGAGAAAATTCATCAAACGACTACATATAAAGAAGGAAACGTTTCTGGGATTTTAAGTTCCCAAGCAGTTTATAGTCGACGGAATACTTTACCATGTGAAAAAGTCAATGGGTTACGAGGCAACAGCTTCACTTTCGCATCCCCGGTGCAATAAGAAACGGCAAACCATTCCGCTATTCCGCTTTGAATGTCACTGTAAATGACAGTTGTGAGAAAAGTGACAAATACACTAAAATGAATGAATGCGTCACCAAAAATCGATGGTGATGAAACAATATACGGCTGCACGTCCAAAATTCTTGATGATCAGAGATTGGTAGTTGACATCTCTTCCGATCTAGTAGTAATATCCCAATGGTGGGAAAAACTGGCTCGTTACAATCAATGTCTCGAAAACCAAACTAGTTTCATGACATCACTGCCGGACAGACCGCGAACGACCGCCAGTCACGATGAACAGATGTTCTCTCGAGTAAGCACCATGCTTCGAGGGAATATTGGGCCTCAAACACATACCTCACCTAAAAGTGAAACTCGAAAAGATATAGGTAAAATGATCGGCTCTCTGTGCCGCTCTAATAAGCACCTGACTCTTCATGGTATACTTTACGTTTACAAAAGGCGGATCGAGTCGAAAATGGATTACTGTTGTCATTTTTGGGCGGGAGCTGTCCTTTCCTCACTTTTTAGTCTTCATAGAGTTTAAAAACGTCTCCGAGTCCCGTAGGTGACGAATTATTTTCCACCCTCCAAGCTCTCTCTCACAGGCAGAATATAGTGAACCTCTCACTGCTCTGTCACTACTTCCAAGGAAAGTGTTCGAATGAGCCACATTTTTTCCGCTAGATCTAAACATTAGGAATAGAACCCACCATGCCATTTACACAGTAGCAAATCACCCACATTCCCCCCGGATTCCGTCGGTGAGAAGTAACCTCCACTCGAACAGCTTCTTATCGCGAACCACTGCTATGAGGAACCGACTCCCAATGTTTACCCGATCAATACAATCTTAACCTGTTCAAGTCTAGAATTTTCTTCTCCTATGCGTATAGACTATACCTTAACTTAAACCTCTATCTTAAGTGGCTCCCAGGCCTTGTAGAAGGTTAACATTACTGTAAAAAAGATTGACTGGAGATGAAATTTTTGCACCTTCAGTATGACTACTAGGACACCAGCGGGGAGTGTAGCGAGGAAGAACGCCCGCGATTGACGTGAATCTATTGCAGTGGGTCGGCTAAAATAGCCAACAAGCGGACATCATCTGCAGCCCTGAAAGAAACGAAGGTCTGTTTTCATATGGCAGCCGACAAAAATAAAAACTGTCGCTCAGTTGTCTCGTGGACTCTCACGAGAGTCCAATAGGGCAGGTCGATTTTGGAATCGTGGTATTGCACTCAATTTGAAATTTGAGGTTTGACATAATTTACTAATAATACAAAATATATTTTTGAAAATCATTACCGTTTTTTTTTTGTATGAAAAGAGTGTAAAGATTAACCGGTGCTACTATAGCGTAAGGTCTACCTCAATATAGCGTGAAGTCTACCTCCCGTTTCGTCTATAGCGTAAGGTCTACCTCAATATACCGTGATATCTACCTCCCATTTCGTCTATAGCTTGCGGTCAACTTCAATATAGCGTGAGGTCTACCTCCCGTTTTGTCTAAAGCTTAAGGTCTACCGCAGCATCGAACTATAATATAATATTGTATGTGTATATATATTAATTTAAACCTTATATTATCATTTATATATCTGTATACTATTGATATTTATATTAATGGCAGAGAGGTAAAAATAAACGTTATCAAATACATATATTTACTTTAGTGATAAACTCTTCGTATATCTTCTAGGAATGACAAGAATAGATCGTCGGAATTTTTTCTCATCATTTTCCAGAAAAAAAAATGATCAAGATGTGCCGGAACAGTTGACTACCAACACCTCGCATTTTATTGAGAATCAACGTTTTAGCATCCAACCACAATCGCTCAATTGCCTGAGTGTGCGTTCCTGTCGCTGGATACCCATAATGTCGCTGGTGATTGAATGTTGATAACCCACGACATTTGGATTACTATAAGCAGACCACTCATCTGAATGAATCAGCGAACCACCTGAGGGGAGGGACACGGTAGACCTCCGCTCTGCATCTGGGTAGACTCAGGTAGACCTTACGCTGTAGTTGCACCGATTAAGTTTAGGTTCAAAATCTTTCCATTGGAATTTCATTCCGGTGATCAGTGAAAGCCTTATAAAATTTGTTTAATTTAATGAAGCTTTACATATTGTATATGGACAAGATACATGGCACAAGCAGGTTATTACTAAATCATTGTGCTATCAAATAAGACCATTTGCTTCAAACAGAAATTATACTGAACAGTTTAGCTATATTAGGATATAACATAAATAGTGAAGTAGTTTTATTGTGACTTTCAATAAATAATGCAAATTTTAAAAAATATGTCATATATTGTGTCCATTAGTACTATGGTTTTTATCTATTTTTTCTTTTTATTAATTATGATCTGACAAATCTTGCTCTTTGAGTTGCCTGTTTTGCAATATTTTACAATTCATTTACCGTTTTTATTTATCGAATACAGTAAACAAAATGATATTTTGCTTGCAGTGATTCATAATTAGAATTCTGGCGTGAATATATTTTCCATTCAATGTATCTAATACAAAAATATCAACTTTGTTTGGATTTGTTCTCAAAATCGTAAAATTTCGAAGTCAGTTTGTAAGTAAAACCACGCGAAAATTAGGTATTTCTGTATTTTTTTCCAGACGATATGTAAAACTAAAGCTCAAAAGTTGTTAAAAGCTATGCATCTAATTTTTTTGTGGCACTGGCATCCCGTTCCCACCCCTTCACCGTTGAAACTGTAAGATGTAGACGTCTCTTCTACTCCAATAGCTTCATGTCTCGCACCTCTCGCCTGTGGAACTCCCTTCATTATTCCTGTAATCTCCAACTATTTAATTGTAACGTCAATCGACATCTCCAGTTGCCTTGATCTATCCACTTCCCTTCTCCACATCCTTTCTCCTTTCATTCCTATCTGCTCTCGCTCCAAATCTTCTGTAACCCCCTTGCCTTGATCGATCCACTATCTTTCTCCACATCCTCTCCTTTACCACTGCTATCTCTTCCTCCAAACCTTCTGTAAACCCTTGCGTGCTAGTGGCTTCCAGCCTTGGTTGGTGTGAAAAGCTTTTAAAAAGAAAAATGTACTTCCTACATGAAAGCCCATCCGAGTACCATGTTGATTTTCTAAAACCAGTGAAAAATCAACTTGCTCTTGTAGCCATAAGCAGTGTTCTTTTGGCGACTATCAGTGTATTGATGAGATAGCGTCAATCATTTATTTTCGATACAACGCATTATCGGTTATTTAAAGCTGAAACATTTTGTATTCTAAGAATAATTGATTGTATAATATTTTTCGAGAATGACTCTTCCATATACAGCTCCTACTAATCAATAACAGGAGGAGGCGATGGATACATTCCGTACGCATGGGTATTTTCGAGTAAGTAAATGTAACTAACTGGAATTCGAACTCAGCATCTAAGATTTCTTATTCCGAGACGCCATCATTTGCAACACCCACAAATGCTGTCAAATGCGAATATTCGTAGGTTTGAATTAAGATATTCTCGTAACCTTGACTGACTTTTAGAAAATCGATTTTAATATAAATAACGTAACGAAACGTTCCTGCATTTAAAGTTCTATCGACTTGAAACGGGAGTAGATCAGTTGTGTATTCATAGCCGACCTTCGTTCCTCCAGGAGATATGGGCTATTTACGAATTTGGCGTGTTCTGAAACAATTAAATGTCAGGCGATATTCTTGAATGTGATAAATGGTATAGTTTATATTCCACTTTCTCCTCTTTCTCTTGAAACCTTTCAGTAAATGGGACAGACAGGAAAACCGGTGTTTGTGATATAGATTTATGAAACTTCTTTTTTCTTTCCAAAAAGGCAAAACTTTACCATTTTTTAAAAAAATCATTTCACCCACCCCAGGCGAGAGGATACAGCCACTACGACGCAGATATTTAAATAGGTCCCTCAAATTGCTCGCTGAAAATACAGTATAGCATGATAAAAAAAGCCTCAAATTTAAAAAAAAAATAATCCTAACACTGTTTATGTTATTATTAAGAGGAAAGAACAAAGTATTTTTTTTATTATTTTATTAATTCTTTTAATCCTTTGTAGCACGTTCGAAACTTTGGTTAAAAATCTCGTTTTTTCTACGTCAACAGAGGAAGTAATATTTACAATTACACTGATTTGCAAAGTCAAATAATTGTCGGATTTTAATGAAACTTTCAGGACTTCTTTACAAATGAATAAAATTATTTTTTACACGTTTTTTTTTTTTTTAGAAAATCTTGGTAAATCTTTTACATATGTTATCTACCCCCACCGGTTACTTAGTCTCATGAAATTTCGAGAAATTAAATTGCAATCTCAAAATTTTATTTAAATGTTAAAAGCAGGACTCCTTGGAGAATGTAAATGATGAATTTATTTTCGAATTTCTACTCATTTCCTGAAACTCTTTTCCGAAGTTTTAAATAAAAAATGCAATAAAACTGACATTATTTAATTATAAAAGCTTTTAATTGCTTTTATAAAAAGATTTATTAAACACCCTATTGTCTTAAGGAAAAAAATGATAAAAAATTAAATTTTTACAAGAATAGTTTTCATCTTTTAACATTTTAATTATAATAATTTATAATATTATAAATAGTTTAAAATTCATTACTTCAATCCGGTTATTGTTATTAAGTGAAAACTATATTTACGAATCAAAAATTGAAAACCTCAATAAAAGTCATTTACCACAATATTTTTTTTAATTATTTTGTTTATGTATATAAAATATTACGTAAATTGCATTTGTTTGAAAGTATGATTTACTATACACGACATAATGAGAAAATAAGAATGATGGCTATAATAAATTTAAATACTGCTACTTTTTACGAATAAAAAGTAAAAAAGGGGATGCTTATAAGGTTTGTGGGCTTTACTCAGATCAACTAAGGGATTATGACCGACGTTGTATTTTGCTTTTAAATCTGAATAAATGGTTCACTCGCCAGTAATTTAAAATCGCCTGATGAGATGTGTTGTTACGCCTCCAAACACGACAACAATTGTGTAGCAATTTTGACATGTTTTTCGATGTAATGTCCTAAAATAAAGTATATATATATATATATATATATATATATATATATATATATATATATATATATATATATATATAGTAAAAAATAAACGTTCACTTCTCTTGTCTATTTTCCCGGAGAAAATACCCACTTATTTGATTATGAATTGTGACTCTCCGTAGGGACAAGTTAAATAAATATTTGATTTCGTTTATTACGATGATTACTCCATCTCTTGTCTGTCTGTGCTATGCTTACAAAGACTGATTGGCTTAAATACGTTATATTCCGGAATTGTTATTTAATTACTTCACACCAAGCAAGACGATAAAGCCACTAAGACCCTAAGAGCTACTGAGTGTGAAAGAATCTGAGAGTAGAAAAAACATTATTAAGCAGAGAGGACAATAAAAGAATGGAAATTAAGGAGAAAGAAGATGAAGATTGACATCGTATTGCATCAGTGTTGACTGGAAAACAAGCCAGATGAGAGATTCGCAAGCGAGACGTGAGAGAGAAGAAACGGTTAGCAGCGAATTTATGCTTACACCTAACAATGTTAACGCTAAAATCTAGTTCTGTGCTTATAATCGTAAACTCGATGTGTAAAAGAGGGAAGCTCATCGATACAATTAACATCAATTACCATGAATATATATATATATATATATATATATACAAGTATAGGATTGGTATATAGGGAATAAATTCCAATAACCAACAATTATTATTCTTAAAAGAGTGCTCAATACAGAGTAGAGCAGATATAATTATTTATTTATATATTATAACATAAATATGTTATAAAATCACTACAACAATAGCCATTTTGTTTCAACACTTCTGGTGTCTTATCAAGACTTGATAAGACACCAGAAGTATTGAAACAAAATGGCTATTTTTGTAGTGATTTTATAACATATTTATGTTATAATATTTAAATAAATAATTATTTATATATATATATATATATATATATATATATATATATGTATATATATATATTATTGTCATCCACAGAGAGACTGCTTCGCTGTATCACAGCTCATCAGTGTGTCTAGACGTCCTGTTGCCTCTAGCTAGGATCGAAACGCGACTATATATATATATATATATATATATATATATATATATATATATATATATATATATATATATTGATGCATATTTCATTAAATAATATAGACAAGTTTTGTCTATTTATTTTAAATAAGTTCCTTTCGTATTGTCTGATAAGCTTAATAACATTATCATTGAAAGAGGAAAGGAAATCACCATATTGATACATGTTTAAATCCAATCTAAGCTTTCAGCTTACATAAGCCATTATCAAAGATGTCAATTGCATATCAATATATCAAACAATACACGGACGAAACAATAAATTTCAAAGCAACGACAACGACAAACGCAGAAGTAAAAATTGCATCGCAGCTCGTGACGTCACACATGACCACGCGAGAGTGAAAACGAGAAATATTAAGTATGGGAAGCCGTTGGTATAATCCATCACCCTCTTGATGAGACGTTTAAAAAGGTTTTTCCCTTTTTTGACGTTGACACAAAAATGTATAATTTTGTAGTGGATATGTGCATGTTCTAAAGTAACACTGCATAAGGTAAATACATATTTACGGCTCTACTTTGTGTATTGAGCACTGTTTTTAAATTAATGTTCTGAACGCTGTAATCTTACTGTTCGTTCTCCTACACCCTGATATATATATATATATATACATATATATATATATATATATATATATATATATATATATATATATATATATATATATATATGGTGTACAGGGAATCTATACTACGATCGTGGGAAGTGACTGAAACAGAGATGCCAGATCAAGACAGATAACATTGCAGATTCTTCTTTGGATTTTTTTTTTTAAATATCTAAATATAGAGCAGAAACGGCAAACCAGATCTGGCAGCAATATTCAATGCTTGAACAAATAGTAGACTT
The DNA here is from genome assembly GCA_964036315.1 of Acanthosepion esculentum. NCBI lineage: Eukaryota > Metazoa > Mollusca > Cephalopoda > Sepiida > Sepiidae > Acanthosepion > Acanthosepion esculentum. Next base: position 39,338,520 of record OZ038512.1, read on the forward strand.
ATAAATATATTATTTCTGGCAAGAAGTACTGTCTGACAAGACGCAGTGAAAGAAACGATATTTTAGCAGCAGAGCTAGCAACTCTTCGACTTCAATCGTTCCACCTCATGTCAGTGAAAAACGTTAGTCGAATAAGGCGAAATACGTTCCTTTCCTGGAGGTTAGCATCAGCCATGCTGATGAAAGTCAGAAAAGATTCTCAAAGATGATTAAAAGAGACCAGTTTCGTTTGTCCTAGACGACCGTTTTTTTGTCACAAATCATAGTCTTATGTAACACAGATCAAATCACAGAAATGGTGGACTCTCCCGTCGTATTCGACGTATGAGGGTCAAGCAGTTCAGTTCCTAGGAACGAACAGCCCAGACACCAGCACATATGATTTGATTATAATGGTGAAGGCTTTGTGCAGAACCAGCCACACTTTTTGGAGGGCCGAAATGCCACAAGATCTCTAAACGACCATCCGCAGGTTTTGAATTCAGTCTTTTTTCTAGACCAGTTTCCATCCAGTCTGTCAAGCTATTTATCCATAGCTGGAAGGAGTAGAAGACGATTAATACCTTTCTCAATGTTATTAGCACGCAAGTGAATGTAATGGATTCGACTGGAATTCGAACTCGGCGCTCCGATTCCTCAATCCGAGCCTCTATACACTGTCTCATATATATATATATATATATATTTATCCACTGACAGATAGTTTCGCTGTATCACAGCTCTTCAATGTGGCTAGACGTCCGATTGCTTCAAGCTGGGATCGAAACTCGACCGATTTGGCATCAGTCAGAGATCCTACTCCTAAGACGTCGGCAGAAAGAAGGGGAAGTTTTAGCGTTTTTTTTTTCTATCCGAAATACGTCAGTGTCTAAAACTCAATTCGTACTTGAAAAGTTATGCATTCATAGCAGCAGCAGCAAGGGTTTTTATTAAATTTCCCCTTTTTTCTCTAGAGAGTTCTATCAAAGGTCTCCGAGAGCATATATATATATATATATATATATATATATATATATATATATATATATGGTCCTAGAACATTTGCGACCCGGACAATTGCATACCAGACAATTCGTCCCTAGACAAATGCGCCGCTGGATAATTGCGTACCTCTGATAATTTTTTTGATGATTTTAAGTGAAAATACCATACATTTTGAACAAAGCATTAGGTAGAATATTTAAAAAAAAAAAAAGGAATAAATGGAATGAAATAAAAGCAGAATTAAAAGTTCCTTTTTGTTTAAAACGCTTTGACAGATTAATAGTGTTGCAAGATCGATTTACACATCGCCTGCATGTTTTTGTTTTATCGTTGTTTTTCTGTCTGCTATCAATAATGTCTCATTTGCATTGCTATCAATAATGTCTCATCTGCATTTCCTATGCTGTTACGATTGTGGCCGTCAATAATGAAACCTCGTAGGAGTTCTAATTGTCTCAGAATATACCTTATTGTATAGGTTGAATAAGTCCACTGAGAAGACACATTCTTGTCAGACGCCCCTTTCTATTTTTGTCTATCTGCGGAACTCATTTTGTATCCGTAAGCAGGTGGTTTATTGCCGATATATGTTCTTGATTATTCTAATAGCATTCCCAAATATGCCAAGGTCGCTGAGTAGTTCCATCAAATCTTTGTGGCGTAATTTATCGAACGCTATGCGTAATCTATAAAATACAGGTACGCAAGGCCTTAGCAAGATTAAAAACAGCATTAGCGCTGCCCATATTTGAAGATAAATAAAGCGATAGCATCACTCGAAAGGGTAGGTATGTGTGTTTGTGTTTGGCTTTGTATGATGGTAGAAAGGAAGTTTTCCATTGGTTGGCTATTGCGCCTGCGTAGTTTCGAACGCTGTTACTCCTGAGATGATCCAAGATATATATTTCAATTAAGTTATTATGGTAGCAGTCAGTAACCCTGGTTAATCAGTGATGATCTATCTCATTATAATCGTAATTTTCTTCCGGACATGATTGCTAACATCAGCTCCACGACGAGTCGACGAAAAAACGTTATCGCTGAGAACAAAACGTTGATAAGCTTACTGGAATTTCTCATTTTGAGCTCGCCCACTAGGAATGACTTCGCCATATGTATTTCAACTTTCAATCTAAATCTAAATGATGACGAACAACCACTGAGTTTTCGTGAAAGACTATGATTTACACTTACAGTATTATTTTCATCGTGTTTCTCAATTGTCGTTCATGTCGTTTGTGGTTCTTCGTGATTCATCTCTATAAAAAAAAACAAAGGATGTCTGTATGTCTATCGGTTTGGTTTGGTTTGTTTTACGGCATATCAACCCCTCAGTGGGTTATTTAATGCCGACAAAATTTTTATTACTGGTAAAATTTTATTTTCAAAAATGTGTTGCTGGTAATAGTTTTTTCCTTCAAAAACTTATTGCTGGTAATCATTTTTGACAAAGTATTTTTGGTATTAAAACCTATTTTTACACTTTCATAGCGTTTTGACGCCAGTTTGGGGGTTAACTATATGCTTATATAACAGGTGCTACACCCCAGGTCAAGGTGAACCTGGGTAAACCAGCAAGTAAGAGGCGGTTCCACGCTCCTCAAAAACACCTGATCAGACACCTTGTTGTCTGACGTAGTTTATCGTCTTACCCAGGACGCGGACGTAGTTTATCGTCATACCCAGGACGGGTGTCTCTCGGTCTGTGTGATACCTTTTCACTCGAGATCCATCCAACGATTCGACCAAACTTGGAACATACATTGTATAATGTAAGAAATAGGTTATTAGCGTAAAAAATCGATATTTTTTTTAAAATTAATAATCAATAAAGCCGATCAAAAATCGATAAATTCAACGTTTTTCTCAGATTTCCTTCAAACTCGATATGTAGGTTACTCATGAGCTCGACGATAACTCACTTTTATTTCTACATCTCTGCGTTTAGCGAAAACTGCGAAAAATCGATTCCAGCAGAAACTAAAAACTCCTTCAATTTTCAAGCAATCTCATACAACCTTCACTCAATTATAGCCAACAATAAGTTGATTGTTTAACAATCATTTAACTTGATAATTGAGTCCACCCATATAGTGAAAACTCGCGTAAATTGCGAAAAATGGCGAGTTTTACTGGTTTCTTTCTTATTTTTCGTCGATCTTTCAACCAATTTTCATCAAACTTAATTGCTTTATAAATGTATCCTCTTTTATATCCCTGGTAGCACACTGAAAAATTGAATTTCAAAAACTCCAAAATAATTGAGGTCTGACGTGGGTCTTCATGTTACTTGTTTTACCCCTTTATGTCCTCGGCTAACTTCATTTGAATTACCTCTGTTATATCTGTATTTGCATTCAGTCAAAATATTTTTTAATGAATTTAGTTTAACATAATTGAAAAGATAGACTCTGTTACATCTAAATATGATGTTGTTTTTGCTCCATTCTGATTGAACGCTTTTTCTGATCGACCAGCTGGGTATGGCTGCTAGTTTCGAATATTTTCCTTCTTCGAAGCGAAATTTCTAAAACAAATCATTTATTGTTCATAAATTATCTATTCCCCGTCCAATTGCTAAAACCGGTTTCTCCCTTGATCCACTTGCAGAACCAATCAGTTACAACAATCATCTATCCGAAGACCGGGTGATCTGAAATGTAAACAGATGATATAATTTAATGCACGTATATTTGTTCCATATTCATAAGACCTACGCTATGCTTTGACAGAAAGCACACAGTGATAATCAAACTCACTGGTCAGTAGTTATTATTTGAGAGTCCGTTTTCCTAAACCTTACCCACAAAATGAGGCAGAATTTTTTGAAGCGCCCCATCAAAGACCGAACTTACGGCCAAATCATGCAAAAATATCGATTCTTGACCGATCACCGAAGTTAAGCAACGTCGTTCCTGGTCAGTATCTAGATGCGTGACCGCTTTGGAATACGCGTAAGGATGGATTTGTGCGTGCTGTAATGGAAAACGGCTCGAGATGAGATATCGGAAAGCCGAGATCGAATTCGTTTCCCTTCATTTACGCAGATACTCTTGGACGATCATGAATCGAAAAACGACATAATCGCCCAAGCGTGTGACATACGCCGCCACCAACAAGCATTCTGTCTGAGTAATGGTCTATTCCATCCCATGAATCTGGGGAGAGCCTACATCCAACAAAGGACTTTCACACGATCGAACACATAACGCAGATATAACAGATATAACCTATTAGCCAGTCTTGTTCGAATTTAGCTATTTAAAGTTAATTATATTGCTTATCACTCAGCAATAACGATTCAACGGGTAAATAGAATTATTTTTTCTATTAAATTGTTATAATTGAATATATGAAGACAAAACTGCCATGCATATTGAAAGAACTAGATACGCTCTTGTTAGCTGAAGCCAAACCTCTCAGACACGAGTTGTAAATACCACGAGCTCTGACAAAAGCAGAGAGCTTACATCTGTTATTACGGTTAAAATATTGTTTACTAGAAATACCGGTGAAAATCTCACAGTTTTCCTATCTGATGAATATTAATTCTTAAGATAATGATTGAATAAGCTCCTGGCAAGCTCGACGACAATGAAATATCTGTCGAGATTTCCCTGTCGCATCGGTGAATATTTGTGCTTAACTTTACGAAATTATGACAATAGCAATCCTAAATATGCATGCTGGTCATTATTTTAAGAATTGGGTACAAATGAAAAGTTCTGAAATTGGAAACTTAAATACTTCTTTCTTTATTTTTTTCTTTTTTTCTTTCTTTCTTTCTTTCTTTTCTTTCTTTCTTTACTTCTTTCTTTCCTACTTTTAATTCCTCTTCTTCCTTCTTTTTATGCGCCGTGTCCTTTCGATACGTAGACGGTCATGGCTCTCGACTCCCCCTATCCAGGTTCTGTCATCCACTAGCCCGCCAGGTATGCCATACGTTGCTTTCCCTTGTCTCTTTTCCCCTCTATTGGACCTGTGAGTATCAGGTTCTCTAGGCCCTCCTTTCACATTACGTATCCCAGAAACTCTAGCTGCCTCCTCCTGCTCACTAACACGAAATAGTAGCGATGCTGGTATGCCCGTTCTGTCTTTCCATTCGATCAAAATGGAATAGTTCATTATTCATGAGGGGATGGGCAAGGATTAACATTCATGCTAACTATAGGACGGGGCAACCAAAAAATGGCATTCGAATAAAACAAAGAGAAAAAGGACAAATCTACAAAAAAGAAATAGTTTCGAAAAAGTACAATTTCAAGGGCGAAAGACCAAATAAAACAAAAGAAAAATGAAAAGTTAACATTTTGTGATTGTAGGTCATGTTGTAAATCCAATCGTGTGAATTCGGATTAAATTTTTTTAGATCTTTTATGAAGATGATCCGATGAGAACTTTGATATTTTCGTCTTTGCAATCAAAGGATTAACTCCCATTTTATTATCATAGACTATTGAAGTTCATAGTTTCAGTTCTCTCGTGAAAACCTTATCAGAAAATGACAAGTTCATCGATCAAAGGATTTGTCTTCATATTAAATACACACACACACACACACACACACACACACACACACACATATATATATATATATATATATATATATATATATATATATATATGTATAGGTGTGTGTGTACCATATCTAAGCTACGATAGGAAAATCGCTATATATATATATGTGTGTGTGTGTGTTTGCCACATCTAAGGTACGCTTGGAAAATCGCTATTATATATATATATATATATATATATATATATATATATATATATATATATATATAAATGAACACTGATGTCAACATTCAGAGGCGACAGGCTGTTTCAAGATCGTCGCAATCGTCAGGATGAAACAGATGTCGCCCCTGAGTGTTGACTTCAATGTTCAGTTTTATATTTATATTTGCATACGCTCTATCTCTGATATTGAGCATTTTATCTCATAAATATAGCACACCTGATATATATACAGACATACATACATACATATATATATATATATATATATATATATATATATATATATATATATATATATATATATATGTATATATATATATATATATATATATATATATATATATATACAGACTATATAGTAATTTTCCAAGCGTAGCTTACATGTGGAACAAGGCCGAAAATATGGGGCACCTAGTGAGGATCGAGCTCATTATTAAGTCGTAATTGTTCTAGCAAGACAAGCTTGCTAACCATTACACCACCTCGAGGTGCCCACACACAAACTATATAAATAGACTATATTAATCCACAAATAGAATGTCGCACTTCTTGCTGACATCAGTATCCACTTTATATATATATATATATATATATATATATATATATATGTGTGTGTGTGTGTGTGTGTGTGTGTGTGTGTGTTTCGTTAAAGACGAGTGACTAGGTACTACGATTAGGCTTTTTATCTAATTTTTCTTGTGTACGTATAAGTGTTTTCTTTTCTGGACACAGTGTGACAAAAGTGTTCAAAAGTTCTGCATGTCCAAGTGCTTTCGGCTATACATTTTACCATTATCAAAGATGATTTTATTTTTACTTTTAACTGAATGTATGTGTTGTGTTATGCATATATTAAATGTTATAGGAATGTTTTATTTTCCAAACATGGTCAGCATATTGTGGCCGTGTTCATAGTTAATACTAGTGAGTGTTGGATTTTTTCTTTTTATTATTAAAGCTTCCATTATCTTTAATCTTTTTTTACATGTGGATGAGGTTATTAGACTTGAATTTGTTTAACTAATATGAAACGCACGTTCGAATCCTGCTACTGAGCGCATATTTTTCGAAAATAATGACATAATCATGCTGTTTCATAATACTTCAAATAGAAGGTTAGGAAGGAAACCCTCATCAGTACTGGAATGAACGATAACAGCTACTGGAATTGAGAAGAGAAAATAATGATATAATCAAGATGTTGACGTTCCACACTACTTCAAACAAAAGGTTAGGAAGGAAACTCCCATCAGTACTGGAAAGAGCAATAACAGCTACTGGATTTAAGAAATCTATTTTCCTGAAAAATTGTTTTAATAGAAATATATACATTTCAACTGAATATTCCTGCCACATATGACCATATGCTTCTGCTCTATATTTAGAGATTCTTGATAAAACCCAAAGAAGAATCAACAATAGTCGTAATTGATCTAGCGAGACAAGCTAGCTAACCATTACACTACGCCATTGTGCCCAAATTATCGGTAGAATGAATTGCTAAAAGCCTAAATTGACTTGCCAGAAATCATGGGTCAAACGCGTGTAAAGTTAATCGTAGTTGGCGCCACTACACCTCGGCCTAATGGAAGTAGCCGGATTGACATCAATTGTGTGTTGAAGTTGAACAATAAACTTGGCGGCTCATGAGAAGGAGACGTGAATTATCAAAGTTTGAACGATCGATGATAATGCGTACGAGATGGATAGAACGTTCAATATTTGAAACTCTCCAGTCATTTGTGTATTTTTTTTCTAAAGAAGATACGAGAAATGTGGTTGGTATCTTATGAGCCTATTCAAATATTAACGGTCACATCGCATTGAAACATAGGTTTCCGTAAGAGCCTGGTCAGTACCTAGATGTATGACCTCTTGGGAATATCAGATTCTGTAAGCTTCAATGGGATAATGGATAATGGCCTGAAAATGTAAATAGAAGAGGCGATTTCCAATTCCCGTTGGGTTCCTTATATTCCCTCATGCGCAAATACCATTGGAAAGGGTATGAATCCACCGTTTGTCCTCCAGCTATGGGTTAATTATCAAGGATTGCAGAACTAAACCATTATTATATCATCCCCGCGCCGCATTTTTTATTATATTACAATCTAAAAATATTTTCTGGTTTTAATTAAGATACACACGTTGATAAGCCGTAGAAAAGTAATTAATAAATCAAATATTAACGGGCCTGGTGGAGAGATCTATATGGTCCCCAAATTCTGCACTTAGAAATATCAGGGGTTTACATCGGTGGACATCGCACCAGAAGTTTTGCAAATACGAGTGGAATCCACATTATGTTGGCTGGTTGCGTTCAGTAAGAAGCACTTTTCTGATTACTTTTGGGACAGCAGTGTAAATATAAATGAAATGCTTTCATCAAATGTTGCTTACATTAAAAGAAATTCGAATGAGAGGTTTTATACATTTTTTTAGAAGAACCTACATCTACATCGTCCTATCAGGTTTGTTATCTGTAGAAAAGAATCTATGATGCCTCTGAAAAGCTGAATTTATTCACGAATGTTTATGCGATATTACGCAAACCTTTTCTCTGTTTATAAAAAAAAATCGGTCGACGTAAGATATCGGTCCATATTCAGAGGTATTGCTTATGTAAATAAAGAACGTAATGATCTTCCCCCAAAACTGTTACACAATAAGACTTTACATCTAAACTCTCTCTCTCTCTCACACACACACACACACACACACACACACACACACACACACATATATATATATATATATATATATATATATATATATATATATATATATAGCGGGTGCAACAGAAAAATTGGCCAAATCGTGTAACAGCAAAATTCTCCAGATGTTAGTTAGATTAATATTTGAACCTTTGTATCTAATATACATGTATAGAACCCAGTCTATGGATGGCAACTGGTCTAGGAGAAGGACAACTCTGAATTCAAAACCTGCGGAGGGTCGTTTGGGGACCTTGTGGCATCCGTTGCACCAGGTCCCTGTATTCGTCCCTCCAAAAAGTGTGGTTGGCCCTGCACAAAGCCTTCACCACGATAATCAAATCCTGTGTGGCTGTCGGGCTTTCAGTTTCTGGGAACTGATCTGTCTGACCCTCATACGTCGAGAGCGATAAAAAAAAAATATGTATATATATGAAGTGCGTTCAAAAGGTATCCAACTTTATTTTTATTTTTCCCGCCAAAACTTATGGCATGTCGGATGAAAATCATTCGGATGGCAGATGAGGCCACTCTTACTGCGCATGCGTGATGATTTCCGCTTCGTAGGCATCGTCACTTCCCGGCTGTTATTCCGATAGTACAGACTAAAGCAGATATTGAGCCAAAATTTTCTGTTAAAAAAAAACATCACTTGCTTGACAGACTCCCTACTCTCTCGAAATCTGCCCGCAGCGTGCTTCGCCAGAACCTTGGGGAAGAATTTCGCCGACACTCTCTGCATGCACTAATCCCCCGTTAAAATTAAATGCACCGATTCTGTGCTTATTCCCAATTTGTGAACAATTTGCTGGATTGTTACACGACGGACATCCATGACTATTCGGCCAACCTTCTCAGTTGCCTCCTTGTTTCGTTTTGTGGATTGTCTGCCTCATCGTGCCTCACTCTCCACTAAGCTGCGGCCATTTTTGAAGCATTTGGTCCACTCCTTGATCTGAGTTTTGCCGATGGCTTCATCGCCAAAGGCCTACTAAGGGTGGTTTTAGCTTGAGTAGCAACAAATCTTTAGCTTCCCTGTGACTGTTCTATAAATATTTTCACAGTAACTGTTCTGGTAAAATCTTCCGTTTGTTACCCCGATTAGGCCAAGATAAGCGCAGTAATATATTAGGTCTCACAGTTTCATTGTTGAAATTGTGAGTTTTAATTTTAAATTCTACACTAATAGTTTCTTCTGCTATATTAGCTGCTTCCAGAACTTTGAATTAATTTAAGCATTTCGCCTTGTAGTGTGCTATCTCAGATAAGCTATATCGCTTTTACTCCTCTAGAGTTTATTATAATAAATGTGATAATATAAAAATGGTGAAGCTAAGGCTCTTGCTTTAGATATCTTGAAGGAATTTGACAGAGTTTGGTATTTGACAGGTTGTGGTATTTCGAGATGAATTTTTGAACTGATTCAAATTTTCTTATAAAACCGGGAAATGAACGTTTACTTTAACAGACTGTATTCTCAATCTTTTTTAATTAATGCAGGGGTTTCTCAGAGGTTCGTCGTTAGATATACGTTGTTCACAATTTTCATCAACAACCTTCCTGATGGCATCAGGTCTCAGCTAGGTACTTACGCTGATGACACAACTTTTACTCCTTACTTATTAGCAAGTCTGTTAGGTTCAATAAGGACAAATTGGTAGCTGATCTGAAAAATGACTTATAATCTTTCGTTAATTGTGGCAAGGAACGGCGTGTTAATTTTACCGCCTCCAAACCGAAACTACTTTCGTTTAATCGTCTGAAAGAACACATTTTGCCTTCCATCAGCATAGCTGACGCTAACCTCCGGGACAGTGACATATTGCACCTATCTTGGCAAGCCTTTCTCCGTTGAAAGTGAGAAGATTATATCGAACTAGGACTGCTAGTAGTAATGTTAGTTCACTGTGTCGTGCTAGATACTTTTTCTCTCCAGAATCTATCTAACACATGTATAAGTCTAACATACATCCATGCGTTGAATATTCCTGTCACGTCTAGTCTGCTCTGGTAATTCTGCTGTGTATTTAGAGATTCTTGACAAAATAGAAAGAAGAATCTGCAATGTTATTGGTCCTGAGTTGGAATCTCAGCTTCAGTCACCTTTCCACCGTCTTAACGTTTCTTCCCTATGGCTTATCCATAAATATTTTCATGGTATTTATCATTTTAAACTTTCTACTATGAATTAACACATTGGGGGTTTAGATTTTTTTAAATTTTGTTTCCCTCCCCCATTGACAATGAATTGTACATATGGGGACTAATTAGGACTTTCATGGAGACATTGTGGTATTAAGGTGGGTGTAGTAAGGATGGTAAAAACGCGTTGTTTTGGTGGAAATAATATTGTGATATATTTGGGCCTGTGATTGTGGCTAGCTAAGATTAAATTTCAAATCGAAGAACACCGCTCTTTTCCTTATTCCCCTTTTTAGACTTGTGCTTCATTTTTTTATTTTTTACAAATAAATATCACTTTCCTCAATAAATTTAAATGCAGTACTAGAATGACACAAGGTTTCATAATTTTAGACTTGAAATGTTTTTTTTTTTTTTTTAAACGTATCACCCGAAGCAAGGCTGGAGGCCACTATCTCGCATGGGGTTACAGAAGGGATGGAGGAAGAATAGATAGGAGTGGTAAAGGAGAGAATGTGGAGAAAGAGAAAGACGGAGGGTCGATCAAGGCAAGGGGGTTACAGAAGATTTGGAGCGAGAGCAGATAGGAATGAAAGATGAAAGGATGTGGAGAAGGGAAGTGGATAGATCAAGGCAACTGGAGATGACGATTGACGCTACACTTAAACCGTTGGAGATTGTATTTGTCAGGGAAACAGTAATAGGGAAGGGAGTTCCATAGGCGAGATGTGCGAGACATGAAACTATTGGAGTAGAAGAGACGTCTACATCTAACAGTTTCAACGGTGAGGGGGTGGGAACGGGATGCCAGCCTCGTAGGACGTTTAAATTCACGAGGCCTAGGGACAAGCGAAAGCAACTCCTCGGAGCAATTACCGTGAAAGTACTTGTAGAAAAGGCAGAGCGATGCAACATCGCGTTAGATGGAACCGTAAGTTCTATGCTAATAGTTTCTTCACTCGTACTTCACGCTTGTGGAACATTCACCCGTCGTCATACTTCACACTCAAGTTTGATATTCAAAAATCTAAGAGCAACGTCAATCGTTATATTCTGATTTCTTAATTCCTATTTTTTTTATTTTCAGCAACATATATTATAAATTAATAAATAGCATCATCTACATGCTAAAAATGATGGAAGCCTTATTAATAAAAACAAAAAAAAACATCACTTAATAATATTAACTTTGAACATGGACACAATATCTTGAGCGTGTTTTGGAAAATGAAAACATTTTATAAAACATACATACAACAAACTATTTCTTATTTAACAGTTAGAATATTTAATCCTTGAAAATAGCTAAATGCATAGCCGAAAGCGCTCGGATTAAAAGAACATTGGGACAGTTTTTATATAATTTATCATCCGAAAAAAAAATATTAGATCGCGTGAGAAATTGTATAAAATAGTAAATAAAAGCACCTTGTCTATCGTATTCAATGAAATGCGCATACATATATATATATATATATATATATATATATATATATATATATATATATATATATATATATATATGATTATCTAACTTCATGTCAAATTGCTTCCATGAATATGTGACTTACCTTATCACTTGTCTTTCATATTAACTACGCCCCTTCAGTTTCCCGCTGTAAATTTAAGAGCATGAAATCCGTTTATTTTCTTTTTTCTTTCTTTTTTTCTTTTTTTCCCTTTCTTTTCCCCTTGTATTTTCTCGATTTCACTTTGGCAGGGAAGTTGTTTATTGCCAGGAAAGCTTTAACATGAACGTCTCTTGTGTCTGTTCTTCCTTGAGAGAAACTCGCTGAGCCGAAAAATAGTTATTTTCTTAAGAAATCGATAAATATGATTGTATTTTGCATCTCGAGAAGCAGCCAATAATATAAGGAACACATTTCGAACGTAGAGGTGAAGTTTCACAAAGTGATTTCGATTTCGGGTTTATTTATAGTAGCTATTTCCATATAAGGAATGATCGTTCATTAGCATAGATATGAAGATTATTTCACAGCGAGTGGTAATTGCAGTTTTACCCTTCTTCATCATATTTAAGGCACGAGCTTGCAAATAACCAATGCGCTATATAACCGCTGTTTGTATTCACTTATTGTTTGAGTCCATCTGATATTTAAACTGATTTTTTGACCGGTATTAAATCAGTTTTATGTTTGTTTACCAAGTGTTTGACTTTATTAATTATATATTTTTTATATCTTATCACCATTTTTATCACGCATTTCTCCATTTAGTTAACTAAATATTTTTCTTTAAATCAATTCCTCCCAAACAAGTTAATAAAACCAATACGCAGCAAGGGGTTCTACTGGGTGTGAAAGAGAAGAAAAAGACTTAGAAGAAACCGGAAGCCGAATCCTAAGTAGGAAACAATGAATAAACCTCTATTCTTATTTTAAAAAACGGGGAGGTGTGTGAACCGTACGTTTGGTGAAGCTATCTAATTCTGTTGAGAAGATAAAAATAAATGAATAAACGTAAAAAATAAGAATAGAATTAAAAATAAATCGTAAATAAATTCAAGAGTTCAGGGGGAGCCGTTGAATATGACATCTCTTTCGAAAAAAATTAGCCTTCAGTTTTTGTATCTTATGCGTTTTTTCATATAATAATTTAATCATAAATTTTTATTTAACCGTATTTTTATTACTTTATTTTATATAAAAATGTATCGTATTAATCTTATATACTTTATTTCATATGAAAATGTATCTTATTTAATCTTATATATTTATTTTATACAAAAATGTATCTTATTTAATCATATATTTATTTTATATAAAAATGTATCGTATTAATCTTATATACTTTATTTCATATAAAATGTATCTTATTAATCTTATATATTTATTTTATACAAAAATGTATCTTATTTAATCATATATTTATTTTATATAAAAATGTATCGTATTAATCTTATATACTTTATTTCGTATAAAAATGTATCTTATTTAATCTTATATATTTATTTTATACAAAAATGTATCTTATTTAATCGTATATACTTTATTTCATATAAAAATATATCTCATTAATCTTATATACTTTATTTTATATCAAAATGTATCTTATTTAATCGTATATACTTTCTTTCATATAAAAAATCATTCGATTTAATCAAACATTGTTTGGCGTGTTTTTCTTTAATACTTAATTTAGTTCTCCGATTAATTCTTTTAATGAATCGTTTTCCTATTCCTCCATTTTTGATGTTTCAGTTCATTTATTAAACTTGTTTTTAAATTAAGTTTTTGCTTTATTTATATTTTTCATTCTTTTAATTAAATTAATATTCAATTAATTAATTATTTAATTAAATCAATTTTGATTTAACCGTGGTTTTCGTTATGCTGGATCTAATTAGCCCATTCTTTAATTAATTTATTTATTTTAATTTTTTTTTATCGCGTTCATTTTTGACCAATTATTTAATTAAACAACGTAATATGACATTTTACGTCATTTAATAAAAAAAATACGTCGACTATTTTCGATTAAATATTTTTTTGTCTTTTTTCATTAAATTATTTTTAATTTATGCAGTGTTTCCTTTCTTTTCACTGTTTTTCATTCACTTAAACATTTTATTATCTATTCAGACATTTTAGATACCGAGAAGTTATAAAGTCTCTTTACAATTAAAAAAATATTACAAAAAGCAAATGAACAGAGAAATATGTGGAAATGATGATTAGATATTGAAGTTATTTTAATTAATTTAATACACTTTAATTAATTTAATACACCACTATATGGACAACCATTAGTTGCGCGTATCACATCAAGACGATTTTTAATTTCTTGCTATGTTCGACGTAGCATATGCATGATGGCAATGGCTTCAGTTATCTTTTACTTTAGATCAGTGAATTCACGTATCTTTGTTCGATACACGGTAACATAAGGCCAGAAAAACAAGTCCCGGGGAGTGAGATCTGATGAACGACGTGGCCAAGGAAATGAGCCATCCCTTCCAATCCACCAGTATGGAAGCGATAGAGGTTCATTTAATTTTCATGTAAAGAGACTTTATGGACATCTTGTATATTAAGTTATATTTTGAAAGACAAAAAGTATGGATGTCAGGAATGATGTCCAACTCGTGCAGAAATTTCTAAACTACCAATGAACTATAACCCTTTTCTCTGATCATCAATCATAAATAGGATCAAATGAATTAATTCTATTGGGCTTAAAGATGACTGTCCTTCGTCGAATTTCGTAAACTGACACTGCAAGCAACAGAAACGACTTCACTTGAAGACTTTCAACAGGAGCAACAGCTAAAATGGATAGCACACGTAACTAGAAGAAAAAAATAAGGGCATCATCAAGAAGATGACAAACCGAACTCCCTTGCACAATAAGTTAGGAAGAAAACCTGCATTAGTAAGGAAAAGAGCGAGTTCCTTATAAGCGAATATTCCGCATCCATTGACCAAAAGACTGGTTGAAATTTATAAAATCTTTCTCTTCATACAGGTTTTCATTAAATTTTAGACTATTAAAACCCACTAGTATTTATCTCTCTTATCTTATCGTGTGTGCATGTGGCCATGCGTGTTGTGCGTGTGTGTGTGTACGCGCGTGTGTGTGCGTGCTTGTGCGTGTTTGTGCGTGTGTGTGTGTGAGTGCGTGTGCGTGTGTGTGTGTGTGTGTGTGTGTGTGCGCGCGCGCTCGCACGCACGCGCGTGTGTGTGCTACGGTCAGATTTTTTTTTTCTTTTAATAAAAAAATTGTATATTTTTCTATACCGGTGATTTTTTTTTAAATTTATCTCTCTTATCGTATGTATGTGTTTGGGTGTGTGTGTGTGTGTGTGTGTGTGTGTATGTGTGCGTGTGTGAGTGCGCGCGCGTTTGCGTATATGTGTGCGTGTGTGTGTGTGTATATGTGTGTGTAAGTGTTTGCGCGCGTTTGTGTGTGTGTGCGGTGTGCATGCGTGTGCATACGTGTGCGTGTGTGTGCGTGCGGGCGTGTGTATGGGTGTGTGTGCGCGTGCGCGTTTGTGTATGTATGTGTGCGCACGCGCGTGTGTGTGTGTATGCTACCGTCAGATCTTTTCTTTTTTCTTGTAATAAACACTGTTTTATATTTTTCTATACAGGTGATTTTTTTTTTTATATATATATATATAAAGCAGCCTTGGATTGAGCAGTCGGAGAGCCGAGTTCGCATTCCAGTCGAGCTCATTACATTCACTTTCGCGCAAATATACTCACGAATATATGAATTTTTCTCTACTGAAACCTATGTGTTAAAAAGTAGAATTTGTACTTGGAAAAAATCATTATTTCAAAAAAGAAAATTGTAGATGCAATGTTCATTCAAAAAACAAACAAAATTTTTTTTCTTGCAATCCAAAAGCATCTATCGGCATTAAACAATACAAGGTACCACTACTCAGTTTCGATACGTAACGTTTAAAATGAATTTAAAAAAATGAAAAAGCATTCATGAAGCTTTTATCTTAGCTTTAATCTAAAACTAAATGACTAAATTTATTATTTCCAGTAAGCAAAATATTCTGCTATATTTCTAATAGACATTATATTGATTAGAATTTCAGCTTTTTGGTCGCTTTCAGAAAATTAATTACAATCGGCCATTTTGTTACACAATTGTAAACAAAAGATAATTCTCGGTTTTAAAAATCTTCCATATATAAAATATACCATTCTGAAACATTAGCTGAGGAATATTAGCTGGTTTAAAGTATAATTAATCTGAGTTGAAAACAATATTATTTACTTTAAGTTTAAAATAACAGAGAAATGTATTTTTAAATGAAACAGTAGCAACGATTACGAGCTTATCACTGTCGCTTGTCACTCATAGATCACTTTACAAGCGATGATAAAATCTATCAACACCTTTACTGTTGTTCTACGGAGACTTTTTTCTGTTAAAAAATATTTTAAGAACATTACAGGCGAGTGTTTTTTTATATATTTTTTAAGTACTCAGCAATTTTAAAAGTCTTGGAAAATATTCTCCGTAAACTAATTTTAGGAATGTTCAAATTTACTATAGTCATCGCTCTTATTTTTCATTATGTCTTGTATGGTCGACCATAATTTCAAACAGGGTCACGTTACGTAATATTTTACATATATAAAAATTAAATTTAAAAATATATTGGATGTAAACGAATTTTATTGAGCTTTTCAGTTTTTGATTCGTAAATATAGTTTCCACTTAATAACAATATTACCTAACCGGACTGAAATAATGCAGAATTTTAAACGATTTATAATATTATTAATTATTATAAGTACAATTTTAGAAAAATGAAAACAATTCTTTTAAAAGTTTATTATTTATCGAAATTTTTTTAACGAGATAATAAAGTCCTTAACAAATCTTATATATAAAAGCAATTAAAAGCATTTCTAATTAAGTAATATCATTGCTTTATTGCATTTTTATTTTATAATTCAGAGCGGATATTCGGTAACTGGGGTACCTACGTTTTCCAAAAGTACAGATGCCTTAACTTCTTCAATGAGTCCCGCTTTTAACTAATTTTGAGATTACAATTTAATTTCTCAAAATTCTATAAAATTAAGCAACTGGAGGTAACATATGTAAAAAAATATTTTTTACAAAGATTTTCTAAAAAGAAAATTCAAAAATAATTTCATTCATTTGTGAAATAAGTCCTGAAACTTTCATTAAAATCCAACAATTATTTGATTTTTTCAAGAATTTCCAAATCAATGGGTTTTCACCTGAAAAAAAAACACTAATTATAAATATTACGTTGTTTTCTTTTTTCTTTCTTTTTCTTTCTTTTTCTTTCTTTATTGATTTATTTATTTTTTCTTACATTCTTTATTTTTTCTTTCAGTTTACATTTTTTTTTTGTTTCTTGATACGGACCGGGCACTTTACAGATGATTTGAAAGGATAAAAATGGACTGTAGAGGGAATATGCGAAACAGCGTGTACTTTCCTTTATTTCCTGTCGTTAGGACAAAAAGTTTAGATCTTTTACCTCTCCTTATATATATATATATATATGTGTGTGTGTGTGTGTGTGTGTGTGTGTGTGTGTGTGTGTGTGTGTGTGTGTGTGTGTGTGTGTGTAAATAGATTAATATATGATTGTACAGAAAGTACTGGAGTTATTTAAATATTGTTATATATAAACTACAGTTCAAAAGTTTGATGGAACTTCTGGTAATTTTTTTTAAATTGGTACAAAGTTTTTGTTTTGTACTTTAAATAAGACAAATATATAGTTTTAAAAAGTGTGACATGATATTTACTCGAAATTTTATTATGAGAGAAAAAGCATTTTATGATTAAATTTTGCTCTCGTTAAAATAGACTCCTTTCGCCTTGATTGCTGCAGTACAAAGTTTTGGCATTCGTTGCACAAGGTTCTCAAAGTATAAGTTTGATAATTGATTTCATTCATTTTTTCAAGAGCTTTTTTTTCCATTTTGGGCATGGAAATGTTTCACTTTTCTGCAAAGTTCATTCCATGCTAATTCTGGAGGCGGCTTCAATCTTTTAAACTGTAGTATATATATAAATATATATATATATATATATATATATATATATATATATATATATATATATATATATATATATATATATGTATGTACACATATATATATATATATATATGTATGTACATATATATATATATATATATATATATATGTATTATATATATATATGTGTATATTTTATATATATATATATATCTTTATAAATATTTCAATACTTAAACATTTTTTTAGATACAGTTAAAAAATTTTTTTTACACAACATCTTAAAATATTATTACACTGAGATTTACGTTAAAAATATTCGAACACAGTTGCATTCCATATCACGTGACATCCGCGTCTCGTGACGGACGCTACTTGTAAACAAACCTCTAAAAAGTAAATACTTTCATAAAAAACATTATATTTTCTTTAATTTACAACTTTTTAGTTGTTTTTCTATATATTATTATATATATATATATATATATACATATATATATATATATTATATATATCTATATATATATTATATATATATATATATATATATATATATATATATATATATATGAGACAGCCAATAAAAGAAAAGTAGAGTGAATTTCTTACTTTGTTTTTCTTGTGTGCGAACAAGTGATTCCATTTTTAGACATAAAATGTGTAGCAATTGTCCACAAAATTGCTTTCTGTTACTACATCTACAAGGATTTCGATTGTACTATTGCTGATGGTGTGTAGGTTGCTGGGAGATTGAGACATTTTTCTTTCGCAAATATGGCCAATATATTATGTATTTTAAGTCAAATCAGTCAAATCAGCCACGTGTAACGGGAAATGTATAATGCCGTATACTTTTCTTTTCTGCTCTTTATTCACACGTCTGACGATGCCTCGTATGAGTCGAAACTTTGTATCCAATAGAGATTTGGCCTATTTTTTGCACCTTCAACAGCCAAATTTACGAAATGCTATTCTCATCTTAGAAAAAGTGATAGATGAATTTAATAGATACAGTTTGTTTATTCTCTCTAATGAGACATACAGTGCTGTTCGATAAAAGTGACTCCCCTGATTTTTTTTGCTTAAGTTTTTTCGCCTATTGTTTTTGGGGTCAAACTAATTTTTAACCTTACTAATATAAAGACCCCTTGCCGACCAACTTACCCTAAGCTATTCTATTGATAATTATAATTTTGTATATAAATGAGATTTAGGGAAAAACTCTGTGCAAAAAAAGTGACTCACTTATTTCCTGCAACTACTAATCAATAGAAACATTACCGAACAGCTTTACATAAAGAATAATAGAGGTATAATTCATATATAGTAAGTAATATAGTTCGAAACATTTAATAATCTATGGGTCCTCCCTTATTTTGAATAACCTTTTCAACCCTTTTTGGCATTGACTTGATTAGGTTCTGGCAAATCTCATCTACAAGCATTGAATTCCATTCGGATATAAAATTCGCGATCAAATTCTCTTTGTTGCTCAACTGCTTTCTCGAGAGCCTATAATTTATAATGCGCCATAATTTTTCTATGGGGTTGAGGTCAGGAGATTGGGGCGGCCATTTCATAACATTCACCTGCTTCTCATCAAAGTATTCCTTCATCAATTTTGATTTGTGACAGGGAGCATTATCCTGCATAAAAATGAGCTTGGTGGGGTCGATTTGCACCCTTTCAGCAGAAGGAAGCAGACAAGACTCTAAAATTCTCTTGTACTGCTCGCTCCTTTCAATAGGTTTTAAGAAACCAGTTCCATGAAAAGAAAAGCATCCCCAGAACATTATACTGAACGGATGCTTGATAGTACTTACTGCTAAATTCAAAGAACTTTCAAAGCTTCTTCGGATTTTAGATCGCTTATCCTTTGATTTTAGCTCAACTTTCGTTTCATCGGAGAAGAGAACATTTAGTAAAAGAAAATCAGGTGAGTAACTTTTATCGAACAGCACTGTACATATACGTATGTCTGTGGTATGGGCGTGGGTGCCTGCCCATATAAACTATAAGATTGAAAAAGGTTGAATCGCCTCTATAACCAATAAGACTTTAGTTAACCAAAGTCGACATTGGATTGTTTATGAGAATAAACGACGAAAACCCAAAATACGCCACTGAAAACGTTGTAAAAAGAAATAATCTTTTGCTCTCCGGGAAAATGTTAAAAAATATACATGTTTTTTTTAACGCTAATTGAGTTCTTCTTCACTCTCAAGCCGCTATCATCGCCAGTTTAACTCAGTTTTGTTCTGAATAGAAACTAGATTTAAATTCTATCCTTCTCATTAGGTATACGTTTACAGTCAAGATTTAAGCGATAAAGGACATTTCCCTCCTTCTATCACGAAAGTTTGCTAAAGTCTTGCTTTCTATTTTTCTCATAAAAAAATTGATTTGAAAGAGAATAATGAAACGTTGCACTTAAATGCCGTTAATATCAAGGTGAAGTCTTTCCTTGCTTGTGGCAGATAGATGAAGGGAGTTTACACTGTAATTAAGCAAACGCAAGATAAATTTTAAAAGTTAAAGTTAGCTTTAACCTCGCTTTTCATTCTTTTTATGTGCCGTGTCCTTTCACGACGTACGCGATCATGGCTATCCCCTTCCCTTGTAGCTCTCACTATGTTTCATTCCTCTGCCACCTTCCCCAGACCACGTTCTGTCATCCACTTGCTCAAGCCCGCCAGGTATATCATGCGTTGCTTTGACTTGTCTCACTTTATCCGATCTGTGTGTGTCAGATTCTCCACGCCCTGCTTTCTCATGACGTGTTCCAGAAACTTCAGCTGCCTCTTCCTGATGTTAAGTATAAAACCCCCTCCTTGTTTGCATATTCTCCAAGACCTCATCGTTGCTCACACGCTCAGTCCATGATATCCTCAGCAACCTTCAGTGGAACTATATCTCCGTCGCCTCGAGTCTCTTCTCCATCTATGAGGGCACCGTCCAACATTCGCTGCCGTAAAGGAGGACGAATGTCACCCAACAGTTCAGAACTCTTTTCATTGTAACCAAAGAAATCCTCCTGGCTTTCATTAATCCCTAAACTGCGGGAATCATTTGTTAAAGGCTTTGGAATATGCATATTTACCAATTGAAGGCATTTTCTAGTTTTGTAATAAGATTTGGAAATGTTCATAATAGAAAATACTTTTGTATAAAATAATACCCGTGGAACAATGGTACGTTCATTTCGGTAAAATATAAAGCAATCAACGAAAAGTGAAATAATGAAAAGTGGGCTGATCTATTACGGAAAATTCGCTTAAGGTTTTGGATATAACATTAATCAACTAAATGAGAAATTTTTATTTGTATCGTTGGTCTTACGGCAAATCAACTAAATGGGTTATTTAATTCCGATAAGATTCTTATTGCTGGTAATACTTTTCATCAAAAATGTACTGTTGGTAACATTCTTTTTCAAAAATGTATTGCTGGTAACATTCTTTTTCAAAAATGTACTGCTGGTAACATTCTTTTTCAAAAATGTACTGCTGGTAAAATTCTTTTTCAAAAATGTACTGCTGGTAACATTCTTTTTCAAAAATGTATTGCTGGTAATATTTTTGCAAAATGTATTGGTAGTAACATTTTTTCTTCAAAAATGTATTGCTGGTAACATTTTTCTTCCAAAATTATATCGCTTGTAATATTTTTCCTTTCAAAAATTATTGCTGGTAATACTTTTTAGTGCCAAAATGTATTGCCGAAAATATATTTTTCAAATATATATTGCTGGTAATAATGTATTACTGGTAAAGATTTTCCTTCAAAAATTAATTGCTGGTATTAATTCTTTCTAAAAACGTATTGCTGGAATTAAAACCTATTTTTACACATAGTTTTTTTTTACCCTAGTTTGGATGTTAACTTTTTACACATAGTTGGGACCCTAACAGGTGCTACCAACCCGGGTCAAAAAAACACCAGCAATTAAGAGGTGACTCCACGCTCCTCAAAACCCCTGGCTCTGAGGCCCTGTCGGATGTAGTTTATCGTCTTAAACAGGATGCTTATTTGCATCAAGCACACACACACATATATATATATATATATATATATATATATATATTGTGTGGGTGTATTTAGGCAGCATTTTTTCATTGATGCATGTTTCATTAAATAATATACATATATTTTAATCCTATCTAAGCTTTCGGCTTACATAAGCCATTATTGGCTATTTCAATTTGCCTTTTCACAAGGCTATATTTTTAATTCCAAGTGTTGATTTAAATTTCATGATCCAGCATCCCACCAAACTATCAACACATGGAATTATCAATGTAGCCTTGTGTAAAGGCAAATGGAAATAGCCAATAATGGCTTATGTAGACCGAAAGATTAGATAGGATTAAAAAATATGTATATTATTTAATGAAACATTCATATATATATATATATATATATATATATATATATATATATATATATATATATATATATATATATATATATATATATATATTGAGCATTGTGAGAAGAAAGGAAAGCTATTTTCAAATATTTTGAACTTAGATATTTACGTTGTTTACGCATTGTGGCAATATATGTATAAATTTATGTTTGTAATTATGTGTATGTAAGTGTATTATATATATATTTTTTATTTAATCCGTTTATTATAAATATATCTTTTATTTCATAATTAAACAGACTATTCCATTATCTTAACAATGAAAGAGAGAGAGATGAATCAAGGAGTAGTGGATAGCAGCTCAGATTGAGGAATCGGAGATCCAAGTTCGAATTCCAGTTGAATTCATTACATTCACTTACGTGCTAATACCCTTGGAATTAAAACCTATTTTTACACATAATTTTTTTTACCCTAGTTTGGGTTTTAACTATTTACACATAGTTGGGACCCTAACAGGTGCTACCAACCCGGGTCAAAAAACACCAGCAATTAAGAGGTGACTCCAGGCTCCTCAAAACCCCTGGCTCTGAGGCCTTGCTTCTTCTCCCTTCAACCATGGCTAAATAGCAGGACAGACTTGGTTCTATAGCCTTGGATGGGAACTGGTCGAGAAGGACAAATCTTAATTTAAAACCTGCGCAGGTTCTTTAGGGAACCTTCTGGGACGAGGTCTTTATATTCGGTCCTTCAAAAAGTATGGTTGGTTCTACATAAGGCTTTCGACTCTATAATCAAAGCAGATGTGCTAGTGTCTGGGCTGGCGGATCCTCCGAACTTAGTTTCTTGACACTCATATGTGGAATACGACGTGAGAGTCTACGATATATATATATATATATATTTGAATAAATTGTGTGAGGTACAAAACTTACAAATAGCTAGAAAGACATAAAATTTATTACTAATGGGCATAATGTGAGAGAAAGTAAAAAAATAAAAATGAAACAATCACTCAAAAGACCAACCGGTTTCGTTCCCTAGCTTATCAAGGTCTACTATATATATATATATATATATATATATATATATATATATATATATATATATATATATATAGGGTGACCCAAAAAAACGGGAATTTTTGAAGTGCGTATTTCCAGACATGAGCAAGTGGCAACACTGCGGGACAGTTACCTTGAGCAAGTAAACATTTCGCCATTTTAATAACAAGAATGAAATTCACAGTATCCCAGCTGACATGTTGCAGCAGTCAATGAGGAATCTCAACAGCAGATTTCAATAATGCATTCGTTCAGGAGGACGCCATCTACAGGACGTAATTTAAAAAAAATGAAAATTCTATCATTGTTTCTTAAATGGCATGTTTTAAGGTTTCAATTACTATGAATTAAATATTTTTCTTCCATCACTCTTGGGTTTATTGGATTGTTAAAAAGTTCCCATTTTTTTTTGGTCACCCTGTATGTATGTATATATATATATATATATATATATATATATATATATATATATATATATATATATATATATATGTGTGTGTGTGTGTGTCTGTGTTGGTGTGTTAAATTTTAATATGAACGGTAAGGACGTTTTTATTC
This sequence comes from Acanthosepion esculentum, assembly GCA_964036315.1. Classification (NCBI taxonomy): domain Eukaryota; kingdom Metazoa; phylum Mollusca; class Cephalopoda; order Sepiida; family Sepiidae; genus Acanthosepion; species Acanthosepion esculentum. The sequence goes on from OZ038512.1 coordinate 39,362,602, forward strand.
TGTCATCTTGGAATGTTTCTTTTATAAGAATTAAGAGAGCTTAGAAAATACTATTACTGACACTACACAGCTTAGAAGATAAACACGGGAAAATATAATAATAATAATACTGGATCATTTGAAAATAGATAAATGAATCGGCCGAGGGCGTTTGCAACAACCGCCATAATGGACCTTTTTTTTACGCTCTTTTAAACTATGAAAGGAAAATTTTAAGAACATGAGAAAAATTGAATTATTCTTTTTAAATTCACCTTGCCCATTACATTCAGTGAATCATATGTAAAAGAAAGGTAAGCTAGCTATACATAGATACACATACAATTTTGATTAAAAAGAAACGACACGGTGAGTCTGCTTAATATTTTTTATTGTATTTTATACATTTCAAATAATGTGTTTGTGTATTGAGATTAAACTTGTGTGAATAAACTCTTCAATATTTATGTTTGTGTCATTCTAACCCCATGCGTGATAGTGGCCACCGGCCTTGCTTGGGGTGAGACGCTTAAAAAAAAACAAAAAAACTCTCATTCATTTTAGAGAATCAATGTTGTGCCTGCGTGATAAGCAAAATTCTTTTGTCTCCATCTTAGTATTCTTTGGAATGCTAAAGTTTTAAATAGTGACGTAATGTGTAACTGTTATTGTAAACAAAAAGCACAGACACACACACACACACACACATATATATATATATATATATATATATATATATATATATGCACATTTCATTAAAAACGACTGAGAAGGTGCTTTTATTTAGTTTTTTATATAATTTCTCGTGCGATCTAATAAAGTTTTTCTTTTCAGAAGATAAATTATATAAAAACTGTCCGAATGACACCTTTCTGACAATAGGTCAATTAGATTTCATTTAAATATTCATGGAGACCTACCGGACACTATTCGGAATATACTTGTCGACATCACTAATATAATAGCATCATCCACTTGCAAAAAAAGGCTAAACATAATGGAAGCCTTACTAATAAAAACAAACAAACAAACACTTAATAATATTAACTTTGAACATGGACATAATATCTTGACCGTGTTTTGAAACAAAAAAATGAATCACTTTATAAAACATACATATAACAAACTATTTCTATTTCTAATTCTAACAGTTGAAATATAATCCTTGAAAATGGCTAAATTTATAGCCGAAAGCGCTCGGATAAAAAGAACATTCGGACTGTTTTTATATAATTTATCCTCTGAAAAGAAAAACTTTATTAGATCGCACGATAAATTATATAAAAAACTAAATAAAAGCACCTTGTCAGTCGTTTTTAATGAAATGTGCATGAAAGAAGGATTGCTGCCTAAATACACAAATATATATATATATATATATATATATATATATATATATATATATATATATATATACAGTGCTGTTCGATAAAAGAGACTCACCTGTTTTTTTTTACTTAAACATTTTTCACCTATGGTTTTGGGGTCAAAGTAATTTTTAATCTTACTAATATAAAGACCCTATCCCAACCACCTAGCCTAAATTATTCTATTAATAATTATAATTTTGGATATAAATGAGATTTAGGGAAAAACTCTGTGCAAAAAAGTGACCCACTCATTTCCTGCAACTAGTAATTAATAGAAACATAACCGAACAGCTTTAAATAAAGAATAATAGAGGTACAATGTATTTATAATAGGTAATACAGTTCGAAATATTTAATAATCTATGGGTCCTCCTTTATTTTGAATAACCTTTTCAACCCTTTTTGGCATTGACTTGATTAGGTTCTGGCAAATCTCATCTCCAAGCATTGAATTCCATTCGGATATGAAATTCACAATCAAATCCTCTTTGTTGCTCAACTGCTTTCTTGAAGCCTGCACATAAAATGTTCCATAAGTTTTCCATGGGGTTGAGCTCAGGAGATTGGGGCAGCCATGTCATAACATTCACCTGCTACTCATCAAAGTATTCCTTCATAAATTTTGATTTGTGACAGGGAGCATTATCCTGCATAAAAATGAGCTTGGTGGGGTCGATTTGCACCCTTTCAGCAGAAGGGAGCAGACAAGACTCTAAAATTCTCTTGTACTGCTCTCTCCGCAGGCTCTTTTCAATAGGTTTTAAGAAACCAGTTTCATGAAAAGAAAAGAATCCCCAGAACATTATACTGAACGGATGCTTGACAGTACTTACTGCTAAATTCAAAGTGTTTTCAACGCTTTTCTTCGGATTTTAGATCGCTTATCCTTTGAATTTAGCTCAACTTTTGTTTCATCGGAGAAGAGAACATTTAGTAAAAAGAATCAGGTGAGTCACTTTTATCGAACAGCACTGTATATATATATATATTGAACCATAAAATATATATATATATATATATATATATATATATATATATATATATATATATATATATATATATATATATATATATATATATATATATATATATATATCATGAGATCCGGGTTCGAATCTCACTACCGTTGATTTTTCTCAGGAAGTAGACTTCCTGATATTATCTGTCTGGAGGGGGCGTTCTCAGCGTGAGGCACCTTTGGAAAGTGCCTGAAAACCATTCCACAGTTTCCAAAGCCTTGTGAGTGAAATTGGGATGACGGAACTCTTGGGGGCCACCGATACCTACAATCATCGTGAGCGATGGTTTGAGTATTCAGACCCTTCTTCATATTATTAATCACGCTAGATAACCTACTCTCTCCCCAAAACTGTAACTAAGGTCTGTTCATCATAGTTGCAGTATAAACCACAGCCTGGGTCTGTGGATGGTGACCAAATACAAATGTGGCTGAGCGACCGTCTGGAATAGGATTGGTATAGTCACCCTAAAAGATGGGTATCCTCGAATACGGGTGGCCAGCTATCAGATATATATATATATATATATATATATATATATATATATATAGTGTATAATTGGGCAGCATATTTTCATTCAGGTTTGGTGAAATAATGTAGACGTGCCATGTCGATTAATTTTGTTTGTGGTGCTTTCACGTTCAGGGATTAATTTCTTGGTAGCCTTCAAAAATTGATTAAGAAAAATACCAAAATTTTCTTTCAAAAATTTTTCCTATTTTCCAAAGTGCTTTCACTCTCATCTAAGACATATATATATATATATATATATATATATATATATATATATATATATATATATATATATATATATATATATATATATATATATATATAAGAACAAAGAGTAAAATTTCGATTTCAAAATATTAATTTATTATGCACTGTTACATTGGAACATGTACATACCCACTCTAAAACTGGTTTTGTAGTAGGTATATTCTAATATAACAGTGCATAATATATATATATATATATATATATATATATATATATATATATATATATATATATATATATATATATATATATATATATATATGAGTGGGTTCCATATCATACACATTCCATATCCTCTCCTGTGGTGAATGAAATTTAATGTGAACTGTTTATTTTATGTAATATCTTCTAGGGTTATGAATGATTCCTTGCATTAGGTGTTGTAGTGCATTTTGGAAATATCTACTAATATTTGTCATATATTGTATTTTGTTTTTTCTTCATGTGCTGGTCGATATGTGCGCGCATTGCACGTCTTGATAGCTGGCCGATCAACGTGCGCATGAGTGCAGTGCATGTGTGCCCGATATGAGAATATATTAATATTGGAGAGATGCAATCTCGCAGAGAGCATGCAAGTTCATAAACCATTTTTGAGTTCCTGTGTTGTTATCAATGATTAGATTAGATGTTTTCATAGCAGATGATAAATCTTAGACGTTTGTCAGGATCGTTGAGTGATATGTATCGGCGAATCATTTATTTATTTCGCCCTGTTTATAATTAGGTGCATCTGATTACGATAGAACAAGTTAATTTTTTTTTATTTGTGTTTGCTTCAGGTGATGATTTGTGTTTTTAATTTACAAATTTCGTCAAGACAAACTTTATTTGTTCATCGACGACGTGTTTAGAAAGTTATTGTTCATTAGAGTTTTTATACACACACAAACATACATATATATATATATATATATATATATATATATATATATAAACTGCGTCTAGAGATTATATGCAAAAGAGGTATTGTCAAATATTTTATGTAAAATTCATAGATATATGTTATCCAATGAAATAAATTGTACTATTATGTATAGTCCCAATTTTTAATTTCCGATTGATATTTAGTATTTTTTCAGTAATTATAGCAATTTGAAGTGTCAAGAGATTATTTGCAAACGCTAGAATTTAGTATTATGGCTCGTAAAAAAGAACTAACAATGAATAAAAAGAAATTAGCAAAGGAAAGTCTTTGCTTCAAATTTCTAAGGATTTGAAAAGGGATCATCGAACATTCAAGAAAATATGTCAAATGGGAATTCATCCAATAAAAAAAGTCTCAGGCTGAATTCAGGAATTTAACAAAGCGCGATCTATCACATATCCGAAGAGAATTAATAAGAAACCCAAATGCGTCAAGTGCGTTCATATTTGAGGCCGCTGGAGCTCCTATGGTGTCAAGGGAAACAAGGTGTAAAGCATTAAGGAAGTTTGCTGATGTACAAAATCAAATAAAGAAACCCATTTTAACAAAAAAACAAAAGGAAAGAAGATTGCAGTTGGCAATATAATACATGAAAACTGATTTCAGTGAAGTGCTTTTTACAGACGAATCAAGGATCACCCTTGATGGGCCCGATGGATGGGCTCGAGGATGGGTTTGCAAGCAACATGACTCAAGAAAGTTTTTAAACGCCAACAAGGCGGCGGTGGAATCATGATATGGGCTGGGATTATTGGTAATGAGCTCATGGGTCCATTTAAACTGAAATACGGGGTTAAAATGAATTCCAAAAGTTAGAGCAATATTTCTTTGAATGGCTTGATAACCAGTCTTTAGCCAAGCGTAAATCTATGATCTTTATGCAAGACAACGCACCAAGTCATGCATGAAAGTTTACTAAATCCTGGCTGAAAGAAAAGGGATTTGTTGAAGATTCTCTTATGGACTGGCCTTCAAATAGCTGTGACTTGAATCCCATTGAGAACCTGTGGAACATCCTCAAGGGAGATATTTATTCTAATGGAAGGCAATTCAACAGCAAGTGTGACCTCTGGGAGGCAGTTAAAGTTGCTTTAAACAACTTACCAGCCGCTAAAATTGCAAATCTAACACCAGATGTTGACAATAGGCTGCTAAGAGTTATTGAAAAGAAAGGAGCATTGGTGCAATATATTTTATGAGGTTCTTATTATTTTTTTGTTAATATATCTTTTATTTTTAAAATAAAATGTTTTTTTATGTTTTTTCCTTTAAGAAATTGACGAATTTGTTCTAAAATCTTTTCATATTATTTTTTTACATTAGTTTTACAAGGTATAATAATGTAAAAGTATCAAAATAAATAGTTGCAAATAAACTACTGACAATCAAATTAGTCTGTTTTGTTAACTTAGTAAAATTTTTTCCAACCAAAAACAATAGTTTTCTCTATCACTATATATCTAAGTTAATAATATTGAGTAGAATCTAAACATCATAATAGGACTTTTAACATTAAAGACGCAACTCTTTATACCAATTCATAACTTGCATATAATCTCTAGACGCAGTTTATATATATATATATATATATATATATATATATATATATATATATATATATATATATATATATATATATGCATGTTTCATTAAACATATAGCACGCTAAACACATACACATATCGCATACACTCAATTAAAATTAAAAAAAATAAAATCATCCTTGATAATAGCTAAAATTATAGCCTTAAGTACTCGGAACTATAGAACAGTTGGATACTTTCTACACACTCTGTGTCCAAAAACGAAAGCTCTTGTTCGAACACGAAAAAAAAAATAACGAGCTTAACCGTATTACCTTGTCTGTCGTTTTTAATGAAACATGCATAAATGAAATATTGTTGCCTAAATACACAATATATATATATATATGTGTGTGTGTGTGTAAAGGATGTGCCAATAACTTGGACCGATTTTAAATGCGAATTAAGTTTAAGCGTCTAATGATTTTGTTTTCTTTTACCTTCAGATTTAACAACTTAAGTCTTTGTCAATTTCAACCATGGAAAGATTATCAATCAAACAAACTGTGAAAGTTTCAAGAGTTCAGTTGGAAAAATTGGTCGTAAATTCAACCAAACTTGGTTGGTGGCAGATGTGAAAACACCATTGTCTGCTTGTTTACCACTTTCAGCTGAAAAGATTGCTACAGTGCACAAGAATGTGGCCAAATTCCAAGACCCTCTATTCGTCATCGCGCGCAGGAATTGAACCTCTCCACAACAACGTTACATCGCTTCCAACTGCACTCTCGGTTGATGGATTTTGTTGACCAAAAAACGTGTGCGAAATGTATTTCTGTTTGAACGTCCATTTTCGTAATAGGCTTCGATAACTTTAACGTGTTCTTTGATTGTTAATCTTTACGTGGCTGAAATTGCTAAAGACTTAAGTTGTTAAATCTGAAAGAAAATCAAAAAAATCATTAGACGCTTAAAATTAATTCATATTTAAAATCAGACCAAGTTATTTAAACATATATATATATATATATATAAATATATATATATATAGTCATCCACAGACAGACTGTTTCGCTATGTCACAGCTTATCAGTGTGGCTAGACGTCCCGTTGCCTCTACCTAGGATCGAAACCCGACTGAATTGGCGTGAGTCGGGATTCTATCACAAAGCCGTTGGCACACGGCAGGGATGAAGGTGAATTTAAGCGTATTTATTTTTAGATAAACCCACAGTCACTGAGAGAACTCAAATCGATTCACCGAAAATATGTCGTCGTCGTTGTCGGAACTCGTTGCCGAATATTGGAGTGCTCCTCGACATTTTCTTCCTGTGTGAAATGAGTCGTATGTTGGATCTACCGCATGGTAGGGTAGGAGGGTTCAGGGAATGGAGAGTTCTGGCTTTTCTCTGGGCTCTTTTCGTCTCTTCTATTTATCTTCTGGTTTTTCGAAGGATGTTGTTTTTCCCGTGGACTCCTCTTCTCCAATTAGTTCTTTCTGCAGCCTCTCTCTCCCAATTGTCAGGATCAATTTCTGTCACCAGCAAGGTATTTTTGAGTTAATCCTAGAATCGACGACGGGTGGCTCCACGTGGTCTCTTGTCAGGTGCAAGTTCCGAGTAGAGGATTGTTTGGCTAGGCGGATGCCTGGCATTCACACAAGGTGTTCGGTCCATTGAAGTCGAAGGCGAGTCATGATGGTTTTTAGGGTCTCTATCTTTACGCGGAAGAGAAATTCGTTGTTCGTGATACGGTTCTGCCACGTGTTCCGCAGGATTTGACGAAGTTTCTTTTGATGCAATTTTCCAAGTTTGCGGATGTCATTTCGGTAGAGTGCCCAGGTCTCACATGCCTACAGGAGGGTCCAAATTGCAACAGTTCGGTAGATCATGAGCTTGGTGTTTTGTGTTAGCCCAGGATTGCCGAAGAATGTTTTATGAATAGGTTCCTGTAGGCTATGATTTTTGGTCTGCTATAAATGTTTGCTATGTATGTATGTGTGTGTGTTTTTTTTTCAGCAGATGCGTTAGATGTTAATACGCTACCAAGGATTGGAAATTGTTGAAAATTCTCTGGGTCCAGTCCGTTGATGGTGACTTTGACGATAGGTTGTGTTTGATGTTCCGGTCCTTGTTGGTGCCGGTCCTTGTTCTTTGCCATGTTGATAGTAAGTCCGTAGCGGATGTACTCTCTGGAGATTTGTCCGCTGAGCTCTGAAAGTTTTCAAGTTTATGAGCGAGGGTACAGTTGTGATTGGCATCTTAGATATCCGCGACTAATTCGGGTGTTGTTTGAGTCCTGGTTCGCCGGCAAGCTACGATGAACAGGCCTGCAAAATACAATCTAACATTAAATATTCAAAACATAAGACTTTATTATGAAGCATATGACACACACAAACACACATATATATATATATATATATATATATATATATATATATATATATATATATATGTGTGTGTGTGTGTGTGTGTGTGTGTGTGTGTGTGTGTGTGTGTGTGTGTGTATTGGGATCAAATACAGATGAAATATGAATTGGAGACCGACAGAATAAAAGAACAAATAAGAAACGTTTAGAATTCTTTCGCTTGAAAATAAGAAATTCTCCTATTTTTAATGTTGGCTTATTTGATTGTCATTGGTTAAGCAGACTTCACGTACATTTGACTTGTCAAGCAGCGTTTGTATGTATAATTTATGTGTGTAAGTATATCGCAATTCTATTTTGTCTATGCGGGATTCGGAAGATAATGCCTATTTCAATGTGTGTGTGTGTGTGTGTGTGTGTGTGTGTGTGTGTGTGTGTGTGTGTGTGTGAATTGGGATCAAGTACTGATAAAATATAGATATATGGTCTGGAGCCCCTTCTGTTTGCCTCGGGGTTCTTGATAATATCCAGAGACGGGTATGCAATGTAATTGGCCCTGATCTGGATTCTCGTCTGCAGTCTCTCTCTCTCTCTCTCTCTCTCTCTCTCTCTCTCTCTCTCTCTCTCTCTCTCTCTCTCTCACACACACACACAGACGCGCCGTCGACTCTCTCTATCTCTTTTACAAATACTTCCATGAGCATCTATCGCTGGTTCCCAGGCTCCATGAATTCAAGCGTTGTACGAGGCTGGCAACCCGTTCCCACCCTTTCACTGTTGAAACTGTTAAATCTAGACGTCTCTTCTACTCCAATAGCTTCATATCTCGCACCTCACGCCTGTGGAACTCCCTTCCTTTTTCCTGTTTCCCTGACAACTATAATCTCCAACTATGCAAATGTAACGTCAATCGACATCTCCAGTTGAATTGATCTATCCACTATCCTTCTCCACATCCTTTCCTCTATCATTCCTATCTGCTCTTGCTCCAAATCCTCTGTAACCCCTTGCGTGCTAGTGGCTTCCAGCCTTGCCTGGGGTGAAAAGCTTAAAAAAAATAAATAAATAAACCGACAGAATGAAAGAGCAAATAAGAAACGTTTATACTTCTTTCGCTTGAGAATAAGAAATTCTCCTATTTTTAATTTTGGTTTATTTGATTGTCATTGGTTGAGCAGAATTCACGTACATTTGACTCGTCAAGCAGCGTTCGTATGTAGAATTTATGTGTTCAAGTATATCGCAATTCTATTTTGTCTATGCAGGATTCGGATGATAAGGCCTATTTGTGTGTGTGTGTGTGTGTGTGTGTGTGTGTGTGTGTGTGTGTGTGTGTGTGTGTGTGTTAATATTAGTGTTGGTAGTAATAATAGTATGAATTATTAGTTATGATTTGGAGACGTATTTTACATAAACACCGGTTGTGCCAGTGGTCGAGAGACATACGTTAAATTCTTTAAGAATTAATTTAATAAATGTTGGTGACGTAATATAGTGTATGTGGGTGCATGTGTTTATTTTTTACATGGTGAGTATCAAGGCCTGAAAATGTCGATCAGGGTAGCATTCAAGGTATTTCAAACTGAAACCTTTATTTAATCTACGAGGGAATATTGTATTCGTTAGGCTGACCATATCTAGGGATTTCTTGTTTAGCTCATATTGAGTACTGCTCATATATAGCTCCGCACTACCCGGCCCAAGGATTGAACTCACAGTTAGTATCTCACCAAAATCACGAACCAATGCTTTAAATTCCTTGCGTTAATTTCTGAGTCTTGATACTAATCCGCCATTGCTTTCACTGCCGCCGCTCCTGCTTGCCACGCATGAATGCATTAACCAAGTTTTGTCTTTTTTACTGCTGCTGCTCTGGAAGTCTTGCTGCCAGTTCTCTTCCTTTTACGAACAGCTTCCATACAGTAATCATTGCCATGCTAAGGTTACTAAAGATCTTATATATCTAGCAAATGCGCTGATTCTTTCAGACGTCTTCCACACTAGCTTTATTAGCTGTCTGGTATTTTTTACTTTACCCATAGATAAAATCATCAAAACGAGAACAATCTACTTCCGTCGGTAAGGAAATCCGTTCGAAATTCCCCGTAGCTTACGCGGATCGACAAGATCTTGATGAAATTCAGAGAGAACGGCCGCCGAAATGTTGTGATTATAAATACAAAGATAGGGAGAAAAGATAGGATTGTAACTAATGAAAACACGTGTTTGTTAACTTTAAAACTACGACGAAGCTTATAAAATATATGTGTGTGTGCTTTTTTTTTCTAATTTGTATGTATATGTTGCCCGTAAGAATATTTTTCCCTCTTCAGATGGGATTGGAAGGTTTCCTTTGTATAGAAAAGAGAAATCTTATCCGTAGAAGAGATTGGCTCTGCGTAGGCGGTTTTATCCCGTAGTGACTATTTGTTCTCAAGTAAACGAATTTTCCAGAAACTGCGCGGAGATCTCTGTAGTTTAATTAGCGTTTCTAGAAGTCAATGATCTTGCTTATATTTGGGTGCAGTTCATTTCTGTATGTCTACAGAAGCTGACTTAATTAATGAAGACATTAACATTAACGCAGACATTACGTTCGGGCGAATTTGCTATGAACTGACGTTTGGCTCTAGGCGTCGTGCTTGGCGTCGAATTGGCAGCAAAAGTTACGAAACTAATCCTTATGCAAGATTATCAATGTATCTCTAATGGTATTTGCAAAACGTTCTTTACAAAGCTAAGATTAGTTTGGCATAAGGTCAAGCGTAGAGGGCACCCAGTAAGGATCGATCTCACCCCTCAATAGTAATTAGCCACCAGACTAGTTCGCTAACCATTATCAGACACAGACGCGCCCTTTTATTGTTTATTAAATGTATCATAGTTTGACACAAGGTTACAAGTAAAAGGACAGCCGATCACACTTCTTAATAGTAATAACCAATCAGACTAAGTCGCTAACCATTACCAGACCCATAGGCGACCAGTTGATATTTACTAAGATTAACTTAGTTTAACATAAGTTCACAAGTAAGAAGTACCCAGTGAGGATCGATCTCACTAATCAGTAGTAATGACCAACCTGAATATCCCGCTAACCATTACCAGACTCATAGGCTACTAGTTGATATTTACTAAGACTGACTTAGTTTAGCATAAGGTCAGAAGAAAGAAGTACCCAGTGAGGATTGATTTCACTGATCAGTAGTAATGGCCAACCAGAATAACTTGTTAACCATTAACAGACACACAGACAACCAGCTGTTATTTGCTAATTGGTGCTTAGTTTAGCACCAGCACATAATATTGAGTATTGACTATCGAAGATATTACTCTGGAATAATAGTCAACGAAATGTGCACATTTACCCTGTTGATGCGGCCAGTTTTTCGAGGGTCAAAGAAGAAACGCGAGGGTCGATGTCCTGTATAATCGCATTAAGGCAAACCCGATGATGCCCTTGCTTTAATGAAGAATAAACCTTAATCTGTTAAGAAAGACTTTCAGTTTGTGTTTAGCAGTTTTGAGTTGTACTATTTCGAGCAAAGGAAGGCGTGGTGATATTTTAACGAAATATCAACGGGCTTATTGCTAAAATCAAAGCGAAAGCTTTTTTCCAGTGTTTATATCTTCTCATTTCTCATTCGCCCACTTCCAATATTTACTGCCCATGCTTTGAATATTGCTGCCACATCTGGCCGGATGCACCTCTTATATATTTAGAGATTCTTGATAAAATACGCCGTAACGTAGCTTCCTTGTGACTTTTCTATAACTATTATCAAGCCAACTGTTATTGTTCTGGTGTGGGGTCTGGAATGGTAAATGTTTGAACAAGGCCACCAGACTCAGACCCTTGGTCTCGTTGATTTAGTAGTGTTGGTCAACTGTTGTGATATGTGGTTTGGTTTAGTTTGTTTTACGGCATATCAACCTCAATGGGTTATTTAATGCCGACAATTTTTATTGTTGGTAATTTTTTCAAAAATCTCTTTCTGGTAATATTTTTCCTTCAAAAAATGTATAGCTGGTAATATTTTTTCCGAAATGTATAGCTGGTATTTTTATTCAAAAAGTATTGCTGGTAATACATTTTTACAAAGTATTTCTGATATTAAAACATATTTTTACACTTTCATGGGGCTTTAACCCCAATTTTTACCCATAGCTGGAACCCTAACAGGTGCAGCCATCCCGGGTCAGAGTGGACCTGGGAACACCAGCAATCTGGTTCCACGTTCCTCAAAACCTCCGGATTAGAGGCTTTGCTGTTGGATGTAGTTAATCGTCTTACCCAGTAAGCGGACGTAGTTAATCGTCTTACCCAGGACGGGTGCTGTGTGGTCTGGCAAGATACAACACTTAACTCTATAGAGTAAGTCGTGATAGTAGTAATCAGTACTCAGCTAGACAAGTCACTACAATAGTATTTTCTCCTTTCTCCTAAACAATTACCCAGGATTACTTATCATGAATGGATCTGTCCATTCATGAAAGTAATGAGAGTAACTGCCTCTTAACACAACAGTTCTGATAATCATTACTCTCAGATATCTAGATTTTATGAATTTAAGTGCAGTACTAGATTGTCAGTTAGGTCTCATCATTTTACAGTGAAAATGGCTAGATGTAACCGTAAGTTCTATGTAAACAGTTTCTTCTCTCGCGCTTCTCGCTTGTTTACTTGCTCCTCAGTCAGCTTTCATCTTCAACGATTTTAATGCAGCGTCAGTCTTTATGTTTTGTCTTTTTAATTGCTATTTTTTTTATTGTTCTCTCTTCTTAATATGTTTCTTATATTCTCTGGTAATCAGTAGATCCTTGCGTCTCAGTGGCTTTATTGCCTTGCATGGGGTGAAATAACTGAAAAAATAGCTAGCCAGAAAGAAGTTTTTGATATATTAGGTGCGTATTTCGTAATAGTATCAGAAACCGGTGCTCAAATCCAAATAAAAGCCAGATTCTTGAATGTGGATTTTAAACATAAGCACACATTGTAAACTCGATCAAACTGGTGTAGCATACTCATCTTATTCTACATAACTCCTAAAGTCTTTTCATTCTCTTTTACTCCTAGTAACTCCTTGCATCTTAGTGGCTTTATTTTCTTGCTTCAGGTGAATTGATCAAAGAAGGACACGTCAGAATACTTCCACGAATTCGAATCACGCTAATTTCCTCTGTGTTAAAAACATAAGAAGTAAGTTCCCCTGATACGGCTTCAAGATTCATCCCCGTACTTGGGGGAATTAAATGCTAGAATAGTGTTTCACCCGCTTGATGGCCAACACTATGGCAGCCCCTATTTCATTGCACTAAAGTGGATAACTTGTTTCATACAGACGCTTGCATAATAGTGGTCGCAGGGACTGAGCATTTTTTTTTCTTCGGCCCATATGTACGTTTAAGAGTCTTTCATTTTTCATGACAAGCCGATCGTAGAGAAGACAAGCCGCCGCCAACCAGATCTTTTTTTCTGGCTCACGAAACAGTATCGAAGTGTTCATTCGAATTCGTTCTTTGATGTTGTCCATCCAGCTATCTGTAAAGGTACCATACATTAAAAACGAACTTGCTTGATTTCTTATTCGTGGGCGGATTGCTAAATACAATTCAAAGTGCATTCTCCCCGGGCTTCGGGTTAAGATCAGTGTATATTATCTGTTCTATCTTTCACTGCTATTTACTGTCTCTTAGCAGTATCTGAGAGATGCTTGGTTCTGGGGATTCCAATACCCGGCAGCATTTTCCTCCTTGCATTAACGAGGTTGGTTTAGTGGCTTCCGACGTCTGCATGATTGTGAAATCGTGGGAGGGGCAACATTTGCCATTGGATATCATGTAGGTGTATCAAGCTCCTTATATTAAAACAATCTTGTGCCTCATCCTACCACCGTGGGGGAGAAGGTAAATAAATAGCATTAAACGTTTGGCCATCAAACACTTTCAGTTGCATAAATAAACACGCCACGAGGACAAACGCCCAAAATCTTTACCATGAGCCAACGAGGTCCTAATTTACGATGAGGTGCGATATCTATTTGGCTAAAAGAATAAATTACACTCCATTAATCAGCTTTGATTTACTGTGTTTGTAAACAGTGACACCGTTCGTTCTTGTTTTGTGTTACCCAGGCCATTGCTGATGGTTCGGCTATTATGTTTTTTTAAAGAATTGCAGAAGCAGTACAACTAACATTTAATACACATTGATAAAGAATATTTGTAAAATGAGAACTCAACGTGAGCAATACGACTGGTTCCGGCCTCGTCAATCAATGAATTATGGTTACTGGTGCGAGATTTTGTAAGTAGTCGAAATGTAAGCGTCTTCTAGATCCTTCTATATTTGCTTCATCACGTACGACACAAGAAAAATATAGGGACAAGGTCATTGAGCATATTCGTTCAACTGACTGACAACGGCGAAACGCGATTAATTACTGTTAGGTTCGATCTAGGTTGATGCCACTTGAAATTGGAATCAAAATTATTATCAGCAACGCACACACACACACACACACACACACACACATATATATATGACATTTTTTATTTTTATACGTTCTTTTTAATAATAAAACAATTATAAAAATAATTGTCGGCTTTATCCATTTCATAATGTGTGATATATATATATATATATATATATATATATATATATATATATATATATATATATATATATATATATATATATTACATGAATCATTCATACAAAAAGCAGATAGTGAAGTTAATGATATATTAACTTCACTATCTGCTTTTTGTATGAATGATTCATGTAATGTAAATTGAACTGCACCACATATATTATATATATATATATATATATATATATATATATATATATATATATATATATAGGGTGTCCATAAAGTTCGTGTGCACTTTAAAAAATTTATAACTTTATTTGTATTTGCGATAGAAATAATTTGTAAAAAGGTTTAGAAAGAAGTAAATCTATATTTTTTAAGGTTTTATTGAAATTTTATTTAAGTTTCCACATGTTCTCCATCATTAGCAATACAAAGGGTAATACAATTTTGCAGTTCACGGAAAACATTTGCCAACTGATTTACAGTAATGCCTGAAATCACATTAGTTATTTTAGCTATACTTAAAACTGGGTACATTAAACTTTATAACATTTTTTACAATTATTTCTATCACAAATACAAATAAAGTTATAATTTTTTTTAAGTGCACACGAACTTTATGGGCACCCTATATATATATATATATATATATATATATATATATCCAGGTAAAAATGAGATCAAATGGAGTATAATTCCACTGTTGAATTTAAGAGGTCTCAATACAGAGTAGAGCTAAATATAATTATTTTAGGCTATTCAAACCAAAACATGTTAAAAATCGCTACACAGTGGCAATTATGTTTCGACACTACAAATCTGTCTCCTCGGGAGATGGTAAACTACATGCGAGTGAGCGATTAATTTAATTTCAGAAGCAGAATACTTCCTCTTTTTTCGAGAAAAAAACAATGAAAAATACGCTTGTGGCCTTTACCGTGATTAACCAATCGAATGTCACCTACGTTAAATTCAAACCCGCCGAAGGAGGGTAGTAACATTGAACTGAAAGTCCTTGCCAAAAAAAAACCTGTTGAAAAACCGGCTTATATGAAATGGACCTGAACACAGAGAAATCCAATTTAATGTTTAATAGCACTAGCAACACCGAGGCCAGCGTCATCATAGACGGCGAACAACTGGAGGAAATATCCACCTTCAAATATTTGGGAGCAAACCCATCAAAATATAACACGGAAATTTGCACATGGATTGCCACAAATCCAGCAGCGATATCCAGACTGGAAATCCCATGGAAAAGGCAGCTTTAGCTTCCATGCTATCGATTCCTCGACTTGTTTTTACGGCTTATCGGTTATTTGAAACTGAAACAGATTTTGGATTGTAAGAATAATTAATTGTTACGCGTGCATTAAAAATACTTTGAGAATAACAATGATTTTCCCTATATACACGTTTTACTATTTAACCCATAGATGTTGGAGGAGATTAATTCATACTGCCCCCAAGGATTTTGCAACAATTAATATAGGGCATGAATTCATGGCGTCTGTGCCAAACCTAAAACCTACCATGAGCCTGAAACAATGGGAACATCGAACCACGGAACAATGTCACACCAAGCGTTCTCCGTTTAATTAGCGATGTGACGCGCAAAAGTGTGGCTTTGTGTCCATTGTTAACAGGAACACCCATATGCTATGGAAACAAAGGCAAAGCTAAACTGACTTGCTTGATATGCGTCCGGTACGTCATGTAAATAAAGTGAATACGATTTGAAATATTGTTACTTGTCTGTCACCAGAGCCAATTAATACGAACAGTTCTAACCAGAAACATCTGAGCACGATCTTTACGGACGCTGTTATTTTTTTTTCTAGAATAATTCCACACAAAGCAAGGAAATAAAGCCACGAAGACGTAAGAGGGGGGGATACTGTGTGTGAAAGAATATAAGAAGAAAAAACACTATTCAGGAGAGACAGTAATAAGAGAAGAAGGATTAAGAATTCATTTCATTTCAATTTTTGTGGTATATAACATTATTATGTAATTGTAAATACTGCTGCATGTATCATCAAACATTATGTAACATTAAACATTGTCATATATGACATTAACCATTGTCATATATGACATTAAACACTGTCGTATGTAGCAAAATATTTAATCACCTGTTATGATATATTTCAGAAATGGTTAGTTAGGATATGTTAGCCATTACTATTGGTTTCACAAAAACAGATATTACTTACAACACAACCTAATATTCAAAACATTAAGTGAAGCTAACCTCAAAGAGAGTGTCTCATTGCGACTACTCCGGCTAACGTTTTCCACCGATATGAAGCGAAAATATTATATTGAATATATCTGCTGCTAGGAAAATATGTTTACTGTGTCACTCTAGACAGTTTCTCTTGCCAGAAGCTCTTACACATTTATAAGCCCACCATTTGACCACGCATTGAATATTGCTGTTATATATGGTCTGGTGTTTCTGATATCTATTTAATGATTCTAGTTAGAATACAGTGAAGATTCTGCAATGTTATTGTCCGTGAATTGGCATCTCGCATTTAATACAGCCGTAGCGTAGCTTCCTTGTGAATACAAAGATCTTCATGGCAATTGTTCTGATGAGCGTTCCTGTTTAGTATCTAGGCTTTCTGAATTTCAGCGCTGTACTAGATTGGCAGCGAAATCTGTTTTATCTTACAGCTGAAATCTCGAGATGCTAACCGACCGTAAGTTCTATGCTGACAGTTTCTTCTCTCGCACTTCTCACTTGTGGAACTCTCTTCCGACTTCTTGCTTTCCAGTTGACTTTGATACTCAAAACTTAAAATCCAATGTATATCACTATCTTCAGTCTTCTTAATTCCTTTTCTTTTTTATTTCTCTCTCCTTAAAAAATCTTTTTTCTTTCTTATTCGTTTACGCTCAGTATATTTCTTGCATTTAAGTGTCATTATTACCTTGCTTGGAGTGAAATAATAATAAAAATAGTTATATATGCGTAAATAAGTCAGGATATTCTAATCTTAATTGGGAAAAAAAATCTATCAAATGTCAACTTATAAACTTTAATAGAAAGTGCGGATGAAAACTGAAAATCTGATTTTTTTTTTTCATTTGTTTGTGTTTGTGTATGGCTGCGTGCATATGTGCGTACGTGCCTGTGTGTGTTTGCGTGTGCGTGTCTGATCAGGATTTATAATTGATGTCAGAGATGACCATCGGGTTAGACAAAGATATAGTCGAGTTGAACATCCGGGTATTATCGCGAAATTTTGGCTTTTTCATTTTGGATCGCTGATTTGCTTAAGTGAGAAAGAGTCGGGAATGTTCCGACCTCCACGAGATAACCTTCCCTTCTCGCCACCTTTTGTTCGGCTGTCAGTTCTTGGTTCGATTGTGATGGATTAGGCTTATTACAAAAAGGCCAACGTTTCTATACTGGGGATTATGCTTCACGCCAAATTTATTAGTACGAATAGACGATAATGGGTCTTAGCCTCATATCATTTCCCGAAATAAAAAAAAAGATCTTTAAAAAAAAATAATAATAATTATCATCGACATCAACATCGACGCAGATATAGAAGAAGAAGAAGAAGAAGAAGAAGAAGTAGAAGAAGAAGAAGAAGAAGAAGAAGAAGAAGAAGAGTACAAAAAGCAGTTGGAGAAGTTATAGCAGGAGTTATAGAAGAAGAAGAAGAAGAAGAAGAAGAAGAAGTTGTAGAAGAAGAAGAAGAAGAAGAAGTAGTTGTAGAAGAAGAAGTTGAAGAAGAAGAAGTTATAGAAGAAGGAGTTATAGAATAAGAAGAAGAAGGAGTTGTAGAAGAAGAAGTTATAGAAGAAGAAGTAGTTGTAGAAGAAGAAGTTGAAGAAGAAGAAGAAGAAGAAGAAGAAGAAGAAGAAGTTATAGAAGAAGGAGTTATAGAAGAAGAAGAAGAAGAAGAAGAAGAAGAAGAAGAAGAAGAAGAAGAAGAAGAAGAAGAAGAAAAAAGAAGAAGAAGAAAAAAGAAGAAGTAGGCGGTATAGATTCCCAACGACCCAATGATAACTAGGGAAATAATGACCCTGACGCTTCAACACATAAACAGAAGTCGAAAGAAGAAAGAGACGCGACTAAAAGGAAATACAGATAATTTTAAATCCCTAACAGAAAACATAACATAATACCAGAGTTAAATATACTTGTCATTCGAAGCGAGAATGTAGGATACTTCCGCTATGGCGATTTCCGTCATTATGCGCAGCTGTTCTTCCAACTCGACCAACCATCTACAGATATGCTGTTTTGCTAGTTTTAGGTACTGCCATGTCTCTTCAATTCGTAGGTAGTCATGACTCTCCACTCGTTCTTTTTCTTAGTAGCTGTCACTAGACATGGATTCTTGGGAAAGATAGTGAAATAGTTTATCAGTGTCTTTTTTGAATTCAGATTTTCCTTCTCCGAGACTCGTTGATACCGAAGGCTCCATAGACCAGTCTACTCTGGTATTTAAAGCAATGCTTTTTCTTTGTTTTTCTCCTTGTATGTGAAGTACTCTTTCAGGATATGGACGAACCACGTTCTCCGCAACATCCTATATATCGTAATTCTCAGCAATGACTACGTCCTGACAATACCTCCCAGTCCCACTTCTCCCACACGAGCGCGTTATGTAAGGTTAGTTGCTATGTCCCTCTGACATTGACTTCTTGGGAAAGATAATGAAGGACTTTATTGTTGTCTCCTCTACGGTTTTGGATTCAGATTTTCGTTCTCTGTGACTATGTTGGTACCAAAAGCCCATAAAACAATCTACTCAGCGATTTAAACCATAGCTAGGTTTTTCATGTTTTTTCTTCCGTTATGTGTCGTATTCTTTCAGGTTATCGATACTTATCGTTCTCCACAACATCCTATCCATCGTAGAGGGTTTTAGAAGTTGATGTGAATCAAAGGTACTTTCTGTGTTTACAGACTTTTACTCCAAACATTAATCTCAGGTAAATAGTTATCTACGATTCGAATGGATCGTTATTCAGTTCTAGTTTTATATCCAGATCTTATAATGGTGGACAAAAAGGAGCTTTTAGAAATTTTGTGGCCATTAGATTCATTTGTGTTTCATGGGGAAAAAAGTTATCTTAATGCAACCTCTTCCTTACTAATGGTAAAAGAAGAGACTTTGACCCTGTAAACATGACCAGTTTTAGTTGTAAAGGTTTCTGCTAAATCCCGTGCTATGAAGGCGCTGAGTAACGCGATAGGCACCTTGTCCCTCCAGCTATGACGATCTGGGCAGAGAGCCGGAATATCCTCTAGCGTCAGATTGATCTGCTTTTGATCCTGACAGACGACGTTTTTCCACTGGCTTCGTGGTCCGCCGCGAGGTATTCTGAAATCTGTAGATGGTTGGTCGAGTTGGAAGAACAGCTGCGCATAATGACGGAAATCGCCATAGCGGAAGTATCCTACATTCTCGCTTCGAATGACAAGTATATTTAACTCTGGTCTTATGTTATGTTTTCTGTTAGGGATTTAAAATTATCTGTATTTCCTTTTAGTCGCGTCTCTTCCTTCTTTCGACTTCAGTTTATGTGTTGAAGCGTCAGGGTCATTATTTCCCTAGTTATCATTGGGTCGTTGGGAGTCTATACAGCCTACTTCTTCTTTCTTCTTCTTCTTCTTCTTCTTCTTCTTCTTCTTCTTCTTCTTCTTCTTCTACAACTCCTTCTTCTTCTTCTTTTTTTCTTCTTCTTCTTCTTCTTCTTCTTCTTCTATAACTTCTTCTTCTACAACTACTTCTTCCTCTTCTTCTTCTTCTTCTTCTATACCTCCTTCTTCTTCTATAACTTCCTCTTCTCCAACTGCTTTTTTACTCTTCTTCTTCTTCTTCTTCTATATCTTCTTCATCTACTACAACTCCTTCTTCTTCTATAACACATTCTTCTTCATCTTCTTCTACAACTCTTTTTTCTTCTTCTACAACTCCCCCTTCTTCTTCTTCTTCTTCTTCTTCTTCTTCTTCTTCTTCTTCTTCTTCTTCTTCTTCTTCGTCGTCGTCGTCGTCGTCGTCGTCTATGTTCCGTGTCCCACAGAACTTGGGAGATCATGGCACCCCAAAATTCCCTGTCCTTTGTAGTTTTATTAAGTTTCATTTATTCTACTATCTCCCTTAACCACGTTTTGACTCCCATTTACTCAATCTCGTTACCTCGGTTATGTTTTGTTTTCCTCTGTCCTTCTTGCCTTCAATGTGTCCTTTGAGTGTCAAGTTTTCTTAGCCCTATATCCTTATTATGTGCCCTCACGGATTTTAAAATCCTAGATCGATAAATCGTAATAAATCTTGGAATCCATTCGCTTCAGAAGTCCACATTGCTTGGCACTGCAAATATAGCGCGAACGGTTTTCACTGTCTGAGATTATGCGAAAACTGTTAAAAAACTGCTTCTATTACAACTACTACTGCTAATAATAATAATAATAATATTAATAATAACAAAAAGTTACTGAATAAGTACAAATATATCATAATATAACTATAGCGGCGGCAAAGAACATCAAAAAGAAAACAAATGCAATATACCAAATGCAGAAACGATGTCAAGATAAACCTTTTCATGATCAATACTCTGCCCGTACCAAATGAGCTGACTTAGATAAATTCCGCACTAGTGAAAATAATTCATCAGAGCAGATGACATGAAAATATTTGTAGAAAAGACAGAGGGAAGACATGTCACGTCTGTGAGAAAGTGACTGGAGTCGAGATGCCTGGTCAGGACCTATCACATTGCATATCTGTCTTTGCATTTATGGCAGAAATGCAAAGACAGATTGTTTGTACGGAGTCAGTAACACAAAATAATTATCAAATAAAAATAATTAAATCAACAATTAAAATAAGCAATAAATCATCGGTAATTTTGAATATCAGCAACGTAGAGTCTGGTCAGTACCTAGGTGGGTGACTGCTTGGGGATAGCAAGTGCTGTAAGCTTGGGTTTAATATGCAGGTGGTCTTATGAATATCGGTTCGGAATGAGAAATTGGAGAGCCGAGTTCGAATACCAGGCGGGTTCGTTACATTCGCTTAGATGCAAATACTTTTAAACCATCGTTAATCGAATAGAGACACGGTCTCCCATCCGCGTCAAATCCGTTCCTAACAATGCGCGTTGGTCGAGCGGAATAGGTTAATGACCAACTCCTCCCCGTGAATCTGGGGAAGGCCTACGCCTAACAAAGGAACTTCGTAGGCTGAGAAGAAGAAGAATTTGCTGATATTATGTAACAGCTAAAAAAGTTTTTTAACAAAAACGAACATTTTGACATTAATACTTTTATAACATTGTTTAACATTTAACAGTTCTCACGTATATAATGGGCTTTAGCAAATATAAATTTGAAATATGGAATTTGATTATCATGTTTTATGAGGACGAAAACTATATAACTGTTAATCGTTCAATCGATTCATCCGTTTCTGGCGAGCGGTTTGTCAGCGAAACTTAAAATTGATAGCGAGATAAGTCATTCGAACTTTAATAAATTTATTGACTATTGACCTTCTAAGTCATTATTGAGTACTTTCTTGACCAAAATTATGTATGATAATTTCTAACCATAGGTGTTATTGATTTGTATTATTCATTGTTTATACATGGTGCGATGGATAAATTGTCGTCTAAAATACGCCACGCCCCCCCTCCAAAAAAAAAATTAAAATAACACTGACATCTCATTTTAAGAGATATATTTATAAAGATTACACAAAAATATCTTGAAATACAAAGAGTAAATCTATTTAACAAAATCGCCCATTGGCTTCGACCGCAACTCCCAGACGACTTCAGAATCTCCTGAATCTCTTTTGGACGGCCTCCTTGTTTAAGTTGGTGAATGACGCCATAATTCTTGCTTTCAGTTCATCTTTGATGTTACAAGGTTTTTTTTTTGTGGGTCTCTCGCTCAACTGCGTCCCATACATAATAATCAAGGGGTTGCAGTCTAGGGAGTTAGGTGACCAAGTGTAACTGGTGATGTGGTCGAAAAAATCGTCTGACAGTCATGTCTGGGTTCTCCTGCTTGTGTGGCATGGAGCAGAGTCCTGTTTCCAGACATAGCGTCTTCTAACAACCATCCTCTTTACCAAGGGCAGCACTACTTCCTTAAGGCACTTGTTGTAGGCCTCCATATTGAACCTGAGACCCTGCGCGAAGAGGAATTAAGGCATAACATCGCCATTATTCATGGTCACTTCAAAAACCATGATGTTAACTATATATAGGGTGACCAAAAAAAAAACGGGAACTTTTTAACCATCCAATAAAACCAAGAGTGATGGAAGAAAAATATTTAATTCATAGTAATTGAAACCTTAAAACATGCCATTTAAGAAACAATGATGGAATTTTCATTTTTTTAAAATTACGTCCTGTAGATGGCGTCCTCCTGTACGAATGCATTCTTGAAATCTGCTGTTGAGATTCCTCATTGACTGCTGCAACATCTCAGCTGGGATACTGTGAATTTCATCTTGAATTCTCTGTTTTAACTCATCCAGAGTTCTTGGTCGAGTTGTGTAAACTTTACTCTTGAAATAGCCCCACAAGAAAAAATCACAAACGGATAAAGCTGGCGATCTAGGGAGCCTGGCAACGTTACCGAATCTTGAGATCACAAGGTTACCGAACAATTCTCGTTACTAAAATGGCGAAATGTTTACTTGCTCAAGGTCACTGTCTCGCAGTGTTGCCACTTGCTCATGTCTGGCAATACGCACATCAGAAATTCCCGTTTTTTTTTGGGGGGGGGGGTCACCCTGTACTTGGGTGTAAAATAAATGCAAACTAATGCGCATAAATAAATTCCATATATTACTCCTTTATCCGAATTTGTCGAGTGTTTACTTTGCAGTGCGTGACTTTTGATGGTTGAACATATGCATCAGATTTGGGAAGATCTTTGGTTTGATTTGCAACAGGTTGGAGCTGGTTTGATAACTTTTCGAACTCTGTGCCAGCTCCAGTTTTCACTATGGAACTCATTCTATGGATGATGTCTTTTGTTTAGTCTGTGTTTTAGAGCGACTGTTTATGATTTTTAATGCACAGAATAAAAAATCCGTCCAAAGTTGCCTCGCTCATTCGGTAAGGCTATAAGTATTCAGCTAGTCACCACTTTCCTGAAAATGTGTTGGGGTTATTTTTGCCCCCAGCGCCATCAATCCCTCGGCAAACTTAACACCACTGGATTGGAAGTTTGTCTGAATTTTCTCTATCGATTATTATTATCATTATTATTATCATTATTATTATTATTATTATTTTTATTTCCTTTGATATCTGGCGTTTACACATTTCTTTCCGGGTCCCGCCCAGGGACCTAAGGTTAGAAATGGCACTTTCCACTGCAAAAAAAAAAAAAAAAAATAATTACATAGATAAAGCCCTTCGTAAAGTGTGGGCTGTACTTGTCAGAACAATTTTTTGTATCTCTTTGAGGCATGGACTTCCAGGGATCCCTTCAATCAGCCTACTGGAATGTTTTCCAACCAGTCCAAGGGCTCCAACTACAACAGGAATTGTTGATGTTCCCATGTGCCACATTTTTGAGATTTCTATTTCAAGGTCCTTGTATTTTGACAGTTTTTCGAATATCTTCAAAGACACATTGCAGTCTGCAGGGACTGCCATATCAATAAGGAGGCACTTTTTTTTTTACTTATAACAATGTCTGGGCGGTTGGCTTTGATTGTTCTGTCAGTGTGTATTGTGTAGTCCCATAGAATTGTAACAGGTCCTATCTCCGTAACCGGGTCAGGGTGGTGTTCGTACCAATTTCTTCCAGTTTCCTTCCCATAGGAGTTGCAAATTTTCCAGTGCAGATATTGGCCCACTCTGTCATGTTATTATCATTATTATTATTATTATTATTATTATTATTATTATTATTATTATCATTATTATTATTATTATTATTATTATTATTATCATTATTATTATTATTATTATTATTATTATTATTATTATTATTATTATTACTTTTGATTTCCTTCCGAGTCCCAACCAGAGGCCTGAGGTCAGAAATGGCTTCATGACATTTGCCACTGATCGTTTTTTGTAAAAAAAAACTACCATAAGATCACACATATTTTACATAGATAAAGCCCATCGTAATGTGTGATCTATACTTGTGAGTACAGGTTTTTGCATTTTTGTAAGGCATGAGCTAGCAGGAATCGTTTAAATGGTCTATCGGAACATTTTTCAATCATTTCCGCGGGTTCCAATCACAACTGATGGAATTACAGATGTCCTGATGTGCCACATTTGTTTAGATTTCTACTTCAAGAGCCTTGTATTTTGATAGATTTTTGAAGATCCTCAAAGATACATTACAATCTGCAGGGACTGCCATATCAATAAGAACGTGCATTTTGTTCTTGCGATCTTTGAACACCAATGTCTGGGCGATTAGATTGTATTGTTCTGTTGGTACGTATTCTAAAGTCCCAGAAAATTGTAACAGGTCCTATCTCTGTCAGTGTGTATTTCTGAAATGAGGTATTATGTACACTGTTTACATTATTCGGACTATTGCCCTCATCTTTGTTGCCATATTTATCACAACATTTCGGCCGTTGTACGCTCCAGGCCGGAGTCAAGTGGTTGGTCGAACTGAAACCTTTATTTCGCTCGCAGTGTTGCCACTTGCTCATGTCTGGCAATACGCACTTAAAAAATTCCCGTTTTTTTTTTGGTCACCCTATATATCATTAAACTCTTTCCGAATCTTCTACACTGATCTCAGATTTACACTGAAACACCCCGAAATATTTGTATTGAATCTTCCGGCGCGAATGCCAAACAGTACGGCATGCCGTTTATATAATTCTGGCGGAGTGAATTGCGTTATGGTGCTCTTTTTCTCGCAGGAAGTGCCCAAACGGATTCTATGCAGTCGACAAAATCAAAACAAACAAGGCGTATGCATGAAATTAAAAATTAAAAATGGCGACACTTTACCCATCGTACACGGTTATCTAGTAAGTTCAATTACAGTAAGTCTCACTGAAAACGAAAGTGATGTTTAGAAATATATAGACACACACGTATATTTCGAGGGGTTTGTCGGAGACAAAAAATCAATAACCATTTTGGTATGAATTTTGTATTAGAAAACAATTTTAGTCTGACATAAAAAAAAATCTGAAGATTTTCATTTCTTAATTTCTAAGAAGCAAATGAAATTCTTTCTGTTGAGATATTTTTTTAATTCGTCAAGTAAATTTATAGTGTTTGGCATGAGACTGGAAAATACTTCAATATAAAGAAATTACACGCTTTTCAATTACCAATCTGTCTCGGCCTACTTAAATTATTCTGTAACTGTCCGTTCATACGTATTTATCTTAATCTGTTCACGTCTGTGGACATCTTTTTTGTTCAGATGTGTCTGTTCATTTTCATATAACCCAGTTTTGTTATATGAATCCCAGCCTGGTTATATCTATCTATCTATCTATCTATCTATCTATCTATCTATCTATCTATCGCCCCACCAAAACGTAATTTAAATCAATATCCCTTTGTGCATGTGGGTGTATATATATATATATATATATATATATATATATATATATATATATATATATATATATATATATATATATATATATATATATACATGCGACTGTGTGTGTTTGTGAGTTATAGATATATCAATAGGTTTGTCACGGTTTGGTCTGTCTTTCTATCTATCTATCTATCTATCTATCTATCTCAGTTTATTCATATCTATTCATCAATCTATCTCAGTTAATTCATATCTATTCATCTATCTATCTCAGTTAATTCATATCTATCTCTCTATCTATGTATCGCCCCACCAAAAAGTATTTTAAATCAACATCCCTTTGTGCCTGTGGGTGTATATATATATATATATATATATATATATATATATATATATATATATATATATATATATATATATATATATATATATGCGACTGTGTGTGTTTGTGAGTTGTAGATTGTTGTGGTAGGATCCACCTAATTTGCATAGCGGAGTACCGACGATATAAATATGGTTGGTACCGGAAGACAGGGAGGCGAATCAAGAGATCCAACTAGAGACTCTGCCCGACTGCAACTTAGTCAACACATTCTCCAGGAACGGTCTTCCCAGGAATATACAAAAGACTATATGTAAATATTGTGTACACGTTCTTGTTTCAATACATTTTATTCTAACTACATTTTGTGTTTGCATTATTATTCCATGCATTAGTCAAGTTTCAACATAGATATATCAATAGGTTTGTCTCAGTTGGTCTGTCTGTCTATCTATCTATCTATCTCAGTTTATTCATATCTATCCATCTATCTATCTCAGTTTATTCATATCTCTCTCTCTCTCTCTATCTATCTATCTATCTATCTATCACAGTCTATTCATATACAGGAATCCATCGATTAATGGGCAATTGAATAGTGCGCTAAAATGTATATATACTAAAGTTCGATAAGTGCATACATAATACTCGATTAGTAAGGTAAAACATTTTTCTGTTTAACCATAGTACTTGAAAATTGTTACCGATTAATTAAAAATTTTCTAAAATTTAAAAAATTGAAAATGGGTAAATATTTTGCTTGTCAAGCATTACGTTATCTAAGTAATTACAGTAGTGTTTAAAAAACAGATGGTTATAAATAGGTGAATTTTATAATATAAGTGCATAATACATACATATATATATATATATATATATTTGTCTCTATTAAAATTTTTTTGGAATATTTTGATTTTTTATGTCTATTTTGAAAATCTTACAAGCAAATTTCTGATTGTTAAAAAAAATGACGATACAGAAATTCACGTTTATTAAAATAATCTGAAAAATCTAAAAGATGTATGCATTTACTATGGAAAGATTATAAATAAAATTTTCAGGTTAAATATTAATGATTATGATATGTTTGTCGATGAATCTGGTGTCTGGTTTGAACTGCAACGCAACAATAGATTTTTAACAAAATCGAAAGAAAGATCATCAATGTTGCCGCCATCTTGTCTTCAGTCAATGCCCCACCGTCACAACAGAGTTTCCCTCTGTCTTTTCTATAAATACCTCGATGAAAAATTTACTTAAAGAGAATGTATTTGTCAACAAATTCAATGCACTTACTTCAGGAGTAAATATTAATCCCAAACATCTGACACAGTGAAAATTTCAGATCAATATCCAGTTAAAAACGACTCATTTATTGCGTAAATGTTGCTATGCTCAAATATTAAACACCACCATTTACCTACTCCCAAACAAATGAAATGTTTATAGTTTTTAATATACATGGCCAATATTTACCTATCACCAAACAATGTAAGTATTTATAGACTCAATTATAAGTGACCAATAGTTACCTATCATCAAACAATATAAATGATTATTGATTCAAATATAAACGACTAATATTTACCTGTTCCCAAACAATGTAAATACTTATAGACTCAAATATAAACGATAAATAGTTACCTATCCTCAAACAATGTAATTAATAATAGACTCACATATAAACGACTAATGTTTACTTATCTCCAAACAATGTAAATGATTATAAACTCAAATATAAACGATAAATATTTACCTATTCCCAAACAATGTAAATACTTATAGACTCAAATATAAACGATAAATAGTTGCCTATCCTCAAACAATGTAATTAATAATAGACTCACATATAAACGACTAATGTTTACTTATCTCCAAACAATGTAAATGATTATAGACTCAAATATAAACGATAAATATTTACCTATTCCCAAACAATGTAAATACTTATAGACTCAAATATAAACGATAAATAGTTGCCTATCCTCAAACAATGTAATTAATAATAGACTCACATATAAACGACTAATGTTTACTTATCTCCAAACAATGTAAATGATTATAGACTCAAATATAAACGATAAATATTTACCTATTCCCAAACAATGTAAATACTTATAGACTCAAATATAAACGATAAATAGTTGCCTATCCTCAAACAATGTAATTAATAATAGACTCACATATAAACGACTAATGTTTACTTATCTCCAAACAATGTAAATGATTATAAACTCAAATATAAACGATAAATATTTACCTATTCCCAAACAATGTAAATACTTATAGACTCCAATATAAACGATCAATAGTTACCTATCCCCAAACAATGTAAATGCGTATAGACTTAAATATAAACGAACCGTATTTACCTATCACCAAACAAATTAATAATATAACCTCAAATATATTAATAAAAAATCCCACTGATTTCGATATAAAATAAGCCAACGGGGATTGGCATAAAGTAAGATCAACCCACTCTTTTTCTAAAGGTTCAAAATCAATGAAACTTTTTTCTTTTTGTTAGTATTCAATTTTGATTCGCTTATCTTTCATCTAGAATATTTGTTGTTTTTTATTTTTATTATACCTCAACGCTTAAGTATATCTTCTCTTTGTTTACATTCGCAACACCAGACTCTTCACATAGTTTCTCTCAAATTTTCTTCCTTATTACTCTTTTGATTTTTCGCCAATCTGTTTTCTTTTTTAAAGGAATTTTCATTTTGTTTTAATTTTACATATATCTCTGATTTTTTTTTAACGGTTTTGCGATCTGCTTTAGGATTCTCAAATTTCACTTAACATCACTCAAAAATGTTATAATACATTTTTTCTCTTGTGACATTTAACATTTCTTTCGGCCTATGCCAATATTCTTATAACTGAACATTTAAAAAATAAATTATATATATATATATATATATAAAATCATTTATTCGAAAATTGAAACATTAAAATGTTATAAAATCACTACAAAAATAGCCATTTTGTTTGAACACTTCTGGTGTCTTCTCAAGTCATGGTGTTGAATGTAGAATAAAGGGTTTTTACCCTTCATTCTATATTATGTTATAATTTTCGAATAAATGATTATATTTGTTCTACTCTGAATTGAGCACTCTTTTAAGAGTAGTATTTGTTCGTTATTGGAATTTATTCCGTATACACCAATCTTATATATATATATATATATATATATATATATATATATATATATATATATATATATATATATATATCATAATATACTTGAAAACAAACTTCTGAATACAGTTATTTAATTAATTTCTGACGAAAGATCGGGGCGATCTGAAATATCAAATATATATATATATATATAAAAACATAAATAAATACTTTCACAAAAAAAACATTCAATTTTTTTCCTTTTAATTTGCAACTTTTCAGTTGTTTTCTCCATATTATATTATATATATATATATATATATATATATATATATATATATATATATATATATATATAATAGTAATAATAATAATAGCTGGCCACTCGTATTCCAGGATACCCGTCAATTAGGGCAGCTAGTCAATCCCTGTTGCAGACGCGCGCTCAGGTAGATTCGTGTTTGTTCACTACCCACAGAGCCCACCTGCGGTTTATACTGCAACTATCCTGAGCAGACAGTTGCAGTTTCTGTAAGAGAGCGTATTATTTAGCGTGATCAACAATTTGAACAACGCTAGCACGCTCAAACCCTCGGCCATGAAGACTTGTGACTTCGGGCTAGCACAGGTACCGACGGCCCTCAAGAGTTCCGTCTACCTAGTTTCACTCACAAGGCTTGGGTCAAACCGTGGTATGGTTTTCAGGCACTTTCCAAAGGTGCCGCACACTGGGATCGACCTCGATCCAGTCCGATATATATATATATATATATATATATATATATATATATATATATTCCTGGATTAAGGAATTGGAGAGCATAGTTCGAATTCCAGTCGAATCCATTACATTCACTTACGTGCTAATACCCTTGGGAAACGCGTGAATCCTCTTCTTCTCCCTCCAATTTTGGGTAAATAGCAGGGCAGACTGGGTTCTATAGCCTTGGATGGCAACTGGTCGAGGAGAAGTGCAACTCTGAATTCAAAACCTGCAGAGGGTTGTTTGGGGAACTTGTGGCACTCAGTGCACCAGGTCTCTGTATTCGTCCCTTCAAAAAGTGTGGACGGTCCTGCACGAAACCTTCACCACTATAATCAAATCTCATGTACCGGAGTCGGGCTATCAGTTTCCAGGAACTGATCTGCTTGACCCTCATACGTCGAATTCGACGGGAGAGTCGATGATAACATAACATAACCAATTAGCATAAAACAAAGAAGATACCTAAAAAGGGTAAAGAGATATTTTTGAATGAGTAACCAATATTTACTTGCTCCATGACGATTAACGTAATCTAAGTGGATATTCGTATTTGAAAACACGCCCCCTTTTTTTTCATTTTTAACCAGTGTATTACATTTATCTGCTCGTGCACTTGAGTCATCTTAATAAAGAACAATTGGTCTCCAGTAGAGTTCGAAACTGTGTCCTACAGTTGCGGTGGTCAACGTTTGAGCCGGCATGCCTTAGACCAGTCAACCCCTGAGAGGGTCATACTAGCACGATTATATTTTACCCTTTAAAGAAAGCACATTTCCTTACACAAGTTATTTTTCTCGAAAGCCCAGATCTGCTCAGTTCCGTGAAAATAAACATTTAAGCTTGGTCGCGCCACAAGTTAGAGGGAGAAAAACTTGAGATAAGCCGATCAAAACAAAACTGGAAAAAAAACTTTAAACGAAGCGTTTGAGAAATGTTATTTGATCGTATAAATATTATTTTTTTTATTCCCAGACAACGATTCTTTTCCGATAATTTAGATTTTCAATTATCCGGAATTTTCAATTATCCAAATGTTTTTTCAACTTCTGCCACAAGATCTCCGGATAATCGATGAAGTACTGTACATTAATTTAAAAAAGCAAATGTGTATCATCTGAAACATAAATGAGTTCATAAAATAATATTACAGTATAGTAACAGTTGGACAACATGTCTTTAATAAGCTAGAAGCTTTAATGTCAGCAGTAATTGCGACATCGATCAGAAATTATATATATATATATATATATATATATATATATATATAAAGAAATATAGTCTTAAAGTGTGCTATATTTATGGGATAAAGTGCTCAATATCAGAGATAGAGCGTGTGTAAATATAAAAGTGAACATAGAAGTCAACACTTAGAGGCGACAGTCTGTTTCATGCTAGATGTAATCATCGGGTCATGAGTGCTGTTATTTTTCTCGGCTATTTATATATACGGATCAGTGGTGCATCGTGGGTAGTCATTTTTGGCAGATGTTTTACCGGAAGTCGCTTATTTGTTATTCATTTATTTGTGTCAAATTATTTTGCTTGTTTTTATTTAATTTTTTTTTTTATCCTTTATATTTATTTTATTTTTATTTATTTTTTATTTATTTTGATCGGTGTTTTTATTAACGTAGTAAAAATTTGTTTATATAGCTTATTGTGGGTGTTGTATTATGGCGGCTATTTTACTGGGAGTTGTTTATTTATTTATTTAATTGGGTCAAATTATTTTGCTTGTTTTTATTTATTTTTGTTTTTATATTTTATCTTATATATTATTTATTTGTTATTTTTATTTTGATCGGTGTTTTTATTAACGTAATTAAAATTTGTTTATATAGCTTATTTAACAGTTTTAACAAAACTATATATATATATATATATATATATGTGTGTGTGTGTGTGTGTGTGTGTGTGTGTGTGTGTGTCAGTCTCACTGAATCATTACTAACAGTTGCAAAATGATATTTTTAAATGTTGATTTTTATATTGATTTTAATTTTATATCAATTTATATTGATTTAAAATTCAGACATTACCTTTTACATTGTAGTTCTCTTAAGTTATATCTCTTTTTTTTGTCTTTACAGGTAAGTCATCTCCTATCATTCAAACAAGATTTTTTTCAAGGTGAGTTCGGATTCTTTCATCGTGAAAATGTTACCAATTCTTTGTTGTACTTGAATACTTTATATGTCTCCTTATAAAAACGTCTCTGAAAAATGTGCCGGTAGAAGCGGAAATTGCGTAATTCCCTTGGTCAGTGTCGCAAAGGTGTCGGGATGTCATCCACGACCCCAATTTTTTTTTTTTTTTTTGTTAATGGAGATGTTCTGTCTCAGAGCTGCTATCTGCCGGCACCAAATACATCTGCTTCAATTTTATGCCAACATGCCCAAAGAAAAATCTATTATTTATTCGTCTTGCAAGGAGTGTAAATCTAACACTGAATTATTTGAATGTGTGACCCAACAAATTTTGCATGTGAATTCGATTTGCATATGGACACTATTCTAATGATTTCTTCGTTCGCGTTTCTCGCCTGTGGAATTCTCCTCCGGCTTCTTTCTTTGCAAACAACTCCGATCTCCAAAAATGTAAATGCTACTTTAATCTTCATCTGTCTCCTTGAATAATTGTCTTGTTATTGTACGTTTGCCTCGGCGACGTTTTCTCATTTTTCTTCACTCTCAGCACACACACCCATTGCGTCTTAGTTGCTTTCGTACCTTTCTTGCTGTGAAATGTTTTTTAGAAAAAAATGATGTGTTCATAAATTTACTATAATTTGCTGCAGGTGTCGATGTAAACCGGTTGACCATATCCAACCGGTGATGTCTTAGAGACAGAATTGCAGTGACCAGACAAGATTCAAAGAAAAGACATAGAGGCTGTCTACAGAAATGATTTCTTGTATGCTTCCCTTTTTGTTGAGTCTTGACTCATTGTTGAATCTCGCCTAATGCATGGAATAATAATGCAACACAAAATGTACTTAGAACAAGAATGTATTATAACAAGAAAGTGTACACAATAAGTACATATAGTATTTCTGTATATTTCTGGGAAGACGTTCCTGGAGAATGTGTTGACTAGTCGCAGTCGATCAGAGTCTCTAGTTGGATCTCGTGATTCCTCCTCTCCGTCTTCCGGTACCAACCATTATTTATATAATTGGTAGTCACCTATGCAGATTAGGTGTATCCTACCACAACACTTTTTAAATTTTTTTTATTACTGTGCGTGGGCGCTAATGTTGATTCATGTACGTGTATAAGTGTGTGTATGAGGACTGTTCTCTAATGTCACCCTTGTATATGTTGGTGAAATGTAAAGATATGTTGCTGAAATAGAGCGATATGTAGAAATAACGACTAGTAAACCTGTCCTAAACCTACGGGCTATTTCAAAAATTAAAATCATTTCGGAAATCGTTGCAACACTGTCAATCGTAGCGAAATTATGACTGTTATTCATATAACAACAAGAAAAATACTTACACACTTTTTACCTTTCTTTACTTACACACTCTTACACTATCACACATTTTATCGTCTAAAAATGTTCCCCACACATATTTATATATTATCTATTGCGCTAACACACGTGACGCGTATCTGACCAATGAGAACTAACCAAAAATTAAAACCTACCAGTACGATGTCTTTTTTGCTTTTTTCATTTCTATTCTTGATCTCTGCCGAAGCCTTAATAAAGGTGAAACATGTTAGATTGAAACACATTTCCTACATTTTCTTTCTTTTATCATTATACCGGATTCCTATCTATATCTGATCTACATTTGATCTACAACTCTTATATATATATATATATATATATATATATACATATGTGTGTGGTTGTAAAGTTTTCCTTTTGTATTTATATAAATATATATATATATATATATATATATATATATATATATATATATATATATATATGTACATACATATATATATATATATATATATATATATATATATATATATATATATATATATATATAATATAGGTAACTATACTCGTGTCGAAAAACCTTCGAACTCTTGATTTAACAACAGCCAAATCTGAAAGTCTGTCGAAAATAATCGCACAGATACAGGTTCAAGGCCTAAAGAAAAAAAAACGATACGAGTAAACAACTAACTAAAGAGCTCAATACAAGCGTAGAGCAAACCTAGTCAAACCTAATGAGCCAGACACACCTACCAAGGTTTCACTTAGGCAGATCGTCAGGGTCGGCTGCCTAAGTGAAACCTTGGTAGGTGTGTCTGGCTCATTAGGTTTGACTATATATATATATATATATATATATATATATATATATATATATATATAAAGTTTCGCGCACAACGCAATATTCAGATGCTGAAGTTTGCATTGTGCATGAAACTCCGAGTTGTTCTACTGCTGTGAAATAACATGTATATTTATTAACATATACTAAATTGCACCGTTATTTTACATCGGGCGATGTCTGATATATATATATATATATATATATATATATATATATATATATATATATATATATATATATATATATATATATACGTATGTATGTATGTCTGTTAGCGTGTGTGTGTAAGATATATCAAAAAATATATCCGTAAATGGCCAATAAACATAAAGGCATAATGAAACTAATACGAAATCTTTCTATTTGTCTTTAAAAAAAAGTCTATCGAAAAAGTCTATATAAACTGGTTGGCTAAGATAAGTTTTCCCTTGGTCAATATATATATATATATATATATATATATATATATATATATATATATAATAAAAAGGCTTAAACACTAATATTCCATGGTTATAATTTATTACATTGGAATATATTATCCACTGATATTTTCAATATATATATATATATATATATATATATATATATACAATACAGTTGAAAAGTTGGAAGTGACCCCATAATTAGGATGTGATGAACTTGACAGAAGAGTCATTGAAGAAAGTATCGAATCAATTATCAAACATATTTTGATAAACTTTTACAAGGAATGCCAAAAATTTGTGCTACAGTAATCAAGGTTAATGGAGGATATTTTGACAAGAAAAAAAATTTATCATAAAATGCTTTTTTCCCTTTTGTCATAATAAAATTTCTAATAAAAAAAAACCTGTCTCAATTTTTTGACCATTTATAATACTTTTGGGGACAATTTAAAAAATAAAATTCCCCAAAAAACCTCAAACTTTTGGCCTGTAATGTACATAATTTTAAAACAATACGCGGTTAATTCCATCACCCTCTCTACGGTAATATACCTACCGTTATTGAGAATTTTTAAATCTTCCTTCTAGTCAATGCTTGACTACTCAGGGGTTTGTTTAACTCTATAACATTGCCCTAAATAACCTTAATCTAAACCACACTAAACAACGCTCTCACAGCTGGCAAATGTCAAGAAGTCTCATTTCAATAGCTAACAACCACTAAATATACCTTCAATGGCAGCTTTCACTCCCGGTTCTCAACAAGAATGAGGCTTTTATCATGGTGCTATTTGCTAGATTTGCCTTTCCTCTATCAGTGCAACGTAAGAGATAACAACCTTTGTAGGCGTACTGAGCGATTGTTGGGGTTTATTTGTAGGAAGATGTATCCAACTCTTCATTGATGTCTGTTTTATTAAATAGAACATGGAGTGTTAAAATATCTCCATTTTTTTACCTACATCAATTGAAATAAAACGAACTATATGTTTGTTAGCAAAAGGGGACAACAGCAACATGCGAATTACAAATTGGGGGATGCCAAAATCAGAGAAGTACAACAATTGAAATATCTGGGAAGTGTTTAAACACAAGGGAAAGAGCGATCCGGAAATACGAAAGAGCATCGTGATAGCGAACGTGCCTTCTAAAAGCTAAGTAAAGTATTAAGGAACATGAAAATACCGTTAGGAGCCAAGAAAAGAATATTGAATTTTTACGTAATATCAGCCATCCTTATATTGTAGCGAATGCAAAGTATTTAAAAAACAGAACAATTACTATACAAATAACGAATACCGAATTTTTACGTAATTTTACTCCTCCGATATGCTGGCCAGTATCCTTAGAGATGAAGAAGAAACGCTGAAGCTACAGAAATGTGCTTATGCAGAAGTCTACTGAGAATAACATGGACCTAACATGTGAGCAACAGTGAAATTTTACAGAAAACGGAAACAAAGAACACTTATCCTTAACATCAGGAAGCAACAGTTGAAATTATTGGGGAACATAATGAGGAAAAACTGCTTGGAAAATGTTATATTCACTAGGTAAGATTGGCAAGAACGTCAGAGGAAAATAACGTATAACCTATCTGGCGATCTTCAGTAATTGAATATCTGAGTAACGTTTAGGAGAAATACCAAAAAGACAAAATTTATTAAGAGTTACAAAGAAAAGAAAATAGTGCAGAGCCATAATCGTCAAAGTCCTGATGGAACACGACCTATAGAAGAAGAGGACAATGGGCAACCTTTTTATTCCACTATTTTCCGGTTATTTAATTTTAGCTGTCAAATTGATTAAGCCGATCAACACTTTCTCAATTCGCCAACTAGTGGACCCGAATTGTCGCTTTGCTTTCGATATTTCATCTGAGGGACAAATTCTCCAAGCCCTCTTTCCTCATTATGTGTCAAGTAATTTCAACTACCTCTTTCTTATTCGGTTTGTTGTGTTTTACCGCATATCAACCTCAATAGATTATTTGATGCCGACAAAGTTTTTATTGCTGGTAATATTTTGTTTTGTCAAAAATCTCTTTCTGGTAATAATTTTTTCCTTCAAAAATGCATTGCTGGTAATAATTTTTTTTTCAAAAAAAGTATTGCTGGCAATATTTTTCCTCAAATGGTAATATATTTTCAAAAATGTAACGCTGGTATTTTTTTTTTTTTTCAAAAATATATTGCTGGTAGAATTTTTTTTCTTCAAAAATTTATTGCTGATAATAATTTTTTTTACAAAGTATTCATGCTATTAAAACCCATTTTTACCCCAGTTTCGGGGTTATTATTTGCCGATAGCTGGGACCCTAACAGACGCTATCCACTCCGGGTCAGGGTGGACCTGGGAACGCAAGCAATTAAGAGGTGGCTCTACGCTCCTCAAAACCTCCTGATCAGAGGCCTTGCTGCTGGACGTAGTTTATCGTCTTACCCTGGATGCGGATGTAGTTTATCGTTTTACCCTGGACGGTCTTTCTTATTCGGATAACACGTGTCATTTTTTTACCATTTTCCTTAAGACGTCTTCGTTGCTTACACACTGAATCCATGGAAATTTCACCATCCTTCTTTGGAATTACATTTCTCTTGACACAATCTTCCTCTTCATCTGTGAAAGGAAACCTGTCCCGCATTCAACACTTTGCTACATTACAAAAACTATCTTAAATTGACTGGAAGGAATTTCTTTGTTTTCCTAAAATAGCTGAATAACGGTTTTTGTGAGTCGTCGTTCATCTCAATGTAATTCTTTTTATTAAAAATCTTCCAAAAATAAAATATATTTTTTTAAAACTTTATTTGAGGAATATTAGTTGATTTAAAGTACAATTAATCCAATTTGAAACATATATTATTTACTTTAAGTTTAAAATATCGCAGAAATGCATTTTTGTAACACAGCGGTAACTGTTTATTTAACTTGTTGACATGTTTGTCAGCTTTGCAGACAACTCTATGTTTATCTAATAAGTGAATATAACGTGAGCGTCTTTTACATATAATTTTTAAGTACACAGTAGTTTTAAAATTTAAGAAAATATTCTCTGTAATCTATTGAATCTGAAATTAACACAGAATTTCAAAACAGTTAAATTATTCTATTTATATTTTTTAATGAAAACAATTGATGGAAAATTTAAGTATTCATGGAGTTTTTCTTAACATAACAGTGTCCTTAATATATCTTATTTGTAAAAGTAATTAAAAGTTTTTCTAATTTAAAGGATGTCGTAGTTTTATTTCATTTTTTATTTTACGATTCCGAACATATTTTCTGCAAACGGCGTTTACACTATTTACATTATTCGGACTATTGTCCTCATCATATGTTGACATATTTGTCACAACGTTTCGGCCGTTGTAGGCTCCGGCTAGTTGGAATGTCGAACTGAACCCTTTCTTTCGCTCGCTGGGTTAGACAGTTCTAGTTCCACTTTTCATGTCTACTAGGTGTCAGTTATCTCCTGTTAATTCACCTCTCCAAGCTCTCAAACGCCTTAACCAGGTATTGAACTCACAACTTTTTGTGTCCTGTCACTGGATCAAACCAAATACATTGTGCCATGTGTTGTTAAAATGGCGTTTACCTTTGATAAAAACAAATTGCCGATTTAAATTCTCCAAGGAGTCCTGCTTTTAAGTAATATAAATATGAAGGTCCTGGTATTTTAATTTCCCGAAATTTCATAAAATCAAATAAGTGGGGGTAAAAGATGTAAAAAAAAAATTTTTTTTCCCAAAATTGCATAAAAAAACGAAATTTCAAAATTAATTTAATCCATTCATAAATAAGTACTGAAAATGTCATCAACAACTGTCTATTATTTGATTGTTGCATGAATTTTGAAATCAATGAGTTTTACGGCAAAAAGACAAAACGGTTTATATTAATCTTTGCCCTCCCCAACTAACGCGAGGTAAACTAGATTTTTAGCCAGAAATTTCGAACGTACTAGAAAGGATTTATTTTTTTATAAAATAATCAAAAATACATTGGTCTTTAGCTTAATAATAGCATAAATATTTTGACGACAAAACTTTTACCAAGTTACGGAGCTTTTTCATTATGGTATGTGTTTTTTCACCGAATTTTTGGAGGTAACGATAGTAAAGACTATTTGCTTGCATGCGAACAACTTCTGTGCACATGGCGCTAGGACGTTCACGTTTATTCCCATTTTTTCAACTGCGGCAATGTAATTCATTGCTAGTTTTGTATTCATTAAACTGAATGCAAGCAATAATATTTCTTTTTTGGTAACCCATGCATTCCTTTTATGCTTCATGCCGCCATCTGTTCCATATTCTCAGAACTTTCTATATTTCTTCACATAACTTTGGTATACATTGAGCGGGATATATAGCCTCAGCTATTGCACCGGCAGAAGCAAGCGGAAATTAAAATTCAAGGCAAGGGAACATGGCAGAAGCAAAATCGACAGTACTCAATAGGCTAGACAAGAAAATCACAGACAGAAGAATCCAAACCAAAAGAAAGAGCAGGGACACAATCCAAACGACAGACATCTTTTGTGCGACTGTATTTCCCGCTTCTAGCGATTTGGGGCTTGTGTAAAAATTCCCATTTAGTCATGTGATACTAAAATGTATTCAGCCATCACAGCTTGTGAACCGACGTACATTTCAAAACACCCCTCCACAATTGTCTTATTACGATTTCTACCCTTCATTTTTTTTTGTTATTTAAATGACCATCGATGCCCAAAGTTATTTCGATCCTTACCTACAATTTCTTTATACGTTTACATCCAGCAGTAAACGAGTCATGCAATATCAGTAGAAAGTCAGCAAATCCCTTTAGAAACATTCCATAACCGTTTTATTTAAAAGAAACACACACACACACACACACACACACACACACACACACACACACACACACACATATATATATATATATATATATATATATATATATATATATAAATTCCAAAGAGTATAGAATCCAGGTAGAACTCAATGTCCAGGACAGAGTAAGAATATATATATATATATATATATATATATATATATATATATATATATATATATATATATATATATATATATATATATATATATTAAATATAAAAACAGACGACTTTAAGGTTCCATATAATAAATTATTTCACCACAGCCCTTTTAAAGGACAGCGGATCATCAGATTTTATTTCCAAAGGTTGAAACGAAAAATGAAAAGAAATTTACACCTTTATGACGGGCAGTAATAAGTAAACTAACGAAGTGAGGGAGTGAAGTGGGTAGAGAGACATGATTGAGTTAGATGTAACATTTCTATTCTTTCAAATTTAAATTTTTATTTTTAAAGGAAATCCAGACATTGACGCATTAAATCTGTTAACGGGAGTTGTATATTGATATGGGAGGGGGATAGAACAAAAAGGCATAAAGAGAAAGAGATAGAATATATATATATATATATATATATATATATATATATATATATATATATATATATATATATATATATATGACGTATAATAATGGCTTACGAGGTAAATTCTCCGACTGATCCCGGCTTTGAGGTAATCGTATGTCTAGCCACACTGATGATATGTTAAACAGCGAAAAAGTCTGCCTATATATATATATATATATATATATATATATATATATATATATATATATATATATATATATATTGTCTTCCTATTACACTGGTTGGCAGTCTGAGATTACTCGTAACTGTTGTGGAGAATATATATATATATATATATATATATATATACACGTGTGCCGGTGTGTATTGTTCCAATCCTTCTCTCAATTTCATATTAAGGAAAATAACTAATCGTTTTCCGACTTCGCACAGTGATCATACTCCTACCTTTGTAAAAGTGTTGCACTGCCTTAATTCGGGATCAGCATTAGCTGTCTAGTTTAACTCCCCATAGACTCATTCACAGCGTTTCAACGCTGATTTTACTTTTAAGGAAAGCCATTAGCCGCAATGGGCCAAATACATACTCTTTGGTAGGTGTCACTCCTGTTTTTGTTTTTTTCAAACTCTCTGCTCTAGTAAAAGACTTCGAGAATATATAGATAATCTTCCGTGCACGAGACCCGACAAAGCACACATATTTCCGTCTTTGCATTCTCCATCAGAAGTTTTGTTCTTTATAACTTTCAACTATATCTGAAAAACATATATTAGCGAAACATCCGGGTATTCGTTAAATAACAAAGCAATTACAAAGAAAAGACATGCGCACTCTTATCTAACCTCTAACGTGAAACTTGTCTGTTTATCGACGTTTCAAAAACCTGATACAACGACACCAATTTGTTTTCTTGTCTCAATTATTATTTCACTGTCATAAAACGATACGCACATGTGTACGCATGCGTGAAAATGGACAGGCTAACGTCGTAATAATTCCTGTAAGATTATTTTAGGTGAATGCATTCCCGCTTGTCAAATTATTTCAAGATGAAATAATGACGGCATCATTTACTAATGTAATATGCATTCTTGGCAAATTCTTGAGAATTGTCGAACGTTTATTAGAATCTAGGATTGTCTGTAGTTCCAGCCAAACTTTGTAAATTGGGGAAATGGAATGGTGAAACTAAAACTTATTCAGCCAATCCCCGGGTAAAATTAATTGGTCAGCGAATATAAAATTTAATTTTCTCACATAGGATTGCCTGTTCGACAATCAATGTATTACTGTCCGTGGGTATTGAGGTGTAAGTAACATTTTACACAGTTGTTCAATTATTATTGGGTTGTTTTGAAATTTTTCCAACTGTAGAATCATTAATAGTTGTCCGATTGTAATGTAAACAAAGTTATTACAAACAAGTATCGTTAAATTAAGGCGAGAAAACAGTAGCCATTGAATCAAATGTTATGTGAAATTACGAAAGATATAATGAGAAAATGTCAAGCATTGCGCTGTAACCTGAGAAAAAAACTGCAAAGAAAATAAGTCCCAGTTGAACTTCAATCAATAGCCTGTCAGCATTTAAAAGCTTTTGGATTGGTTCCTGCTCGGCGCAACTATATTTTAAACAAGATAGTCACTGTAATGTGTAGTTACGAGGCCAGATTGAATAGTGCATAGTCTGGCTAAGAAGGAATTATGATAGCGCTGTAAAATATAGCATGCATTTATTTCACTTCTTATTGATTACAGTATTGTTATTTTCCAGGTACGAGGGTGGGAAGGAAAGGTCATAGGCTGATTATACAAGAGTGATGCTAGTACTGTGAAATCTTGCATCCATTAATTTCAACTCTTCTTATTAATATCTGCATTGTTTCTTTATAGGTAAACTGGCATCTGACTGTTCACAAAAAGACTGTTCAACCTTTTGGTAAAAAAAAAAAGTATCGACAGCTAATATGATGTCAACATTACTCGATACTGTTTTCCAGTGTGTATTTTTTCATATTCAGGAAAAGATGATAGTCAAATCAGGAGAATAGGGAGGGTGATCAACCAGTTCAAAGCCACAATCATACACAGCAGCTATTGAAATCAAAGACTTCTTTACCGGAGCATTGTCCTGATTAAGCAAGAAGTCTTTCATCAGTTTTCATGGTAATTTCATTTAGATAGTCTTTCCTTGCCATAATTTCCATTAATGCTGTGACACCTTTGAAGATAGCTTATAAACAAAATGCCTTTTGCATCCCTAAAAAACTGAGGCTACCATCTGCATTAGTCACCAATTATTAGTCACTTCAAATGACCATCCTGTGATTTCATGCAATCAGTGCCCTGTGACAAGAGTACTGAACTGTTATGTATTACCGGTCCTTGTATATGGCAGTGATTGCGGGACATTCTTCTCAAGATGGAAAAGTCAAAAGAAATTTGCTTCTACAGAAGGACGGTGAGAATAACATAGCCTGACATTTGAACAGTGAGGAAGTTTTAGAAAGAATCGAAACAAAAAGGGCACTTATGCTTAAAATGATAGAGAGTTGATATTTGATAACGAGGAAAGAGAGCTTAGAAAATTTGACACGCACAGATCATACTGAGGACATGGGTGACAGATTGCGTTGTTTCTTTACAGGTAAACTGACACCTAACTGTTCAAAGAAGACTGTTCATCCTTTTGGTAAAAAAATTATCAACAGCAGATATGACGTCAGCGTTACTCGATACTGCTTTCCAGCCAAGTGTGTGTGTTTTTTTATGTTGGGGAACAGATAATAGTCAAATCAGAAGAATATGTAGGGTCATCAACCAATTCAAAGCCACAGTCATGCGCAGCAGCTATTAAAACGAAGGATTTCTGTACTGGAGCATTGTCCTGATTAAACAAGACGCCTTTCCTCAG
Source organism: Acanthosepion esculentum (assembly GCA_964036315.1). NCBI lineage: Eukaryota > Metazoa > Mollusca > Cephalopoda > Sepiida > Sepiidae > Acanthosepion > Acanthosepion esculentum. The sequence continues at coordinate 39,405,991 of OZ038512.1, forward strand.
TTTTCATGGCAGTTTCGTTTAGATAGCCTTTCCTTCTGCATTGATAGTGTGAAGCCTTTGTAGATGGTTTATAAACTCAATGGATTTTGCATCCGAAAGAAACCTAGGCTATCATCTGCATGGAATATTTCTTTATATCTGGCTCAAAGTGATGAATTCAACACTCATTGTGAGATAGGAATCCAAGTTGGTCCTCCCTTAAACAATGTCGGATGTTCTTGTGATGTGATCAGCCTGTGGCGCTTTTGATCAAGTGTCAGAAAACGTGTCATCTACCGAGAAGAAACCTTCGTTATGCCAAGTTCATTGTGCAGAATACTCCCAACTCTCTCAAGGGATTTGCTAATAGAAATGGCTATTTGATTTATAGTCAATCACCTGCCATCCATCACCTTGTGTTGAACACAATGTTTTCCACGCTTGTGATATTTGCTGGACGTGTAGACCTTGAGTAATCTAGAAGACTCTACATTCTCCTCTTCAATTCAGCTATCTGGTTTTGCACTGTTGATAAATTTGTAGCAACCATGTCAGCATGAAGATATTTGGAGGATTAGCCCTTTGTCTGCAGGCAGTTGATAACCGCACGATGCCAAATTTTGCCCATTTTCAAGAGACCTCGGTAGGAGTTACTATTGTAGTCTTTTTTGACAAATCAGATATCAGTTTACCTATTAAAAAAATAAAGTTGTCAATAAGAAGAGGACTTAGAAAATATGACACGCACAGGTCATACTGAGGGCATGAGTAACAGATTGCATTATTTCTTTACAGGTAAACTGACATCTGACTGTTCAAAGAAGACTGTCTATCCTTTTGGTAAATAAAATTATCAACAGCAGATATGACGTCAGAATATTCTCAAGACAGATATGCAATGTAATTGGCCCTGATCTGTCATCTCGTCTGCAGTCGCTCTCTCACAGACGCGACGTTGCCTCGCTCTGTCTTTTTTACAAATACTTTCACGGTAATTGCTCCGAGGAGCTGCTTTCGCTGATTCCTAGGCCTCATGAATTTAAACGTCCTACGAGGCTGGCATCCCGTTCCCACCCCTTCACCGTTAAAACTGTTAGATGTAGACGTCTCTTCTACTCCAATAGCTTCATGTCTCGCACATCTCGCCTGTGGAACTCCCTTCCCTATTCCTGTTTCCCTGACAAATACAAACTCCAACTATTTAAGTGTAACGTCAATCGACATCTCCAGTTGCCTTGATCTATCCACTTCCCTTCTCCACATCCTTTGACCTTTCATTCCTATCTGCTCTCGCTCCAAATCTTCTGTAACCCCCTTGCCTTGATCGATCCACTATCTTTCTCCAGATCCTCTCCTTTACCACTCCTATCTGCTCTTCCTCCAACCCTTCTGTAACCCCTTGCGTGCTAGTGGCCTCCAGCCTTGCTTGGGGTGATAAGCTTAAAAAAACTCTCTCAAGGGATTTGCTAATAGAATTGGCTATTTTGCCCATTTTTAAGAGACATCGCTACTAGTTACTTCAGATAATCAGATATCAGTTTACCTCTAAAATAAAAATAAAACAAACAATACAGTTGTTAATAAGAAGTGTTTAAATTAATTTCACAGCTCTAGAACCACTCTTTCCTGGTCAGCTTGTGAACTTGTGAATCCACCTTCGTAGTGTAAATATTTCAAATTGAAATCGTCAGGCTGATTTCAAATTCTTGTCTAGATTGTTGTTTTCACTTTAGTCCTAAATTTCTAAGCATAATAATATTATTAGAAACAAAGAAAAGAGTACTGAACTGTTGTTATGTAATATGAGTCCTATTTTATATGGCAGTGAATGCTCGACAATCTCCGCGCAAATGAAGAAGAGACTTGAAGCAACAAAAATGTGTTTCCATAGAACGATGGCAACTGTTCTTTCACTGGTTCCCAAACTGCACGTGCTTCTAGGTCTGCATCTCGGTTCCACGCTTTCACTGTCGAAACGGCTAAATATAGCCATCTCTTCTACTCCAACAGCTTCTCATCTCGCACCTCCCGTCAGTGGAACTCCATTTCTATCACTTGTTTCCCTGACAGTTATAATCTTCAAATATTCAAATGTAATGTCAATCGACATCTTCTGATGTCTTGATCTTGATCCCCGTTATTCTCTTTATCCTTCCCTCAAACACCCCTCTTTACTCTTCCTCTCACTCTCCGGCAACCCACTGCGTGCTAGTGGCACTTCCGCCTTGCTTGGGGTGATTCGCTTATTAAAAGTACAGAAGGATGTTGAGAATGCCATAGACTGAACGAGTGAGGAACAAAAGAGTTTAAGTGAAAATGGAAACCAAAATGTAATTTATACTTCGTTTTATATCATTTCACCCAAAGTAAGACAATGAAGCCATTATGACACAAATGTTAAAGAATATGAGAAAATATACTGTTAAAGAGGGGAGACAATAAAAGAACAAGACAGGAGATATAGAGATCTTCAGGAAGTAATAAACGACTGTTCTTCAATTATTAGCAGTATAAATATCCTGTCGATTCTCACTCGACTCTTCTGTCATTCATGTGTCGGTGTTTTTGCTCCGTTCCAGAGAATTGTGGGTGTGCTCTTTCAGATCCCGGGCCGATCCGATTCGACATCACCGACTGCCTCTGTGTCTGCGGAGCCCTTGCTTATACAGACGACTCCCCTACTCAAATTTGACATTGATATCTAATTTCTCCGCCCACTACCGTCTTAATCTTAGGAGAACTTGCTAATTAACCATATGGTACTTTTTTTTGTCTAGAATCTCACTAGGTAAAGATACTTGTGTTCTTGGACGATCAACATAAACAAATCCCTAGTTTGGAAATTAGCAAAATTCAAATTTCTTCATTATTTTGTGTAAGACCACACACGTTTTGAACAGATAATATAATTTAAACAAACTCTTGAACTCAATTTCTCAGAACTAAAAATTTCGGGAACATATTAATCATGTTTTCTTATTGACAGGATATGGATAGGGTAGGGACTTTGATTTTGCTCAATTTTACTGAAACCTGGCTAGTTAATTCTGGATTGGATTCTCCTTCGAGATTTTCCAAAATTCAATTTGTTATATATATAAAATATACATTTTATCGCGTTTGTTTTTGAATTCTTTTTCTCAACCATTCTCCTGAGAATTTTAATAATTATTGTCTAAATAGTAGTCACTCGAAATGACCTGTAATTTCATGCGATCAGTGCGCCGTTACCAAAGTACTGAACTGCTATGTAATACCGGTCTTCTTATATTGCAGTGATTGCGGGACATTTTCCTCACAGATGAAGAAGGCAACAGAAATTTGATCCTACAGAAGGACGCTGAGAATAACATAGCCTGGTTATGTGAGCGGTGAGGAAGTTTTAGAGAAAATGGAAACAAGAAGGGGACTTATGCTTAAAATGATACACAGAGAGTTGATATTTGTAGGCCGCATAACGAGGAAAGAGGGCTTAGAAAATTTGACACGCACAGGTCATATTGAGAGCAAGTGGAAGTGAGAGGAAAACAGCGCATAACCTACCTAACGAGCTTGTGGAAATAGTTGTCAGAACAGAGATTAGGAGAGATAGCCAAAGAGACAAATATTACTAAGAGCTAGAAAGGACAGGAAATTGTGGGGAGCTATGATCGCGAAACCCCTGAAAAGACATCGCAGATAGAGAAGAAAATATGTGAATAAATAGACTTTACCGAAACAAGTCATAATCAGTCTGATATTTTCGAAGAAATTACTGCAAAACTGTTAAGAGCAATATCACAAAATTTTATAAGTTGTAATTTTTCCGATTCGATTTGATAGTTACGACATACTAAAATATTTTTTTTTTGTATATTAACTATCATCAAATTGACTAATAGAACTTTAGACATCTCGAACTTTGGACTTTTTTCTAGCAGAGAACAATTCCTGAAACCGGCAGCAGAAATCTGATATATATCTCATTATATAAAGATAAGCGCAGAAGAAAGAAACAATTCTCAATTAAACGTGGCTTCTCCAAATGATAAATTGGGCCTATCCTTTCCTGCATACAAATGCTCGAACAAGAGCAATAAACATTTCTACAGGTTTCTCCAAACAGTTTAAATTGCTCTGTTGAAATCCAAGCTAACGATTCCATCCAGTCTGGATAGATTCGTTTTCATCTTGGGCGTCTGAAAGATATGACAGCGCGAAACCAATCCGTGTACCTGAGAGATCGACTCTCGCATTCGTACAAAAGATGGATCGATAAAAAGCACAGTATGAAGGAGGCTAATTCTGTTTGCAAAAATCTCTCCCAGCTACTTCTGGTTTCGGTCAAATCCGAAAAGAATTCTTATAAAGTTGCCTTCGAAACTTCTACTTCACGCGTGTCTGGCTCCAATCTTCTACACCTGCTTGTTACAAGATTTTACTCGAGAACAGATATCTTTGTTGTTTCCAGTTACTAGAAACTGTTGCATCCGAAACGATTGCTTTGAACGTCTTTCAGGACTCGAATTCACTGCAGGCCTCAAGCGGAATTCATATATACGACCCATTGCTAAACATACTGGAAAAATGGTCGGCCTGTTCTATCGCTCCAAGAAATCCTTGTCTCCGCTTTTCATGCTTTATGTTTGTAAGAATCAAATTAGACCAAATATCGATTATTGCGGCCATATTTAGGCTGCGGCTTCTCAATCCTCACTTTTCAGGGTTGTTCTAGAGTTCAAAACCGTTTAGGCGCTCTTTTCGGCAAAAACTAATTTTCCATCCTGCAACGCCTTTTCCGAAGACGCAAAATCTTAAGAGTCGAGCTATTCTATCTCTACATTCATGGCAAATGTTTAACTGAGCTCTTTTCTTTAGCTCCACAAGTTCAGGCCGTCAGAGATTGGATTCGCCTTGCAACCTCGACGTAGTTGAATCACCCAATTTTCTTCTCAATTCTATTTTAAGTTCCATTCAAACAGCATTTTTAAAAGTGTTGCTTTGCGGAACGAGTTCGTTCTAAATGGAGACAGACTAAATGTAAACGCGAAGAGTATGGCTTCAGTTTACCGTGCAAGGACTTTGAAGTAGAAACTTAAAAAGTATGGCGCATGAAGACATCCATAGTTCCAGGTGTGATTTGTGGCTATATATTTGATGTGGAATGGCTCTGATAGATTCACTGAAGGGATCTATAGTAGTTCATACCTTAGAGAAATGAAAAAAGAAATATTTATAATATGTGTGTGTTTAGATTGTTTTATTTTTTTTTCTTCTTTTTTTTCAAAATATTCAGTGAAAAATGTTATGATATCAATCCTGATCTTAACTCTTGTTGGACACCGATTGCAAATAAGTTTACGACTGAAATAAAACAAATATGAGACAATAATAATAATAATAACAATAATAATAATAATAACAATAATAATAATAATAGTAATAAATCTAAAGAATTTGGCGCATGAAGATATCAATAATTGCATATGTGGTTGGAACCCCCTAGGTTTGATAGCAAAATGTTCTGTTATACTTATTGAAAAGAATCCCTGGTAACCCATGCCTAAAAGAGATGCAAAAAGATGTTCTCACGTATGTTCTCTGTAGATGCTTCCGTTAACACTATAATTTACAGAATCTTCCTTTTAAACAATTCTTTAGCAAAAGAATAACAGATTACGTAAACTCTTATCACTATTGATGCAGGTTGCATTCCTAACCGTCTACTTGAACTAATATGGAATGGTAACATTTTGATTATATCATTATTTTCTCTTTGAGTTTCATTTTAGAGGTTTTGCTGCTTTTTGGTAGTGCTCAAGTGAAGTGGTTTCTGTTATTTGGTACATTTCTTTACAGATTAACGGCGCAAATCAGGTTGACCAAATGTCGCCGTGGTAGATTTGGGCATAGAAAACATTTGTAAACGACCAGTACGCCTAGCGTTTCGTCGTGAGGAAGCGGGGAGTTGCAAACAATAATGCTGAAAGGTTTATGCCGCGTTGACACCAGGAATCCTCTCTCATTCTCGGCCTACTGGTTCGAAAGATTAGAACCTTGTGTCTTGGTATTTCTTGTTGATCGAAGAAAATCCAAGGCGTATCTGTAATGACAGGTGTAAGAAACGATACGGTTATACGAGGCTCCTGACAATAGAAAGAAATATAGCTGCACTAATGTGTAAATTTCAGCCGAAAGCAGTATTGCTTGCTCGATCAATAAACGCCACATTTTTCCTTTTAAGGAAATGGCTAATGTTACCATTACCAGTAGCGAATATGAGTGACACCTGTCTTGAAAACGTAGCCGTGACACATGTTGCTGCATCTGTTACAACAGTTATAATAAGATTGATTTCCTGTGGTAAAAAGATACTTGATATCGTATAAGGGGAGGTAGGGACAGCCTGTATCCATGTTATATAGGAATAAAGTGTCGCTATCGACACTTAAGTTTGAACATAGATCGCCAGTTAGAAAACACAGGCAATCAAAATATTGAATTAATTAGAACAGGTGACCATAGAGGAAGCGCATATATGGGAGGTAGCGTGTGTGTAATTGATCTCCATTTCTAGTCTATCCTCTATTACTATTCGGATCTGCACTTCTACTCTATCCTTTATTACAATACAGACCGCTATCCTCTACTCTATTCATTATACTATTTCTCTATTTGGGTCACTATACGGATTACGATTCGAGCTAGTATTATCGAGCAAATACTATTAGTGCGAGGGCTATTCGAAGGCGTCTGACACCAGTAATGTTCAACGGCGTTGCTATAAGTTGTATCTGCGATTACAAAGTCTCTACCACAAAGAGCATTGCGAAAGTGACAACGAGTATTCGTTCACATTACAAGAATGGCAAACGAGTATTTGTTGACATCACAAAAATCCACTAGAAATCAGTTATTGCAGAGTAATTTTCATGTTTAAGTGTAATTGACAAATTCCCAACAAACGAAATTGACAATATTCTCAGTAGACAATAAGAAACGGAAGAAAATGAACAGGGTAAATTAATACTAAGCAAACAATATATATGCAAATCAAAACTAGGCAAAGCAAGAGTAATAAGACAGAAAATTCACAAAGTAAAACTTAGGTTCACGCACAAAAAGGGATACAATCAAGTGGTGATAGCGTTCTGATTCCACGACAAGACGAATATGGTGGGGGATGAAACTGCGAATATGTTTCTTTTTATTGGTTCGGGAGAAATCCTAGCATGAATTTGTAGGTTTTGTGTATAAATTTGGGGACGGGAATATTCTTGGCAGTCATTCTCGGACGTTCGACACCAACATGGACTCAGATGTCTAGCACCAGTGTGAAGTACTCATCAACCTCAACGACAAGCCAGGTCATGTGTGTGTAATCTGCTGGGGCGTGAATGAGAGAGTTCAAGAATTCGTCCCTATTGTGAGGATTGAAAATGATTAACCGTTCCTGTTTATACATCAGTGTCACGAGGGACTCGTTGTCGCGCCATCGAGATTAATTAGTGAGAGACGCGTGGATATTCCACATCAGTTCACGACATTCATAATTACTCTTGGACACATATTGTTACATTTACTGACAGTATAAGGCAATTGTATAACTAATGAACATGTATTTCCACAAAACAATTAATAATAAATTAAAATAAACAGTACCAGCAGGAAAGAAAGAAAGAAAGAAAGAATCGGTTGAGTAACGTTTATTGACTCAGATCCTACGTGAAAACTGTATATAAGTAAATAGAATAAAACTATACAACTTCAAAGGATATATTAGCAGAAAGTGACTCACTGCTAAATGAATTAAATTCGCTTGTATTTAAATCCTTAAATGTGAATTTAATGCCTTAAAGTATTGAATTGGTGGCATTAGATTCATTTTAGACATTCTTAAATTGATCAGATGGCTTTCTTATCGGCTATTTTTTTCGGCATATATCCCAAATAATGATCATTATAAAAATTACATGTGATTGTCTCAGAAAAAGTCACATCATAATGCTAGGCGATCCTGCTAATTCCTCATATGGTATTTACTTTGTATATTCAACGTCTGTGTGTAAGGATAAGTGAATTCTTGGAGTGATCAACGTAAATAAATCCCAAATTTCGGGGTCTCACACATGATAGATTTTTTTATTTCTATGTCAAAAATAATTTAGGTCATTAATTTCTGTGACCACACAAATTCTCTACAGATAGCGTGTTGTAAACCAAACGCCCGAAGTTCTGAAGAACACAAAGAATTCGAACAACACATTAATCATCTTTTTCTTATCGGCGGAAAGCGGAGTGGGTTTTGGTTCTTTGTTTTCCTCAATTATACTGAATCTTGTCTAGTTTAATCTGGGCCCAATTCTCCTTGGAACTGTTCTTAAATTAATTTTATTATTTGAAAAGATAAATTTGAATGAGGTTCGTTTTTAATTTGCTCTTCGATCATTCAACATACTCATCTGAGAATTTTAAGGATTATTATTCAGTTACTTGTCCCTTCAAATCATCATTCTGTAATTTCATACATTTAAACGTTTAAGCAGGGCCAATGGCGTATTACAGCTGGTAAAAATGTTTTTTTATTGTTGTTTAAACATCTAATCCATCGATTTGGAGAGAGTCTCTTGATGTTCTCTCGGACAGCTAGAACATAAAGCTGTTTTTCGAGAGATTGGTGAAGCATTTCAAGATCGATGATACCTTTTATATAAGATTCCTTAAAGAAGAATGGCCGTTCATGTTTGATCTAGTCATTTCAAGCCATACGTTAATTTTTGGAGAGTTTCTTTGTCATTCTATGACGGCAAATTATTTTTCTCTGGAGTTACTCAATTTCGGATAAACCTCCTAATGTAGGGCTAATGAATATGTGATGTGGACCCGAAGTAGGGGTCACGGAAGGAAACACGGAAAACGGGTTAGATGTAAAAAAGATATATTAAACAGAAAAGTTACAAAGAATAGTGTCAGAGTAAGCAGAGCTTACTATCCAGTGGTGTCCGATATTCGTATCGTACGCGGCTGCGCATTACCGGTGCTACGATATTTAACAACCACCCACACGGGTCTAATGTGGCACAAGGCCGGCTTAAAGTGGGCTTACCGAGCCCGTAGGTTCGGCCAAAATTATGCCCATTTACAACCCGTATACACGAGTTTAGGGACTGTCTACCTCCCCGGACGAAACTTTGCCCTGCGGCAAAGCCTCGTCCGAGTTCCTCTCTGCCAAACAGAGAGTTCGACAGCGGAGCACCATTACTGGTGCGGCTCCGATGATACTACCATTCACATAATAATATAGTACTGGGAGAGTCCATGATGTAGGAAAGTGTCGGTCTCACAACAATATGGTAGGCTTTTTTCACCAGTGACGAGCGCAACATTCTATATTCTGTTTCGTTGAATCTTCGACTGGCCTCCCTAACCAATGTTGTTGTCATAGTTCAGTAGTGTTTACAAGTTGTCCTTGAGCGTCTTTTTCCTCAACTCGTCGTATATGGATCTCTTCTTTCAGATTTTGTACAAAGTTCACTAATCGCTCTGAATGTAAAATTTGTAAATATTTCTCTTAATTCATTACATTGGTCTCCTTAAACACGTGATATTACAACAAACATGCATTCTTGTGTATCCATTATTAATAGAGATCTGAAAATGAATTAAAATACAAGTAGAAAACATATTAGAAAAGTTATAAACAAAATCAAAAATTAATTTCTTTTCTAAAGCATATTAAACATGATGAACAGAAATAAATGTGATTTTTTATAAATCTCAGATTTCACTCAATTGATAGTTCATTCTGAGAGACCCTATATCTGTCGTTTCTGGAAGCCATTTCATTATTTTGGTGTCCCTTCTGCTGTCTTTGATATTGTTGAGTCTTGACTCATTGTTGAATCTCGACTAATGCATGGAATAATAATGCAACACAAAATGTACTTAGAACAAGAATGTATTATAACAAGAAAGTGTACACAATATTTACATATAGTGTTTCTGTATATTTCTGGGAAGACCGTTCCTGGAGAATGTGTTGACTAAGTCGCAGTCGGGCAGAGTCTCTAGCTGGATCTCTGTATTCGCTCCCCGTCTTCCGGTACCAACCATTATTTATATAGTCGGTAGTCACCTATGCAGATTAGGTGGATCCTACCACAACAGATATGTTGGGCAATAATCGACTTCGAGAATGTTAAGATGCACTGTCTTTCACAAATATGCTGGTCAGCTTGAAGCTTCTTCATTGTTACATGGATCAATGAAAACATGTCTCCTGTTTAGAGTTGTTACTACCATTACATTAATAGGGATTTATATCGTATTGCCTACAAAACATCATTCTTCCTCGCCACTGTTAGTTAATTTTTATAGTTTCGTATTATTTCTCTGAGTGACCCAACATTCAATATAGCTATAATTTACACGTGAAAATCAGTCTTCATATAATTGATACAGCGAGAATCTCCTGTTAAATACCGCTTTATAGCGTACACTTTCGAGTAGTTTACCCGTAAATATTTACTAACATCCTTATCCTGGGTACAGAGGAACAGTGAACAGTCACTCGGAAGCAAGAAACGGATTCTATGAGTAACGGTCTGGGAAAGGAACCCTATTGTTCTGTGGTAGTCTTACATATATCCCCAGCTTTGCAAATCCTGATAAAAGAAAATAGCCCCAATCTTAGCGTTCTTTTCTGAGAATCGAACTCGCGCTGAGCCTGCAAGATATTTTATTTAATTGACATTCTATAGCAGCCACCAACTGTATGTTTAAACATGTCTATTCCTGACGACACAACGGATTGTTGCAAATAGCAACAAATCGTTCAGAAAAGTATGTGAAAACAGTAGTTACGCCGATTTTTTGATCAGCAAAGAATCGATTTCTCCAAGACTGCAATTCAGGAAATTGCAATCGCCAAGAATCAAGACTTGTCATACTTTTCATGGTATATCTCTTGGATGAGAAAGGCGAGTCAGAGAAAGAAAGCCTCCTTTAAAAGTGAATAGATATTGCACAGAATACAATGGATGATTTTTTTCTGGTATTTTCCTAAAAGAGAAAGTTGTATGGTAATCGAGTACACTCAGTCAACATAAAGAAATTGGAATAAATGTGGTTGATTAAGTTTTCCTTTGCGTTTTCTGGTTGAAAAGAAAAACAAATTAAAGGAAAGAAATCCGCCTTAATGAACTGATTGTTGAATTTGATTTTGGTTATTAATAAAAACAATAATGGCTTCAATTTTTGCTAAAATGCTTGAATCCACTGCTTCAGAGACCGGACAGGACTTGACTCTGACAAATGTAATACAACGAGGCGCAAAAATGGAGTAAAATTCATAAAATAATAGCAATTAAGATGATCAACACAGTGTTGCAATAAGAAGTAACATTGATAAAATCAAGAACACTTGTAATAAAACAATAGTAATAAAGAAGAGTCTATTGACCTAGAATGCTGGGATATAATGCAACAATATGAAGATGTAGTAAAAATAGTAATCAAATAATAGTAATAATGAATAATGTATTGACTAGCGTTTTGTCATAAAAAGCAACAATAAGATGAAATAAACCTGGCAATAATAATATATGATACTAATCTCTATCTATAAAAGGCAGGATGTGTGTGTGTGTGTGTGTGTGTGTGTGTGTGTGTGTGTGTGTGTGTGTGTGTGTGTGTGTGTGTGTGTGTGTAACGAATGCACGGCCGCAATTTCCGACGGATTTGCACCAAAATTTACATGCACATGCTCCAAATTAGTAGCCAGGCCAAGACCGACCTTGCATTTCCCAACTCCCATCGATAGTGGAAATAATCGATTTGTTCATGCTTCTACGGCAGTTTTCATGTAGTTTGCGGCCATTTTCTACTGGCCAGTGTGAGAACCTATAGCTGGCTGCCACGAATAGGCAGGAAGATTCTATTGGCCAGCGTGAGAGCCAACAGCTGACTGACACAAATGTTAACTAGCATACTAGCATGCAAAGAAAAACGATATCTGCATTCGTCACAAGTGGGAAAAATTTAAATCTGCATGGCACTTTACTCCAATTGGCTCATTCGCTTGCTTAAACTCAACGTTGATTCTGATTCCGCAGAACTGGGTTGGGTGTGAAAAAGTATTTGTTGTTAACGTTCTTTTTTTATTCGGTTTTCCCAGTTACTAGTCCTTTTTTAAACTGACCGTTTTGTTTTCATTTTGTTTAGTTCTTTTTTCGTAACAGATTTAATGTTTAGTATAGATCTTAGATAAAATTCGCAGTGTAAGATACGCAAGAAGTAAGGCATGTAGCAACATCAACACGGCAAAGGGCACTCCTTTAAAGGCAAGGAAGGGCAAAAATATTTTAAGTCATGTGATAGCGATTTCTGTATGAGTCGTACGATTTTTTAATCAAGCACGGGCCATGCTGCTAGTATTATATATGATACTAATAATAATATATGATACTAATAATGAAGATAAATTATTTTATGGATTATCAACCTTTTACGGGTTATTTAAATCTAGAAAATTATTTAGTATACACACATTTCCAAAGAGTATTTACACGTATGTGAATATAACGAACCCAGCTTGCAATTAGAACTCGGCGCTTTGATTTTCAATTCCGAGTCATTATCCATTACACCACCTGCACATCCAAACTCACACCATCTGGTTTTCTCAAAGGCTCGCTGTTGCTTAACATCAATGATCGTCCGAGAACCGGTATTTCAACCGTAGGTGGTTGTAAGCCAGTTGCTGAACAGGAAAAATAATCTAGAGGCAAATGCATCGACACTGGTACGAGGTAGCAGCGTCTCCTAAATGCCAACTGAATAATAATTTATGCAGACCTAACCACATACTCTGTTTATTGATCGCACACTCCCAAAATAGATAGTTTTCAAGATTTAATCACCAGTCGCCGGTGGACGACTGACGTCAGAGAGTACTCTGTCTGAACCCCATATTCACTTGAGTATGTTTAGACCCCATGACGTGCCTAACGATATAAATATATTTAAAACTTAACAAAATCTAGCAAAGGTCGCAGCAGACCTAGTGGGTCTGTTTTCTCGATTTATTCAAGTTATTCTCTATTGCAATTCGGCTAGCTTAGATTAATCCTGAGATGAGACTACGAGTACAAAACAAGCAATAAAGATCTGACTCACTAGTCAGTCGTAGCCATCGACGGGACAAACTTACACTTTGTCCACGAAAAAATTTCAAGTTGAGTCATAGCTATTATATCGTAAGCTTCGCTTAGTTTGACATAAGGCTACCGGGGATTTTATAGCTGATAGATTAAGACTTACACTTTACATCATAACTAGAAGAAATATCTAAAATCCTCGTTATTTAAACAACACCTTCTCTCATTTATGTAATAGTAACGGTAACATTAGCCGTTTCCTTATAGGGTTAACATTCTGTTATGGTGAAACACACCTAGTCTATAGATAATATACTCTCCCACCTAATATAAGTAGGAGTCAGTGAGGGTTGACTAGGCGTCGAATACGAAAGTAGTCAGCTACCACAACTAGATTACTCTGCGTAATACTTATTATAACAAGTTCCTAACGTTTTTGTACGTTGAACCTATTTAGGACCGAATTTAGTCCAAATACAGTTTCCACTGCGGAAAGTAACTCTACAACACATTCGGAATTCATTTAAAGAGTAGCCAGGGCCACGGCCGGTTTAAATTAAATTAAAATAAGTTTTCATGAAAATAGGTTTCCCATGACCACTAACTGTTATTGCTCTTTTCAGTATGGACAGGTGTTGTTTGGTGTATTGACATCATCTTCATCATGTCATTATTTTCTTCTCGAGTTACATGTGCTATCCGTTTTAGTTGTTGCTATTGTTGAAAATCAATCGCCATGTGGTTTCCATTATTTGGTACAGGACTTTGTCTGTGATTCTGTAGTGCCATTCCAGAAAGTTCTAAGAAATAGGTTCCTCGATAAGAACCACGGGCTTCATTCCGTCAAAGCCATTTTTAACTATTGGTCTGAAACAGCGGTTGCAAACAGCTGACAGTTTCGCTATTTCTAAACAAGTTTGGCACCATGAATGACATCCATTTTGATTTGGCGACACGAAAAGCAAGATTCGGGTTTTGTAGCAATTTACAGTGCTAGGCAAAACTATTCCCCATTGCTGCCTATTCCATGTTTAAGTTGTTGTAACTGATTCATACACCACGTTATATGTAATGATTATTATTCATTAATTTCACAACATGAATTTTTATGATGGATTCAGTGCAGTTTCTATATTGGACATATTTATCTCAAGTCCTATAATAAATTAATAAAAAATGCTAAAAAGATATAACACATAGCCGGATCATTATGTTTTGATTAATGTTCGGTTTACGTCATAAAAGACATGCGTAATACGAAGACAAGACATTAGTTAATTAAATAAAAACAAAAATTATGAAACTGAAAAAATCAGACGATAATCCATAAATTTCTTTTTTTTTATCGCCTGCCATCTTTTTCTTGATATCAAAAGAGACAGATCTACATCAAGCCACTGACGTTTATTCCAAGCAGACAAATAGCGTAATTCCCTATGTATAATACGCATTCTTTTTCTAAAAAATAATAAACAAAATCAGTTCCTTTTCTTCTCTCAGACCTTAATAGTGATGCTATCATGATTTTTTGTGATATGTGTTGATGGTGGCAACGTCTATTTATTCTGAGGGTAACGAGTTGGTAGTTTTATGGTTACTACTCTCGACTGGCAGTTAGAAGCCCGAACTCTTGCGTAGCGTCTCGAGAGGCTCCTCTTATCAACAGTCACATAATATCTGAGCCTTGCGGCGCCATGTTGCACATGGAAGACTACCCCTGCAAAAACATCCGGTGGGCAACCCTGAATCCACATTATGTTGCAATCTGCGCCAGTTCCCTTCCTGCACATGATATATTAGAAGACCGAATGCTAATTCTACCCTGGTCCTTTCCTTACCAAAATAACACAGCATGACTATCAACAAACAAAAATAAAAAGCTAAACCATCTCAACAAAAAACACCTAAAGCCCTTAGTCTTACTTCCTCCAACATCCGTGGTGTTTGTACCAACTGCTGCAGTGTAGAATCGTTCCTCTTCGAAAAGACTCTGGGAATCTGAGCTCTCTTTGAATCTAATCTTTACTTTTCAATCCCTCTTCTGATTTCTGGTTTCCTGGTTTATTTGGTTTGGTTTCTTTTGTTTTACAGCATATCAACCTCAATGGGTTATTTAATGGCGACAACATTTTTAGGATAGATTCGTATGAATAGAATATGTATTCTCTGGTATAGATTGGTTTGGTTTATTTTGTTTTACGGCATATCAACCTCAATGGGTTATTTAATGCCGACAACATTTTTAGGATAGTTTCGTATGAATAGAATATATATTCTCTGGTATAGATTGGTTTGGTTTATTTTGTTTTACAGCATATCAACCTCAATGGGTTATTTAATGCCGACAACATTATTAGGATAGATTCGTATGAATAGAATATGTATTCTCTGGTATACATTCGTTTGGTTTATTTTGTTTTACGGCATATCAACCTCAATGGGTTATTTAATGCCGACAACATTTTTAGGATAGATTCGTATGAATAGAATATGTATTCTCTGGTATAGATTGGTTTGGTTTATTTTGTTTTACAGCATATCAACCTCAATGGGTTATTTAATGCCGACAACATTTTTAGGATAGATTCGTATGAATAGAATAAGTATTCTCTGGTATAGATTGGTTTGGTTTATTTTGTTTTACAGCATATCAACCTCAATGGGTTATTTAATGCCGACAACATTTTTAGGATAGATTCGTATGCATAGAATATGTATTCTCTGGTATAGATTGGTTTGGTTTATTTTGTTTTACAGCATATCAACCTCAATGGGTTATTTAATGCCGACAACATTTTTAGGATAGATTCGTATGAATAGAATATGTATTCTCTGGTATAGATTGGTTCGGTTTATTTTGTTTTACAGCATATCAACTTCAATGGGTTATTTAATGCCGACAACATTTTTAGGATAGATTCGTATGAATAGAATATGTATTCTCTGGTATACATTGGTTTGGTTTATTTTGTTTTACAGCATATCAACCTCAATGGGTTATTTAATGCCGACAACATTTTTAGGATAGATTCGTATGAATAGAATATGTATTCTCTGGTATAGATTGGTTTGGTTTATTTTGTTTTACAGCATATCAACCTCAATGGGTTATTTAATGCCGACAACATTTTTAGGATAGATTCGTATGAGTAGAATATGTATTCTCTGGTATAGATTGGTTTGGTTTATTTTGTTTTACAGCATATCAACCTCAATGGGTTATTTAATGCCGACAACATTTTTAGGATAGATTCGTACGAATAGAATATGTATTCTCTGGTATAGATTGGTTTGGTTTATTTCGTTTTACGGCATATCAACCTCAATGGGTTATTTAATGCCGACAACATTTTTATGATAGATTCGTATGAATAGAATATGTATTCTCTGCTATAGATTGGTTTGGTTTATTTTGTTTTACAGCATATCAACCTCAATGGGTTATTTAATGCCGACAACATTTTTAGTATAGATTCGTATGAATAGAATATGTATTCTCTGGTATAGATTGGTTTGGTTTATTTTGTTTTACAGCATATCAACCTCAATGGGTTATTTAATGCCGACAACATTTTTAGGATAGATTCGTATGAATAGAATATGTATTCTCTGGTATAGATTGGTTTGGTTTATTTTGTTTTACAGCATATCAACCTCAATGGGTTATTTAATGCCGACAACATTTTTAGGATAGATTCGTATGAATAGAATATGTATTCTCTGGTATAGATTGGTTTGGTTTATTTTGTTTTACAGCATATCAACCTCAATGGGTTATTTAATGCCGACAACATTTTTAGGATAGATTCGTATGAATAGAATATGTATTCTCTGGTATAGATTGGTTTGGTTTATTTTGTTTTACAGCATATCAACCTCAATGGGTTATTTAATGCCGACAACATTTTTAGGATAGATTCGTATGAATAGAATATGTATTCTCTGGTATAGATTGGTTTGGTTTATTTTGTTTTACAGGATATCCACCTCAATGGGTTATTTAATGCCGACAACATTTTTAGGATAGATTCGTATGAATAGAATATGTATTCTCTGGTATAGATTGGTTTGGTTTATTTTGTTTTACAGCATATCAACCTCAATGGGTTATTTAATGCCGACAACATTTTTAGGATAGATTCGTATGAATAGAATATGTATTCTCTGGTATAGATTGGTTTGGTTTATTTTGTTTTACAGCATATCAACCTCAATGGGTTATTTAATGCCGACAACATTTTTAGGATAGATTCGTATGAATAGAATATGTATTCTCTGGTATAGATTGGTTTGGTTTATTTTGTTTTACGTGATATCAACCTCAATGGGTTATTTAATGCCGACAACATTTTTAGGATATATTCGTATGAATAGAATATGTATTCTCTGGTATAGATTGGTTTGGTTTATTTTGTTTTACAGCATATCAACCTCAATGGGTTATTTAATGCCGACAACATTTTTAGGATAGATTCGTATGAATAGAATATGTATTCTCTGGTATAGATTGGTTCGGTTTATTTTGTTTTACAGCATATCATCCTCAATGGGTTATTTGATGCCGACAACATTTTTAGGATAGATTCGTAGGAATAGAATATGTATTCTCTGGTATATATTGGTTTGGTTTATTTTGTTTTACGGCATATCAGCCTCAATGGGTTATTTAATGCCGACATTTTTAGGATAGATTCGTATGAATAGAATATGTATTCTCTGGTATAGGTTGGTTTGGTTTATTTTGTTTTACAGCATATCATCCTCAATGGGTTATTTAATGCCGACAACATTTTTAGGATAGATTCGTAGGAATAGAATATGTATTCTCTGGTATACATTGGTTTGGTTTGTTTTGTTTTACGGTATATCAACCTCAGTGGGTTATTTAATGCCGACAACATTTTTAGGATAGATTCGTATGAATAGAATATGTATTCTCTGGTTTAGATTGGTTTGGTTTATTTTTTTTACGTCATATCAACCTCGATGGGTTATTTAATGCCGACAAAATTTTTGTTGCTGGTAATTTTTTTTTTCGTTCATAAAACAATATTTGGCAATATTTTCTTCTTCAAAAATGTAATGCTGGCAATAATTTTTTTACAAAAAGTATTTCTGGTATTAAAATCTACTTTTACATTTTCATAGTGTTTTGACCCCAGTTTGGGGGTTAACTATTTTCCCATAGATGGGGCCCTAACAGGTGCTACCACCACAGCTCAGGGTGGACCTGGGAACACCAGCAATTAAGAGGTGGTTCCACGATCCTCAAAACCTCCTGATCAGAGGTTTTGCTGCTGGACGTTGTTTATCGTCTTACCCAGGACGCGGATGTAGTCTATCGTCATATCCAGGACGGTCTGGTTTCCTGGCTACGTTCATCTTATGTCCACATGCATGGTCTGGGTTTTTAAGTCCCTCAATATCTGCCTCTCGCTAGAGAACTATCTCTTAAATCTCCTGGCAATTTTTACATGTGCCTCCGTCTCTCTCCATTCAACTCAGTCAGCTATCTATTCCTTCTCTACTGTTTCACTTCCTCTAAAGACTGTTGTGTTCTAGACAGTATTTCCGATCATATAGACAAGGCCATCTCCCGAAATACGTTTCCAAATATATTTATGTTCGGGAAAATTAATGTCCACCATACCAAGTGGTTTAATCACTCTATCATTGACCTCGCTGGCATCCAAACTCCTAAAGTCTCAATCACTAAATCACTCTCACAAGTGGTTGTTTTCCCCACGCGTTTTCCCAGTAACCCCGACGGAGACGCTCCTCTTCCCGATCTCTTTTTTTTTTAAATTTCTATACCTTGTGGTACTACGCAGCTCTGGTCCTCTCGGCAACTCTGACCATGCTGCAGTGACTGTAAACATCTCTTTCCGCTCCCCCACCTGCCAAGAACCTCCTATCAATTTGGATATATTTCAGTTATCAACGAGCAGACTGGGACTCTTTCAGTAACTTCTTTCCTGACATGCACGTCTAAGGTTTCCTCCTGGGTGAAAGCCGTCATCGATGCTTTCTATCTAGAAAGAAAACACCAAGCTAAATCGCGATCATCTTGGTTCTCATCCGCATGGTCGGTCGCTATAGCGCACTGCAATCCCTTCTTCCGACTATACCAGAGTGACATCTCTGATCGCAACAGACGTCTCTTTTGTATCTGTCTATATTTCTGAGATGAGGTATTATGTATACTATTTACATTATTCGGATTATTGTCCTAATCTTTGTCGCCATGTTTATCACAACGTTTCGGCCGTTGTACGGCCCGGCCTTCTTCAGGTGGTTGGAATCTCGAACTGAACCCTTTATTGTATGAATTTCTGGGTATTATAAACCTAATGTCTTCAGCAACCATTTCTTACCATTATTCGGACTAATGTCTTCATCTTTGTCGCCATCTTTATCACAACCCAGAAATTCATACACAGATGTCCTCAAGGGACACATGACACAGTGGATAAAGCGTTAGTTAGATCCAGTGACAGGACCCAAAGAGTGTGAGTTCAATACCTGGTTAAGGCAGTGAAGAACATTCAGAGGGGAATTAACATAAGATAACTGACATCCATTAGGCATGGCACGTGGAACTAGAACAGTCTACCCCAGTGAGCGAAATAAAGGGTTCAGTCCGACATTCCGACATAATGAGTGCAAGCATGTCCTCAAAGTTGTGACGCTGCTGTTTGCTGATAGAGTAAACCAACGTATAGAATCTCGCATGTTCGATACTAGAGATGATTGTCGGCTCTGCAAGAATGTACTGAACAACAACAAAACCTTGATCACTCTTCTATTCAATCAGTTCGATGTTCTGACATCTACAGTAGATTAGGTTGAATTCTTTTCCTCGCAAATTCTCTCCCAACTCAACGCTCGAAACTTTTGGAGTATCCACACCTGGTTTCCACATTAGAATTGAGGCTCTACTGATATGCACATAGCCCCGTAACTTGTCTCAGACATTATTTATAAAGTACACTCCCCATAAGTCAAGCGAAGATGACGGGAACCCAGCCATCGTTCTAAAGAAACGTGCTTCCGTGTTGGCTGTACCTCTCTCCAAATTCTACAACTATTGCCTCGTTGCTTGGTAAACAGTAATAGATTGCGGTTCTTCTGAAGATGCTGGGATTTCAGGGACCCCCAACAAATGCTCGTTCCCTTGAAAAGTTAGTATTAATGCTACTCTATAAACCTTTTGAACGCCTGCGAGTGGTGGGAGCAGCTTTCCATCCCAGTACAACACTAGTTCTTGACAGTCGTTTAGGTTAAATTTGTGCTGTATTTCTGTGTGTCTGGCTTCTCTAAAGTTTTTTTCTAAGACGTAGAAAAAAAAGAAAATAAATTCGCCCAACCTACTTTCTGATAAACAATATGGCTTCCGTTTTTGCTGAGGTGCTAACGGCCATTACTGAATATGTATATCACGCTCTTGATAATAACGGCGAAGCTCGAGCTGCGACTCTCTATATATCGAAATGCGTTTGACAGGGTTTGACACGCGAGTCTTCTAGGTAAGTGCCAGGGGCACAGTGTTACCTGACGATTGTTTGAATTAATACAATCGCTCCTATCAAATCGTGAAATGAAAGTCTTTTTGAACGGGTTCGCTTCCAGATCTTTTCGCACGAACTTCGCTGTCCTACCAGGCGCTATCCTCGGTCTTGATCTTTATACGATTTTCTTGATGTCATCAGTTCGTAAGTAGGCATTTATGCTGATGACACTACAATTTACTCTTGTCTTAATGGCAAATACGTCAGAGCTGACAAATTTAACCTGTCTACTGCTCTTAAATAGGACCTCTAATCTGTGGTTAACTGTAGCAGGAAATGGCTCGAAAATTTTAATGCCTTCAAAACGAAACTGCTCTCATTTAATCTCTATAGAGATACTTTTCTGTACGCCATCAGCATAGCTGATGCTCGTCTCATGGAGAGAAACACACTGCGATTTCCTGTCGTCAGTTTTTTAATTGACTCAAAATGAAACGCTTACATTCTCCTGCTACTCATCTTGAAGTTCTTTAAAAATCCAAAGAAGGATCTACTAATTAATCGACCTGAATTGGCATCTCCGCTTTAGTCACTTTCACTCCGATGTGACGATGCTTCCCTCTGTCTTTTCTACAAATATTTTCATGGCAAATGCTCTGACGACCTTTTTTTACCTGGTGCTCGAACTACATGAGTTTAATCGTGGAACTAGATTGGCATTTAGGTCCCACCATTTTAACGTGGCAATAGCTAAATACAACCGTCATTTCTACTCCAATTTCTTTACTCAAACTTCCGTTCGCTTGCTTCGCTGATAACTACAATCTTCAAAAATTTAAATGCAACGTCACCTGCCATCTTCTTCTTGAACTCCTTCCAACTTTTATCCTTTCCTCGCAACCCGCCTATACCCAGTCTCTGACCTGCATTCTCTGTAACTCCATGTGTACCAGTGGTATTCCCGCCTTGCTTAGGGTAAAATAATTCTAAAAATCAGTTTTCAATATGATGGAGTTGATTGTGAATAATTCACTTACCAAACAAGTATTCAGAAATTACGTTCATCCTGGCACAAGGCCAGTACAGCGAAGCACTTAGTGAAAATCCTACTTACATGATGAGAGAACTTTCTATGCAAGACGAACGTTGTGAAATGTTTCTCTACAGTTGGCGCCAAGCAGTTTCTTCTTGTGCCCAGTTTCTTTGATTCTCGGACAAAATCTGTTTTATGCATATAAAATTTAATTTTCAGAATTAATATTTTGTCATTGATACCAGCAGTTATTGCAAAGAGATTTTATTTTCGGTATTCAGATTGGATTTTAAGATCACTTTTGTTTGGTCTTTGGGATTTTGTATTTCTTACCTCGAAAATCAGGTCTTTGATTTCATTCCTGTATCTAATTTGACTGTGTGCTTTACTTTGTTACTTTATTTACATTTCTACGTCAAGACTGTACTCTTTTGAATCGCTTCTTCTTCTTCCATCTCAATGCTCATATTGGTTCCTCTTCTCCTATTTTTTCTTCCATTTCTACGTATAAGCTGTTGGTGTTTCATTCGCTTCTTCCTCTTCTTCCTCTTCTTCTTCTTCTTCTTCTGCTTCTTCTGCTTCGCCTATATTGAAGACTTTTGTTTCGCTATTTTTCTTCTTTTCTTCTTTCATTTTAACGACCATATTGAAGACTTTTGATTCGCTTCTTCTACTTCGCATCTGCGTCCAGACTCTAAGGTTTTCACTTCGCTTCTTCTTTTTCTTCTTCCATTTCAATGTCCATACTGTACGGTTTTGATTCGCTTGCGCTTCTTCTTATTCCTCCTCTTCTTCTTCTTCTTATTCTTCTTCTTCTTCTTCTTCTTCTTCTTCTTCTTCTTCTTCTTCTTACTCTTCTTCTTCTTCCTCTTCTTCTTCTTCTTCTTCTTCTTCCTCTTCTTCTTCTTCTATGTCTCTGTTGTAGGCTTTTGCTTCTTCTCCTTCTGATTCTGCTTCTTCTCCTTCTGATTCTGCTTCTTCTTCTTCTTCTTCTTCTTCTTCTTCTTCTTCTTCTTCTTCTTCTTCTTCTTCTTCTTCTTCTTCTTCTATCCTTATTTCCAGACTATCAGATGTTGATTCGCTTCTTCTCCTTCTCTAATTCTATCACTTCTACAACCAGACTGTAGGTTTTAGATTCGCTTCTTCTTCTTCTTCTTCTTCTTCTTCTTCTTCTTCTTCTTCTTCTTCTTCTTCTTCTTCTACTACTACTACTACTACTACTACTACTTTACGTCCAGACTGGAGGCTTTTCACTGGCTTCTTCTCATTCTTCTTCCATTTTGAAGGCTTCGGTTCTCCTTCTTTTCTTTTCTTCCAATATTTTTTCTTGATGATTCCTTTCGCATCATGTTCCACAGGGCTATTCATTTTTCTTTGCCTCCTTTTATTTCTCGACCAGACCACCTGCCCGGCATTGCTAGGGTTTCATGATCATATTATTACGAGCTAGAATATTATGGCCAGTGATATGTGGCAAAACTAACCAACATAACAACTACGTATCTAATGGACTGATGTATATAAACAAGTACGTCGAGAACATCATTTTAATTAGATAAATACCGTAGTTACTGCCAAATGAATGATTTCAGAAACATTAACATAATTAAATTGTTATAGCGAGAAGACTAGGTCATATCATTTCGGAATTTGTACGGCTTGTGAGTTGCACATGGTCAGTTGTAATGTGTACCTAATATCGATCAGTTATGGGCCATGTGTGATCTTTCGATACATGACTGACGAGGCAGATTTTTTCCCGCAGTAGGTTGCCATTTCTTTCTGCAGTAGGCCAGTTGCCATCCAAGGCTATAGAACCCGGTCTGTCCTGCGATTTACCCATAGCTGGGGAGGGAGGGAAGGAGACGATTCATACCTTCCCCAAGATAGTGAATGTAATGGATTCGACTGGAATTCGAACTCAGCTCTCCGATTCCTCAATCCGGGCCGCTATCCATTACTCCATCGTATCTAAGTACCTAATATCACGCTCAGGCGATGATGTGTTTTTCGATACATGAATGGCAAAGCAGATTTTTTTCCGCTGTAGGTTGTCATTTCTTTCTGCGATTTTTCAGTTGCCATCCAAGGCTATAGAACCCAGTATGCCCTGCTATTTACTCACAGCTAGGGCATTAGTACGTAAGTCAATGTAATGAAGTTAGACAGGAATTCGAACTCGGCTCTCCGATTCCTCAATCCGAGCTGCTATCCATTACTCCACCGTGCCTCCGCAACTAATATCACTAAGTTATATGGGGGATACACGTTTAGGCGATCATGTATCTTTCGATAAATGACCGAAAGTAGGTATTCTGTCCCGTATTAGCACGTAATGGATTCAACTGGAATTCGAACTCAGATCTCCGATTCCTCAATCCGAGTTGCTACCCATTACTCTACTATAGGATTCCCAAATTCAGTACTAATCCTAGTAAGGAAATGTATAAGTAATGCCGTTTTGTCATGATAGATAATGATAATATATTCATCAGTACATTTTGAAGTAATGTCCGTTTCTCAAGTTGCATCAGTTTTGTTACTAACAATATTAACAGGATGTGAGTTGCATCTTCTTCCATAAAATACCCAGTTTACACAGAATTAGATGACAGCAGAATATTTGAATCTGTTCATCCTAATATCTAGCTGATCCCAAACGAATAAAAATGAAAGCTAGATAGGGTGATAACGTATATCCTTTTGCATTTCTGGGATCAAAACGTATTGTGCTAAATGTGGGTCAAATTAATCGAGTATTTTTTTTCAATCAAGGGTGGCTGTGTAGTCATAGTTAAGAACTACAAGTATTTTATAGAAAATCTTGCCATTCACTTAAGCTTGCCATTTAGTTTATGCATTGTTTACCTTTGGTCATCTAATCTTCAATCTGTCATTTGAGTATCAAATTTTTCAAACCTTCTTTCCTCATTATGCGACGAAGAATTTTTAAAAATCTCTTCCTGATGTCATTATTGTGGCTATTGTCTCTAAAACTTCGTCGTTGCTCACAAGATCGGTCCGGGGTATTCTCAGCATCCTTCGGTAGAACCACATTTCTGTTGCTTCAAGTCTCCTCTTCATCTGTGAGGAAATTGCACAGAATTCAATGTCATATAGGAGGACTGATATTACTTAACATTTTAATACTGATCACCGCAACGTGGCTAGCGAGCTTGTCTCCCAAGAGCAATTACCCCTGAGTAATGAGTTCGATCCTCACTGGGTGTCGCATAATTTAGGCCTTGTGCCACATCTAAGATACGGCTGGAAAATCACCATAACAGTTTTGTATTCTTTTCTTCTTTTTTTTCCTAACCATATCTTTCAGGGTATCGAAGGCACATTTTTTCATTTTCTAATGCGTCTTCAGGTTTCCGTGTCTCAATTCCTGTCCTCTGCCAATACGCTTCTCAGATATCGAAATTATTTTACCTGTTTTATTTCGGTATGTCCAGTCGGTAATTTGCATGTCGGACTGTAAGAGTAATCTATTATTGCAAATAATTTATAAATTGAACTTGATCATATCACGCTCCTCCTCAGAATTTGGAACAGGGGAAGAGGTTTATATCCAGTCTCCCGTTATGAATGGGTATCACGGTTATTTCTAAAGTCTTCCCATTTCTTTTTCACTTCCCTTAAGCCCTTGCGTCTTAGTGGTATGATCGCCTTGCTTGGGGCGAATTGATAAAAATATATCTCTGGATGAAGAAAAATAATTGATATATGATGCGATACTCTCCGAGATTTCAGACATTAGCTAACGTCTTGGGAATTAATGTAATTACTGATTCTTTTTATTTTATTTCAAACTGTACTTACATTCAGATTAATAGCAAGGATTTGATTTGTCTGTTGTTTCTTTTGGTATATATCCTCCGATTTTGTGTAATATAATGTTAAAATCTATTTTTTATTTACTTTATTATTTGTCGTGTTTGTTGTTGTCAACGGTAACATTTAGACATTTTCAGATGTTAATCTATACGTAAACATTATTCCTGTGTTTTTTTAACATCTCACCCCAAGCAAAACAATAAAGTCGCCAACAGAAACACAATGATTTACTGTCAGGAGTTCGATAGAAGAATAGAAAAAGAAAAAATATATTTAAACAGAGAGAACAATAAAGAACAGAAACTAAGAAGACATGAGATAACTATTGACATTGCATTTACATTTTGAAAGATCAAATTTGATTGGAAAGCAAGAGGCCGGAAGTGAGCTCCAGAAGTAAGATGAGCGAGTGTTACCTTTAACCATATGAACTGTAAAATAATGAGACCTTGCCGCCAATCTAGTACTGCGCTTACATGCGTAAAATCGGGGTACTAAATTAGAAAAAACATCAGAATAATCCTATGCAAATATTTATAGAAAAATCAGGGGAAAGCTATGTGGTAATTTGACTGATGCCGAGATGCTAGATCAAGACGATATCATTGCATATTTTTCTTTGTATGCTATCAAGAATCTCTAAATGCACAACAGAAGCATCAGACCAGATGTAACAGCTATTGCGTAGGCAAACATTATTCTTTGGTCCATAGGTAAGAATTGGTCGTGATTATACTTGAGTTTATAGGTGAATATCTATCGTTTTTATACTTGAGGCAATAGGTAAATATTTCTTATCTATAGACTTGAATTCATAGAGCAACAATTGTTGTCTTTATACTTGCGAATATAAATAAATATTGGTTGTGTTTCTAATTAAATATATAGAGAAATATTGGTTGTACTTAAGTTTAAGTGTACAGGTCAATATTACTCGGGTTTATACTTGAGGCTATCGGAGAATATTGATCTTGTTTATTTCTATTGATGGACCATACTTGAGATAGCAAGCATTAATATGGTAGGTATTAGTCCTCAGCAGTGGATGTTCTTTATGTATAATCCTCGTCGACAGAATAATGAAAACCGCAAGTTGAATTGTTGCTTAAATTTAGCCTATTCTTTCTTTGATGCAGATATCTGAATCCTTAACCTATCTTAGCTACTTAGGCCAGAAAAGAAAAGGCATCGAGTGAGGATCGAAAATTAGCTGTGATATGAAAACTAGGCTGTTAATAAGCCAGGGACATTATAACCTACAGAACTAAAATGTGAGTGTAGATATCTAAAATTTAGTCTAAGTGCAGGCAGCCAAATATTTACTAAGAACGGTCGAAGATAGCCCAGAGCCATCAAGCTAAGACAATTAAAAACCTCCCCGTTCGAAATATTTTGATCTACGGTAGCGGCTCAAATATTAATTTATTATAGGAAGCAACGGTATAATGAGTAATAACAGCTTCAGACTGATTAATTTGATAGTGAATCAATTGCAATTCAATTTAAACATATTAATAAGAATAAATAATTAAATAAATAATTAAATTATTATTTGTAAAATGCCTAAAAACTTCCACACACCTACGAGGGTAAACTGAAATTGTCATAGGCTAAAGTGAGGCTCAAGCTGTGAAATCTTGCACGCATTAATTTCATCTATTCTTATAAATATCAACATTGATTCTCTTCAGGTAAACTGACATATGAATGCTCAAAGAAAAC
The DNA here is from genome assembly GCA_964036315.1 of Acanthosepion esculentum. Taxonomy (NCBI): domain Eukaryota; kingdom Metazoa; phylum Mollusca; class Cephalopoda; order Sepiida; family Sepiidae; genus Acanthosepion; species Acanthosepion esculentum. Next base: position 39,433,209 of record OZ038512.1, read on the forward strand.
TTCAAATATTACTAGTAGAAACTTCTGTTGAAGATGGACACAATTCGGCATCATAGCGTTATCAAGTACCGGCAGAAAAAAGGGTTTGACTGTCAAAGACATTCATGCTGACATGGTTGCTACATTAGGGAATGAGGCTCCAGATTTATCAACAGTACAAGAGGTCAGCTGAATTTATGTGGAGAAAAGAGTGACTTGAAGTTGATCCAAGATCTGGACGTCCTGCAACTGACACCATCAAGGAAAACATTGATCATTTTCTCCATATGGAGATGTATGACTAGCTATTTACTATACATTAAATAGCCAATGTTGTTAGCATATTCTGTGAAAGAGTTGAGATTATTTTGAACAATGAACCTAGCTTGAAGAGAATTTCTGACCGGTGTGTTTCACGTCTTCTGATATCCGATCATAAACCCACGAGTTTGATATAATCACGAGAAAGTATTTACATTATTCGGACTATTGTCCTCATCTTTGTCGCCATATTTGTCACAATAATAGTCCGAATAATGTAAATACTGTACATAATACCTCATCTCAGAAATATAGACAGAATCACGAGAAAATTTGACACTGAGGCAGATCCAGATCGTTTCCTTGAGGTTTCGTAACCCATAATGATTCTTGGATTAATCACCTTGAACCAGAGACAAATAAATAATATATGCACTGGAAACGCCCCTCCTCGCCTGCTCCAAAAAGGCCCAAATCATTTCATCCGCAGAGATGGTAGTGGCCTCAGTTTTCGGGTGTGCAAAAGGTGTTTATTGAATACCTTCAATAGACCACACCATCAACGAAGAGCACTATGACAACTTACAAAACGCGGGAAATGCTATCAATACTAAACGCTTAGAAAAAATGACTAAAGGGGGTTTGTTTGTTCAGAACAAAGCTATAGAAAACAATTCCTTGATTTTAATGTCTGATGTGCGTGACTGGTTGATCATCCGATATATTCTGCTAATGTGATTATCATTTGTTCCCCAACATTAAAAATTATTGGTTGTGGCCCAGTATTGCAGTGATAAAGATGATATATCTCTTGTTTACCAATTATTTTACAGAATGAACAGTCTTCTTTGAACAGCCAAATAAAAGAAGCAGTTATGAATCGGAAGAATTGAAATTAATGCATTTCACAGTACTGTCATCATTTCTTCACGGCCTATGACTATTTTAGCCCACCTTCATACCGGTAAAAAAATTGGGTTGTTAACCAGAAGAGTTGGAATTTAATGCATCCAAGTTTTCATAGTACTAGCTTCATATCTTCAAATTCAGGCTATGAACTTGTCAGACCACGCTCGTACACGTAAAGAAAAAAATTGAGTTATTAACCAGAACATTTGAAATTTAATGCATGCAAATTTTCATAGTAGTAGCGTCTTATCTTCATAGTCAACCTATGAGCCTTTCAGACCACGCTTATACACGTAAAGAAAGATTGAGTTATTAACCAGAAGAGTTGAAATTTAATGCATGCAAGTTTTCATGGTACTAGATTCATAGTCAGCCTATGAACTTTTCAGACCACTCTCGTTTTTTTTCATTATACTAGCTTCAATACTAGCTTCAATATTTCATAATTAGCTTAAAACATAATTAGCTTAAAACGTACCCCAAAAGAATAAAGTTTTGAAATTTCATGGTACTATCTTCATATTCAGGCTATGAACTTTTCAGACCACGCTCGTATTTCTCATTATACTAGCTTCAATATTTCATAATTATCTTAAAACAAAATTTTGGAAACACTGAATTCAGGATTTCACAATTCCACACTAATTCCTTTATAGTTTCAGTCCAACCTTTTAACTTTAGGAAAAACATGATCTCGAAGTCTATATGTTGGTCATGAAAAAGCAGATGCTGCTTCCTTTTGGTAAATTCGATATTACCAGTTGATCGTTCCAATCGATTTATAAATAATACGATAAATTTATTACAAACTTTTATTTTGTTTTATTTTATTTATATTCGCTCTGACGGTTCCATTAAACTTTGAGCTTAGAGGTTTTGGAGTGAAGAAAAGGCCAGCTATAAATTATCGGTGTAATATTAAAAATAAATGTGCTTTAAATTTCCCAAGATCAATATAAATGACAGCAATGTGTTTCTTCAGACTTCAATATCGCAAGTTTTATGTAAAATCCTACAGCAGGATTGTTTATGCTAATAATTGATCTTCCTTATGCTAATAATATATTTTATATAGTATTGTTCCCTCAAGAGCCATTCAAAGTAGAGCATTACTAAATGAACTTGTTATAAGGAGGTAAATAGTGGATAAAGAGCATATTATAAGCAAAAAATTAAGGTAAATAAGAGTTCACTCCAGAATTGTTTATGGCCGTTCTGATCGTTGAAACATCTATTCGGTGTCCTGTTTTACAAAGTTCAAGCCAATGGCATGCGATGATCATGATAATGAGAGTACCGTGTGTACGTGTTATGGCAGGTCCTGGCCTTTAAGGTTTGAACTGATGGAATTAAGGAATGCAACAACATTTAACCTGAAAAATAGAGTAGAGAGAGGCTAACAATGATTCGTCTCTGGAAAAGATGTTGTAGAGTGGAAAATATACTTTATAGACACTTCAAGATTCCTTCTCATGTGGTGAGAGATAATTTGTGAATTTGAATTTTATATATTGATACGAAAACTGATGATCAAAAATATATATATTTCACACAAGGTGATGGTATACGGAAGTGTGTATAAAATATTTATTGATTCGTTTTCTACAGCTTATTTAACTTTGCAGTTTATTTAAAGCCAGAAAATATTTTTATATGGTGCGAATATTTTTGCGAATAATAATGATTTAGTGATATAAGTCTTAAAATTAACCCATAGCTTGTGGGAGAAAAGCTGATGTCATAAGTTTCTCAAACGCATTTACGCGTAAGTGAATAAAACCAACCGAGCCGAAATTGAAACTCGGATCTCCGATTAAAAATTCTATGCCATTATCCATTACAACGGCTGCACATCCAAGCTTACGCCACCAGGTATTCACCTGCGGTCACCCAGGCTTGATGTTGCTTAACTTCGGTGATCGGACAAGAACCGGTATTTCAACGTCATACATCCGCGAATGCAATATAAGAGCCGCACATCCAAGCTTACAGAACCTGGTATTGTCCTGCGGTCACCCATATGGGTACTGACCAGGCTCGACGTTGGTTAACTTCGGTGATCGGACAAGAACCGGTGTTTCAACGTCATATGGCCGTGAATGCAATATAAGAGCCGCACATCCAAGCTTACAGAACCTGGTATTCACCTGCGTTCACCCATCTATCTACTGACTAGGCTCGACGTAACTTAACTTAACTTAGGTGATCCTATGAGCCGCACATCCAAGCTTACAGAATCTGGTATTCACCTGCGGTTACCCATCGGGGTACTGACTAGGCTCAACGTAGCTTAACTTCGATGATCGGATCAGAATCGGTGATTCAACGTCATATGGCTGTAAACGCAATATAACAGACTCACATCCAAGCTTAGTGCATCTAGTATTAGCAAGCGGTCACCCATCTAGGTACTTACTAGGCTTAACTTCGGTGATCGTACAAGAACCGGTGTTTCAACGTCATATGTCTGTAAACGCAATATAACAGCCTCACACCCAAGCTTACAGAACCTGGTATTCAAATGCGGACACACATCTGTGTACTGACTAGACTCGACGTAGCTTAAATTCGGTGATCGTTCCAGAACCGGTGTTTCAACGGCATATAGCCGGGAATGTAATATAAGAGCCGCACATCCAAGTTTACAGAACTTGGTGTTCACCTCGGTCACTGACTAGGCTCGACGTAGCTTAACTTCGGTGATCGGACAAGAACCGGTGTTTCAACGTCATATGGCTGTAAACGCAATATATCAGCCTCACATCCAAGCTTAGAGCATCTAGTATTACAAAACCGGAATTTGAACTTGACTCTCTGATTAACAGAGCCATTATCTATTACACCACCCGCACATTCAAGCTTACAGCACCTCGTATTCCCAAGCGGTCAACCATCTACGTACTAATAGGTCTCGACGTTTCTTATCTTCGTTGATCGTACGGGCACTGTTTGTTTTTTTTAACCATTTATGTCCGTTCTTCAGTTTCGACTAATTATAATTCCACCAGTCTGAAATGACAAGGGTGTAGCCAAGAAAATAGTGTCTACCTCAATGGCCCTTAGAGTTCTTAAGGACAGAGACTATCGGAAGTTTAAATACACGGAAGTGTTTAAACAAAGGACAGAATGTGTGAAAACTGAAATCCAAATGAGCATTGGGAGAGCGACTGATACCTTCCAAAATCTAGGCAAAGTATTAAGAAACAGGAGAGTTTCTTTATAAATAAACAGTACCGACATTTACGTTTATTTTATTCTTCCTATAGGCTGGACAATATCCTGACAGATGAAGAGGAGGCCGGAAGCAATAGAAACGTCGTTCGACACAAAAACTCAACGAATACTATTGACTGTACATGTGAGTAACAAGTATGTTTTAGAGAAAACGGGATGAAATATTACATTCTACTTAACATCAGTAAGAGCCAGTTGAAACTTATAGGGCAAATAATGAGCTTGGAAAATTTGATACTCACAGGACAGACTGACCCAGCGACCTTCAGTAAATGGATTGAGGCTCAACGTTTAAGAGAGATAACAAAAAGACAAAATTTATTAAGAGCCACAAAGAACAGATCATTGTTGAGAACCAAGATTGCCAACGTCCTGAAGGGACTCGTCACATAGAATAAGATGTAAGGGTATTGGATAGACAGTGTATAGCTTACATATCCCCAAACTGTTATATCTATTTTCGCGACGGATTTCATGGGTCAGTGACCTAGGTGTTTGATTTACTTGCCAAATTCCAGTGAGCTTTTATTCGGGTAAATTAATATCCTTTGCTTGGTTTCTCCGTGACATGTTAAACACAGAAGGTAACACCGTTTATCACTTGATCTGTAAAGATTGGCAGACTTGTCTTTGGAATATACGCCATCATAATTCCCAATTCAATAATCAATAGAGAAAAGATCCCAGGCTATTACTTTGAATGTCAAATCTGCCAGTAAATGGCCCTAGGTTTATACAAAATAAACAGGAATTTCTTATGTAAATATTAATTAATATATTCTTAAGCAAATATGAAGAATAAAAAAGAAAATATATACAAAGTCCGTACTGAAAAATCAAGAGCTTCCCACCAAAAATTTTTTAGTTTTATTTTTGTAAGTGTGAGAATTTGTAATCACCCAGTTAGTCACACACACAAGCGCGCAATTATATATATATATATATATATATATATATATATACATATATATATATATATATACAATCCCCCATACATACATATATATATACACACACACACACAGATATATATATATATATATATATATATATATATATATATATATATATATAGATAGATAGATAGATAGATAGATAGATATATAGTTCTTACACACCCTTTGTCCAGCAAAGATAGCTCTTGTTCGTACACAAGAAAAATTAAATAAAAACTTAACCGTAGTACCTTGTCTGTCGTTTTTAATGAAACTTGCATATATATATATATATATATATATATATATATATATATATATATATATATATATATATATATATGTATATATATATATATATATATATATATATATATATATATATATATATATATATATAAATATATATGACGTATTCCGGGCTGCAGCCTGCCTGCCGCGACCAATTATAAGACGTATTCCGGTGACGGCCTCCCACTATGACGTCGCCCCGGTCCGGTCTGCTTCGGTCACCAGGTATCGCGGTACTCAGGGTCAATCCAGGTCTGCTCGCTTGGTCAGGATCGATACCGTTATTAGAGAACAAGCCGTCAGCCCACTCGTCGGTCGTTGATGGCGTTTGACACAGCAGCTGGTCTCAAAGTTGACCTCTTCAACTGTGACCTCTCTTACCCACGTTGTGATTTTGATCTTGAGAGAATCAAGCCGAATTTCCACTGGGGTATCTTAACCACGCTAAACCAAGGAGTTGAACACGTGCATACAAAATTGAAAAGTAAAATGGACGACGCCCGAATAAGTCACGATATGATGTTTATATTAGAGTTAACAAAATATTTACAGCTCTTTCTTTCTTCTTTTTCCAAGTCGTTCTAATAACTGGCGACGGAACGAAAAATTGCGGGTAGCTTCTTTGAAGAATCGTCAAGTACTGTGATTGTTCTTCCACAAACGGCACAAGGCTTATCGTTGGAGTTTTTCTTCAACGACAACTGGATTTAATTTCAAGTACTATTGTTTGTACTTTCAATGATGGCACAAGGTTATTCGTCGCAGATTTTCTTTTTTTTTCTTCAGCGGATATTTAATATTATTCTTATTAGGTTGGCAAGCAGCGTTATATCAGAAATCTCTTTCTCCCGGTCGCAACCTGACTGCAACTGCAACGGCAGCGGCAACTGGTCCCAACTCTCACCAGATCCAACTCCAACTAACTTTGGCCCACATAGGCACTTGTATTTATGGGTGTCCCTTTCAACTGGTGTGGTACGGGTGAATAGGTAAGTTTTATGCAAATCTCCTAAAATTCAACCAGTCGTTTTCATTCGTTTTCTATTTCACATTTCCAATTTTGAAAGATCCCCTCCTCCTTCGGGAGGGGCCATTATAGATGTCAGCCTTTCTGACGTCATCTTCTGTTTTAAATCTGTTTACAATTTTAATTTTTTCTCAGGGATATTTTGGCTGATAATTTTCTCAGTCAAGCCGGGTATCTCTCAACAGCCGACCTTAACCTCTGGCCTCTGATCCTGCACCTGTTCGATGCACTGCATTGTTTAACTTTTTCAACAAAATTCCTACATCTATTCCCATATCCTGGGAAAATAATTCTCCTTCTGACAAAAATTTAAAATCGTTTTGTTTTAACCCTTTTTGTCCGTTTAAAACTTTTCGTCCGTATGCCATGTTAAATATTGGTATATATATATATATATATATATATATATATATATATATATATATATATATATATATATATATATATATATATATAAGCAGCATATATTCACTCAAGCATATTTGGTTCAATAATCTAGACGTATTATGTGTATTTATTTTGATTTTAATCCTCTCAAATTCACGGATCTATATCATAGTTTTGTTAAGAAGTGAGTACTTTCAATCTGATCTAACATCATTTTCAGGGGTGAATTGCTAAGACAAAGATTGATGTAATTGATAGTTGTGAATCTTTTTGTAAATGCTCCTTAAACTGGTCCCGTTATAGTCAATTTATA